>NW_021028544.1:636194-701856 GCF_004153795.1 Camellia sinensis
GATATCTTCCAGAGTTTGTATTGTTCTCATCGATTGACGTCAGTTTGAGGATGAAAAGCCGTGCTGAACTTTATTTGTACCCATGGCTTCTTGTAGGCTTTGCCAGAATCTGGAACGAACTTCGGATCCCTATCCGATATAATGAGACCGGTACACCATGCAGTCTTACAATTCATTGACATATATACCGCCAGTTTATCTCATTTGTACTGAGTCTTCACTGGCAGAAAGTGGGCAGACTTAGTCAATCGTCGACAATGACCTATATAGAATTCATACCCCGAGGTGTCCGTGGTAATCCCGCAACCGAATCCAGGTTAGATGTTCCCACTTCCATTCCGCGGATTGGAAGGGTTGTAATAATTCCTGCTGTCTTGGTGCTCCGCTTTCACTTGCTGACAACTGCAAACACTTAGAGACAAAGTCTGCAATCTCCTTTTTCATGCTTGGCCACCAGAAATTTGTTTCAAATCCCGATACATTTTAGTACTTTCCCGGATGCATGGAAAATCTTGAGGCGTGTGCTTCTTCCATCAATTTCCACTTTTATACGTTCCAACACATTGGGGACACATACTCGGTTTTTGAATTGAGTACACGAATCCACTAAACTGAACCCCGATTGTGAGTTTGGTTCTCCAGCTCATCACATACCTTCTTTATAACATCATCCTCCATTTGATGTCTTGATATTTTCAAGCAAGTCCGGTTGAGCCATTCTGCTCGCCATACTTTTCCTGTCAGGTATCTTAAATTCCACCCTCATTTATTCCAATTATCTATCAATTCCTTTTGCTCCGTAAACAGTTGGCCAAATTCTCCTACTTTTCCGACTAAGAGAGATCCGTAACGTGTTGGCCTTACCGGGATGAATAATGATCTGTAAATGCATAGTCTTTAATTAATTTTAACCACCGACGTTGCTGCATGTTCAATTCCTTCTGGGTAAAAAAGGTACTTAAGGCTTTTGTGGTCGGTGTAAACCTTCACAAGTAGTACCATACAAATAGTCGCCCATATCTTTAAAGCAAAAACCACCGCCGCGAGCTCAAGATCATGCGTGGGAAATTCTTTTCATGGAGTTTAAGCTGTCGTGAAGCATAGGCAATAACCCTTCCACCTTGCATAAGCACACACCTAATCCTTATGAGACGCATCACTGTAAATTACAAACCCTTCGATGCCAGATGGTAAAGCTTAAACTGGAGCTGTGGTTAATTTCATCTTTAATTCCTGGAAAGCATTCCCGCTCTTTTGACCATTCAAATGCAACTCCCTTTCGAGTCAATTGTGTAAGGTGCCAGCAATTTTAGAAAAACTTGAACGAATCTCCGTGTAGTAGCTAGCTAATCCCATAAAGCTACAGCACTTCCTGTCATCATTGGTAGGTTCGGCCATTTACAATCGGCCTCATATTTGTGTGGGCATCAGACAGAAACTCCCTCCTTTGTGGTATATTGCCCCAGGAATGCCACCTCGAATATGCCAAAATTCACATTTCTTAAGCTTGCATACAATTCCTTTCCCGGAAGGGTTTGAAGAGTAAGCGAAGATGGTTTCATGAGCTTCCACATTCTTGAATAAATAAATGAGTATACATCAATAAGACCACCACAAATTCCATCCAGATAGGACATTAAAAACACGGTTTCATCAAATCCATAAAGGCTGCTGGGGCATAGTAACTCCAAAGGGCATAACAAAAAATTCGTAATGACCGTATCGAGTGTCGAAAAGCTGTCTTCTCACACATCATCAGCCTTGACTTTTAATTGATGGTATCCAGACCGTAGATCAATCTTAGAAAAGACCTGTGCCCTTGAAGCTGATCAAATAGGTCATCGATTCTGGCAACGGATACTTATTCTTGATTGTGACTCTTTTAAGTTCTCTGTAATCGATACAAAGCCGGAGTGTTCCATCCTCTTCTTTCACGAACAAAACTGCGCCACCCCACAGGAGATACACTCGGGCGATAAATCCTTGTCCAATAAATCTTGCAACTGCTTTCAATTCTTCATCTCAACTGGCGACAATTCTATATGGAGAGTCTTAGAAAGGGTTGAGTTCCTGGTGCTACTTCAATTGTAAACTCAATTTCACGATCTATTAACTGTCCTGGTAGTTCTTCTGGAAAAACATCCGGAAATTCACAGACAACTGGGAATCATGTCGGAATTCCATTCACCATTTGCCCCTCTAGACACCGCATAAATATACCCCTGAACCCTTTCTGAATAAATTTACAAGCCCTTGCTGCGGAAATTAAATACAGGCTGGTGAAGTCACTCCATGTCCCTGAAAGGTAACCCTAATTGTACCCGGAGGTGGAAACTAATTTGTTTAGTCAAACAATCTATACTTTGCACCAATTTACCTAACCAGGTCCATCCCAGTAAAATTAAAGTAAATCCAAATAAGGCCATATTCAAGGAGAGACATACAGATTGGCATTATACCCGGATGGATATCCCCAAGTTGGAGTTCACAAGCAGCATATACAGAAGTACAAATCATAGGGCCTCCTAAAGGTGAAGACACACACAACATATAAGACAGTTTTTCTTCAGTTTTATCTGAATTAGGAGCAAATAGTTTCGACACAAAAGAGTGGGTGGAGCCATAATCAAATAATACATGAGCGAAATGACCGTGAACGATAAATGTACCTGACACCACCGTTGCCGCATTTTGCACATCTCCCGGAACCAATGCGAACACCCTGCCTTGTCTCGTAGTGTCTTTATTATTAGTAGGTTTAATAGTTGTCTTGGTGTTGGAAGTTGGTGCAGACCCCGCTGAACTTGTAGTGGTTCTATTATTGCTTTGTTGATTTCTTTGAGGGCAATCCTTAATCAAATGACCCGTCTTGCCACACTGAAAACAAGCTCCAGACTTCCGATAGCACGTTCCACGATGCTTTTTCCCACATTCCGGACAAGTCGGTATTGAATCTTGACTAGGGGTAGAAGTATTTGAACTCCCTAAAGTCTGCTTTTTGTTTGGTGGAGTAGGTGATCCCTTCGACCATTGAGTATTTTGCCTCTTCCCTTTTCATTCCGAAATTTGACTCTGAGTAGCGAGATTCCCTTCCACTATAACGGCTCTTTCCAACACATCAACGTAAGTAGGTAACTTCAACATGTTGACCTTATCCAGGATAGCGCTCCGTAATCCCCCTTCAAATTTGCGCGCCTTCTTATAATCCGTATCCACCATATGGGGTGCAAACCGAGCTAATTCTGCAAATTGGGCTTCGTATTCAGTGACGGTTTTGTTCCCTTGCCTGAGAGTTTCGAATTCCATTACCTTCTTATCCCGCATGCTTTGAGGGAAGTACTTGTCATAAAACAATTCCAAGAATCTGTCCCATGTCAACCCTTGGTGTACAGTTCTCGTAAGCATCCACCATCTGCGTGCCTCATCCTCAAGAGTAAAGGCAGCCAATTGCACCTTCTGAGCTTCTGTGCAGGGAAAGACTTCAAATAGCTTCTCTATCCCCAACACCCATGCTTCAGCTTTCATTGGTTCTATTCCTCCTTTGAAGGATGGCGGTTTCATCTTTTTAAACTCCTTAGTAAGGGTGATAGTCCGGTCTTCAGCATGGAAATCTTGTACTGCCGGTGGAGGCACCAATGGTGGGGGTGGTTGTTGTGGCTGTTGCTGTTGTTGCCACAGGGTCTCCGCCATTTCCATAATCATTCTCTCCATTCTATCTAGCCGTGCAGAAGTAGCATCTTCTGTATCTTCTGTCCTTGTCCTCACCATTGCCTACACAATAATCATTTATACATAATAGACATATTCCAAAAGTGTTAGCATTATCAGAGTAGACTTAACGTTGCCATCGCTCTTTCATATTCTTTTAGAATGTCATGCAAGATGCCTAAAGCTTTTCTAGACACCCTAAAGCTCAATGGATCCGTGTGTGAGATAGCAACTCGTGCTCTGATACCACTTGACACGCCCCTAACTTGCCCCTAAAAGTTCGGGCATGACCCATTCAAAAACAGACATATAACCTGGTATATATAGCATATGGGGCCTTGACGGAAGCACAAAACATACAATTGATTATATTGTTCTTGACATACATGCTTTTGACGTAATCTACGTATAGATTGGTTGACTCATTACCAGGCTTTTATAGATTGCCATCGTAGGAGGGTATCGGTGTGTACACCATCAAAAGAGTGCTTTTATTTTATGTGTGATTGAGGTGTTAGTCCTACCCCTCCGTTGTATGACCTTAAGAGTCAAGGAGAGTTGAGTTTTCTTTTTACCATCACGGTAGTTAATGAGAGTAGTATGACCCCGAGTGAATTGTCGAGAGTAGTTCGAGAATATCTAGATGTTTTTTCAAAGGATCTCACAGAGTTGTCACCACATAGACAGATTGAGTTCTCAATTAACTTAGCGCCAGGCACGACTTCGATTTCCATGGTACTATATAGGTTTGCACCAACTGAGTTATGTGAGTTGAAAGTGAAGATTTAGGATTTGTTAGATAAGGGCTTCATTCATCCTAGTACATCACCTTATGGAGCACCAACTCTCTTTTCTAAGAAGAAAGATGGCACATTGCGACTGTGCATTGATTACTAAAAGTTAAATCAGGTAACTGTTAAGAACAAGTACCTACTACCATGGAACACGGATTCTAGAGGTGGCTCACGTCGTAGCACTTAGTTCCGTGTAGCACTTTGTTTCGTATCATAATAACTTATATTGGATGGCCGTAGGCCCAGAGTCTTATAGAATAAAGGTATTTCATCCTTCCCATTTCTTTCTTACATACTTGGAACATACTTGAACATTAACATACATACTTGAAACATTAACATAGTTGCGTAAACGAAATGCTAATGAAAAGCATTAGCCCTATGTAAAGCAGATAATAATGTTACTACTCACAGTGTTGCGATGATGTGCTTGTTCCTCCCGGAGTGTGCCCTGCACACATTCAACCTTTACAATTTAGTTTTCTTTTCATATCAAATCACTTTCTGTTTCGTTTTACTTCGAAGGAATTTATACATATTAAAAGGCATCAAAGACATATTCCGTCAACATTAGAGGGTTCTACACGCAAAACGGAATGATCCATGTTTTTCAGCATGGGCCGCACGTGCGGCTATGAGCCCCGCACGTGCGGCAAGCTCTCCCGCACGTGCGGCAAAATGGCCCGCACGTGCCTTTTAGACAGTGGCCGAGCCCCCGTTTTTTCACCATTTCCTGCACGTGCGGCCATGACTCCCGCACGTGCGGCAGCACCTCCCGCACGTGCGGCCATGACCCCCGCACGTGCGGCGATTCTGCTCAAAATTGTCCAAAATTCTTACAAAATCCCAATCTTTTGGTACATCCTCACAAGGCTCATTTTAACATTTTTAGTTGACAATACATAGCCTAAAATTCATGTTACAAAGGCTTCAAATACATACATTAAACTAGGCAAACACTAATTCTTGAATCCATAACTATAATCAAATTTCCTTTTTCATCAACATCATATATACCATCACATATATATATAAGGTAAGTTCTTCATGATCTTTCATGAGAAAGTAAGAAATCAAAGCTAATTTCTCCACATACATACATAAGCAACTTAGTTCAAACTCTCTCAATGGATTAAACATGATCCAATTACACCTTGGGTTCAATTATCATGAATGTATCACCCTCAAATTCAAGAGAGGAATTATAAAAGTTAGACAAACTTACCTTGAGTTGAGAGCTCCCAAAGTCTCTCTAAGTTGTTCAATCTCTAGCCTTTAGTGAAACTCCCTTCTCATCTCTCTCTATTCTTACCCTCTCTATTCTTTTCCATGAAAATGTGTTGAACTAGGTCCAAGGCTCCAAGAACACACATATATATATAAGAGCTAATAAGACAAAAGTCAATCGTTTAAACATCCGAAATTGAAATTTCACAGAAGCGCTTAATATTACTTAAAAATTATGCTGATTATATATGTGAAATCAATTTCAGATAACTAAGCCTCTAAGGCTTCGAATTTCTGATCTAAGCATTCTCATGTAACAGATACTTTTCTTGTTGGACAGATAGACATCCTTAATCATATGGTTTACTTACTTAATTTAAATTTCCCATAGGATTCCACAGTAAGCATCCAAAATCACAAAATAGAATCCGAAAATATAACAAGGAACATGTACGAGGGTCTGGTTATTACACTTTAAGTTGTTCTTGATTATACCTTAGTATTGATAAGTTGGAATGGATTAATGAAAATGATGTTGGTTGACATAAATTAATGAAACTAGTATTTACATAATTTATGATGAGAAAATTGGAAATGCGATGAATTGAATTATAAAATACAAGAATGTTAAAGGTAATAGAGATAATTGTTATTAACATAAACTGATGAGATTACCTCAAATCTCTCACATTTCTCTAAGATCTAGCCTAAATCACTTGCAAGGAGTGAAGTTCACGTGAAGATCATCCTCTCCACCGATTGGATCTTGGTTTTGTGAAGGATTCTTCTAGAAGTCATGCTTTCTTGCCCTTTTCTTGAGGTAGGGTTACTTTTAACTTAGTATCTCTTTGATCTGAAGATGTTTACGTGGTATGATTGTAAATATAATACATGATTTAAAGATTGAGTGACGTAAAACTTGTATTTCACAAAAAGGGAAATTTTATTTGACTATTGTTGGAGATTTACTCAACTTTCATAGAGTATGATTATTCATGTTGGAAATTTGTATATTTATGAAAATAAAGTAAAAGCCCCAAAATTATTGAAACCCTAATTTTGATATTGATGAATAGTGCTATTATGACTAATGTTACCTTTAGTTTTTGAAATTTATGAATGATTAGAGGATGAAAGTTATGGATGGTAATAGTTGAATTGAGATTGTGATTTGGATATAAATGAAATTATAAATCCTATTTTTGTATTTATTTATTTTTTTTGTAATATTGGAAACTGGTTCTTTTGAAAAATGGTTCAAGGGGAGGTAACTTGAGTATGAGTTCTAGGTAGAGAGTCAGGTTTAATAACTTGTGTTGTGTTGGTACCCACAGTAGGAGTCAAGGTGTCCAATTACCCTATTTGTGCATATTGCCGGACGAATGTGGAAAAATACTTTTGGGTGTCCATTGGTTCTGCCGTATAATAGTCAGCAAAAGTGGAAAAACGGATGATTTTGGGTGCCCACGTCCTACCGTATTGTTGTCAATAAATGTGGTAGATATTTTTGGTTACAAATGTGTATATATATATATGTATATGTGTTGGGACTCCTACAAGGGATTCATGGCTTGCTTACTCCCATGTATTGATAAAGGTTTTCTTGCAATGAGCATAATTGTTTTACTTATTCATTTTAAATGTTCAAACTTAAATCCTGAATTATTATTTTTAGAATTATAATCGTGCCATGCACGTTTTCAAACGATTAGATACCTTATTAAATGTATCTTTACTAGGCATATAGCTCATCCCTATCTGACTTTTCAGAAACTGGTGACGTGCCACCACAGCAGTGACCTGGAGTTTACATTTTGTTTTTGGTTAGGAACTATGGCTCAAGGAAAATAAATTGTAAAGGCGTGTGACGGGCATTTAGAAATTTATTTTGTTGTATATGGTTCCATCTTAAACTTTTGTATGCCTCTATGGAAATGACTTTTGAATTGTCTTCTAGCTTATTAAACTAGAAAATGGACTTGAATTGTCGTTCGTATGTAGACCTTTGAATTTGTAATTTGAAATCTTAGTTCAATGAGAAAGAAGATGTTATGGTACTTGGCTATGCTTGGTTGTTGTATGTTCATGTGATATGTTTCACGGCGTTACAAGTTGGTATCAGAGCTAACCGGGCTTGAATACATGGAGCTCGTGGGAAGTGGCTTTACCGTATAGGGCTATCATGTTAGCAAGAGATGGTAGTTTGCTTTGTGTTTTTTACCTATTTGTGTGATTATGTGAGTATGGAGTTGATCTTTTGTGATATGACTTGTGTTTATTGCAGTTATTGAAATCCTTTTGGAAAGGCACTTGATCAATGCTTTTTGTACCAGGAGGTCCTTGAGTGCCATAGGACTAGTCTGAATCTTGAGAGAGTAACTCGTGTGTGCTATATGTGTTTATGTGACTGTGTGGTGTGCTTTATGTGACATAGACATCTACATAGGTGTGTGTCTAACTTGTGTGTGACATGTGAGTTGACATATAGTGTATGGATTGTGCGTTAAATCCTTTCTCCTTATCTCTATATAGGATGTCTGGACGTGGTAGAGGTCGTGGTAGGCCACGCAGAGGTAGCTGGGATATGCCTGCTCAACAAGATCTACCTCCACAAGAAGAAGGGATGGAACAGAATTATGCAGTAGCCCTACCGGTCCGAGATGCAATGGGGGCCTTGGTTAGGGAGATGGCAGGGGCTTTCCGAGAGTCCACGGAGATACTTAGAGCCGAGCAAGCATTTAGGATAGTTGAACAAGAAACTAGAGCTTATTTTTTGAAAAAACAGTTCTTTTGTTCGAATCTCGCCAAGTTTAGCAGTGGACCTAACCCGATAAAAGCGGATGAGTGGTTTGAACAAATTGTAAAATCCTTTGAGATCTTGGATATCAGTGAGGGCAAATTGCGGGTGGCATTAGCGGCTTATGAGTTGAAGGGAGAGTCCAGACATGGTGGAAGAATGTCAAGAATACAGTTGAACATACTTGGGAGGCTTTCATAAAGTTTCTCCCTCCCACTAATAGGGAGCAATTGAGGAAACATTTTGAAGAGTTAAGACAGCTCGGTACACCTGTGGCCAAGTTTGGAACCACATTTACAAGCTTATCTCGTTTTGCACTTGAACTAGTGGCAACAAAAGAATGTCAATGCCTAGAATTTAAGAAGCAGCTAAGGCCGAAAATTTTAATGAAAGTGGTAGGCAATATGATTCTTGATTACGACTGTCTAATGAAAGCTATAGCACACGTGGAAATCATGATGGAGGCAGAGGAAGCAAGGTAGAAATTGAAGAGGGCTGGACATTCTAAGTCTTGAGGCAACTCCGGCTCTTCTAAAAAGTATAAGGGTTCATCATCATCATTTTAGTCACCCCCACAACAGACCAAATCTTCCGATTTGGTGATGGGTGGAAATTTAGGAAGCACAGGCCGAATTCGTGGTGCATGTTATAGATGTGGCTAGCTGGGTTACAAAGTTGCGGAGTGCAAATAGAAGGGTGGACTACAATCTCAATCAACTTGTTCTCATAATTAGCCTCAAATAGGAGTCAGTCACCATCTTGTTACCAATGTGGTCAACCAGGACATTTAAAGAAGTTTTGTCCACAGAAAGTAGCGTCAACAAGTGTAACAGGGTCTCACTAGTTAAGAGGTTTCCATATGGGCCAAGGACAGAGACAATCTTATCAATTGGTCCAATTAGGCCAGGCATCTAAGGCAGCATATGGAGCCACATCTGCACAATTAACACAACAAACTTATGTTGAAAGAGGTGATGTAGGAGAGAAGAGATCACAGGGAAGGGTGTATGTTGTCACCGCATCAGAATAGTCTTCAGGACCGTCTGTTGTGAGAGGTACTTATCTCATCTTCAATAACTGGGCTAGTGTGTTCATAGATATTGAGGCATCCCATTCATTTATAGAAATTGCATTTGCATCCTTGTTGGGGTTAGAAAGCGAACAATTAGAGTCTCCACTTACAATGGAATCACTTGTTAGGTGTAAAGTTATCTTCAATCGAGGATGTTGTCGGTGTGTCATTGAGGTCGCTAGTCGGTAGATTCCTTTTAGTTTTGTATTGTTAGATAGGTCGAATTTTGATGTTATTCTCGGCATGGATTGGTTGTCTTCTTACTGGGCTATTATCGATTGTTATCGTGGGAAAGTTACAGTATGTACGTTGAGCTGTGATTGTTTTACATTTTTGGGAGATAGGAGCAATAGATCTTTACTCTCATGGTAATACCCAAGTGATCGGGGTGAATTTAGATATCTTTTGGCAACCTTCTTAGATGATGGAAGTGGTAAGGCTCGGGATGAGTTTCCGATGGTACTTTGTGAGTATCCCGATGTCTATCCCGAAGACCTCACTGAGTTACCCCTCATCAGGAGGTCGAATTCTCTATAGACTTACCAGGTACAACACCTATCCCTTTGTTTCCTTATAGATTTGCTCCAATTGAATTGGTGGTTCTAAAGGAACAGTTGCAGGAGTTGCTAGGTAAGCGCTTCATATGCCCTAGTACCTCACTTTGGGGAGCTTCAGCCTTGTTTGCCTTAGAAGAATGATGGGTCATTGAGATTATGCATAGATTATCATATATTGAACCAAGTTACGGTTAAGAACAAATACCCTTTGCCAATGATAGATGATCTTTTTGATCAACTCAAAGGTTCCTATTATTTTTTGAATATAGATTTAAGGTTAGGGTACTGTCAGATATAAGTTAGGGAGGACATTCCTAAAACCGCATTTCATACTAGATATGGTCACTATGAATTCTTGGTTATGCCATTTGGTTTAACTAACACACCAGCTACCTTTATGGACCTGATGTACCAAATCTTGCAAGAGTTTCTTGATAAATTGTGGTCATTTTCGTGGATGACATCCTTGTTGTTTCGCCTTCTGAAGGGAAGCATGAAGGGCGGCCCCGTGGTGTTTTACGAATCCTTAGAGAACATCACTTGTACATAAAACATGAGAAGTGTGAGTTTTGGCTTTTAGAGGTGAAGTTCTTGGGCCATGTAATCTCTGGAGATGGGGTTATGGTGGATTCCGCAAAGATAGAAGCAGTACAAAATTGGGAAGAACCCAAAAACGCTTGCAAAATTCATAGTTTCTTGGGTTTTGCCAGTTACTACCGCCGATTTGTAAAGAATTTCTCTTCCATAGCATCACCCTTGATGAGATTGACTCGTAAAAGAGTAAAGTTCATTTGGAGTGAAGCTTGTGAGAAATCCTTTCAGGAACTAAAACTTAGATTAACTACTGCCCTTATCCTTATCATTCCAGAACGTGGCTTGGGGTATACTGTGTGTTGGGACGCCCCTAAGGAAGGGTTGGGGTGTGTTTTAATGCAAGAACGTGGCTTGGGGTATACTATTTTAATGTGAGACCATACGGAATGGAAGGGACACTGTATTCAGAATGGTATGATTATTTATTAATATTGTCGATGGTTTTATTGTAATTATTCTAGGGTGTTACAACTTGGAATCAAAGCGTACCGGGTTTGAATACTTTGGGTACGAGTGTAGCTCGACTTTCTTCGCACCCCCTTTCGGAAAGCTCGAATTGGTCCTACAGTTCGAACTCCTGTCATGGTTCTGAATCTAATTTCACAAGTGCAATGTAAAACTGATAAACACCAAAGAGTCCAATCCGGAAAATCATTTTGAAAAATTGATTTTGAATCAAATAATGCCAAAACTGGATTGCTTTACCAGATTATAGAGTTGCCGCCTAAATATTTTATTTTTGGAAAATTTAGGAAACCCTGACTCGTGCCAAAGGCCACATGTCTGCCATCACCAAAGTTGCCTCGGCTTGGGAACTTGGGTACGAGAGAGGAAGGTCCCGAAATGAGCACTCCCGCTCACCCAATCAAAAGATCGACCTCTACTAATCATGATATGTTGTTTTATAAACCTCATGTGTTCTTATCCCTGTTATTAGCTAACTTTACTATGTGACGCACACAAGCAAGTATAAACTAAATCGTAAGACTTGGAACGAATTCAACTCATGTTTGCTTTCGAAAATGGTTTGAATTTGCCACCCTCAAGTGTGCTAAAATGTGAATTTTCCACCAAACATGATGGGCTTAAAACATGATTTGCCACTTCGCAAAGTGGGCTTAAAACTCACACTTGTTGAATTGTTCTAATTCAAGCAACAAGCCTTCATCCACAGGCATTCATGCAGTTAATCATTTAAGCAAATAGCCTCGTGGCAAGCATGCGAAACATGGCAACACTCACACTCATGCAAGTATGCTAAAGCGTAAAAGCTTACTGAGTACTCCAAGCCAAAACAAAAGCTAGTTAGAAACAATGCATGATCCTAACTATGTTAAGATGCCTAATGTAACACATGAAATAATGCAATTAATAGGCTTGGCTACTAATATGGCATATGAATCGATTTGATAACATGCTTTTAAACACGTATTCAAAGAATTGTTGAAATACAATGCAGTTTGAATGATGCGTCGAGCCTCGGTCCATGCAAGACAAATGAATGATGCAGACATGCAAGCATAAGGTATGCTAATTGAAACATGACCCTAATCTAACCATCGAAAGTGATTAAATAAAAGGGAGAAAGACGTGGGGTTGGAAGACATGGACACACGCACACACACTTATTACAACATTATGCCCTCGTGAAGAAGGGTCCGAATGAATAAGCTAAGCTACACTAAGCTAAGCTAATTATTACAAAACGAACTGATTAAATATTCTAGCTAGTTAATTATTACAACACAATTGAATTACTAGCTACGCTAACTAACTAGTAAAGCGATTTAAACGGCCTCGAGGACGAGGGATGTATGCATGCTTGGTTGCTTCACCTGAAAATGCCCTTGCCTTGCCATCGAATGCCTCTGTTTGCACTCGTTTGATTTCAGAAAATTGCACCAACTTCCAGATTGCCTCTGCTCTAACACAGGAACACATTTGCACAAAAATTCACTGGTGGCGGGTCGGCCACAAAAAGTGGCTATTGGCCACCTTAACTGGTCGGTCGGCTAGTTTAAGTGGCCGGTCGGCCACCTTATCATTTCTCAAGCTCAAAAGAGTGTAGCTCTTGGTTCTCAAACCATCAACCAAGCATTTTCAATGCATGATGGCTAGAAAACTAAGCTTGTACAAGCTTAATGAATGCACAAACAAGACCAAAACAACCAACACCGTATCATGCATCATCAAGGGTGTCACTGACTAAGAAAAATGACACATTTCATCACCTTGAGTATAAAACGTTCCATTTTTCTTATGTTTGGATTAACGTCTGATCTAAACACATGCAATGCAACACAACATGCTTAACTTGCTCAAGTTTTACTTGTCATGTTTTGTTTAGACATTTTACATTATCGATAAGTCCTTTAACGGATTAAGTCCAAAGTGAGTGTCCTCTAATGAGAGAGGGGTCAACCAAGGATGACTTAAGATGGGAGAGAGATCATGCCGTTGGTTAGTAGAAACCCTCAAAAGAGGATTAAAACCGTTAAGCCCAAGTCTCAATCTCAAGCTTAAACACAACCTTAAGGCTAACCAACCTCAAGGAAAATGGAAAAGTGAAGAAATGAGGGAGGTTGCAAATGTTTTAGTGATGAAATAAGATGCAAAATGACACTAAATCATGCAAGCAACACATGCAAGTCATGCTTAAGAGCCTAAAAGCATTAAGCTAGTGAAGATCACAACACCATAGGCATGCAATACAAGCCTCAAAGGGCCAAACCAACTCTGGACAGAGTTAAAATATGCCAAAACAATGGCTAAAACTTGCTGAGATTGAGGCACAAAAGGCTAGAAAAACATGCTCACATGTTAGCTTGCAAACAGGACTCAAGGTACAACTCTCAAAAGTAATGAAAGAGTGAAATGAATGAGCATGTGACAGAGCTATGATGCACTGAAATCACATGTAAAATGATGCTACAACATACAAGAAACTCAAACACTTCATGCTTAAAGCCTTAAAACAATGAGCTAGTGAAGACCATTACATTATAGCCATGCAATACAAGCCTCGAAGGACTTAACTAGCCCAAAATATAGTTAAGGTATGCCAAAATGGTAGCTAAAACATGCTGAAGTTAAGCTAACACAAGCTAGAATAATAGGCTAAATCATGAAGCATGTTGGACTAGTAAGCACAATTGCACTACAAGTACAAAAAGGAAGCAATAAGTGCTCCAACCAACCCAAAACAGATCTGAAACATGCCAAAATAGAGCCTAAAACATGCTTGAACAAAGCTAACACAAGCTACAAAATCAAGCCAATATGTGAAGCAACCTAGGCATGGAAGCAAGACACAAGGAGGGGAGGCTAACCCTTCCTATTTTGGACTTCAAAAGTTGATTTTTACCACTAAAATAACTCTAAATTTTAGTGGTTAAAAGGGCCAAAAAGTTTGATTTAAAGGTGATAAGAAATGGCACAAAAGGCTTCACAAGCCAAAGAGCAAAAAGGGGGAAACAACCCCCTAACCCACCAAGACCTAAACTACCATTTTTAAACCTTAAAAATAGAGTTTTTTATAGTTGAAAAATCTGGTCAAAATAGTGTAAAAAATATAGCCAAGCAATTGATTAAAACAAAGTCTACAAGGCAAGTCCTTTACCTCTTGAAGCACAACACAAAATTAGTCACAATTCTGAGCTAAAACCAACCTTAGGAGCTCAAACTAAGCCTCAAAGAACCTCAGCTCCCAGATGAAGATGTTTGGTTAAGGGTCTTAGTGCAAAAGTGTAGAGAATTCTAACTATCAAGTACAAAATAAGAAAAAAGAGACAGAATTCTAGAGAGAGGGAGAAATTTGCTCAAAATTGTCTAACCTCTCCAAATGGGGGAGAAACCCCCCATTATATAGAAAATCAAGCCAAAGGCTTGCATTCATCCCTCGATACACATGTATGGAGATGGCATTCAGTGAACAACAACTGGCACAGCTGGCTAAGAAAATATCTGAAAAAGGAGAAAAATGGCCTTTAGACCTAGCCGACCGACCACTTCAAGTGGTCGACAAAGAGGAAAAGTGGCCGACAAGGCCCCTCCTCCTTCCAGGCAAAAAGCACCAAGGTTTGGTAGAAAAGGGTTTTATCCGCCCTAGTACTTCAATTGAGTGAGTTGAAGGTTCCACTCCAAGAATTATTAGATAATGGTTTTATCCGCCCTAGTACTTCACCTTAGGGAGCACTGGCTCTCTTTGCCAAGAAAAATGATGGCACACTGGACCCTCGTATAGATGATTTGTTTGACCAGTTGAAGGAGTCTTGTTGCTTTTCTAAGATAGACTTGAGATCGGGTTATCACCAAGTGAGAGTGAAGGATGAGGATATCCAGAAATGACATTCCGTATGCGGTATAGCCATTATAAGTTCTTAGTGATGCCTTTTCGGTTAACCAATGCATCGGCCTTGTTTATCAATTTGATGAATCAGATTTTTTGTGAGTTCCTAGACCATTTTGTGGTTGTCTTTGTGGATGAAATATTGATTTACTCACCCTCCGAGGAGGAACACGAGTAACACTTACGAGTTGTGCTTGAGTTTCTTAGAGCCCACAAATTGTATGTTAAGTTTAGGAAGTGTGAATTCTAGTTGAAAGAAGTGAAGTTCTTAGGCCATATGGTATCCGGGGAAGGGGTAACTGTAGACTCTTCGAAGATAGAAGCAGTACAAGATTGGGAACAACTTAAGAATGCCTTTGAGATTCGTAGTTTATTTGGGCCAGTCGGGTATTACCGTCGTTTTGTGAAAGATTTCTCTAAGTTAGCCTCGCCTTTGACTAGACTAGCAAAGAAGGGAATCAAGTTTACGTGGAATAAGACTTATGAGAAGTCATTCCAAGAGCTTAAGGTTAGACTTATCACAGCTCCCGTGTTGATTATTCCAGAGAGGTGTTTAGGCTATTTTGTGTATTATGACGCATCTCAAGAAGGTTTGCGTTATGTCTTCATGCACGAGGGAAAGGTAGTAGCTTATGACTCACGTCAGTTGAAAACACATGAGAGAAATTATGCTACTCATGACTTAGAGCTAGCAGTAGTGATCTTTGCCTTGAAGATTTGGAGGCATTACTTGTATGGTAAGAGATTTGAGGCCTTCTCCGATCACAAGAGTTTGAAGTATCTGTTTTCACAAAAATATCTAAATCTAAGACAAAGAATGTGGATGGAGTTTATGGAGGATTATGACTTTAAGTTGCACTATCATCCGGGAAGGGCCAATGTAGTGGCCGATGCCTTGAGTAAAAAATCCTTTAGCAGTGTAGCGAGTATTGTTATCTGGGAATGGGAGATGTTGGGTGTGATTGGTGAGTTTGACTTGCATCTTAAGTACTTCGAGAGTTTCACCATTCACGCCTTGTGGTGCACCCGAGAGGCACAAAGATGTATCATGACCTTAGTCGTCAGTTTTGGTGGAAAGGGATGAAGAAGGATATAGCTGTGTTTGTATCAAGGTGCCTTACTTGTCAACAAGTGAAGGCTGAGCATCAGAGACCAACGGGTTTATTGCAACCCTTGCCTATAGCCGAGTGGAGTGGGAGCATGTCACGATGGATTTTATTGTGGGTCTTCCAAGGACTCAACGGGGTAACGATGCCATTTGGGTGATAGCTAATCGGTTAACTAAGTTGGCACACTTTGTACCTGTGCGCACGAGTAACTCAATAGATTATCTTGCCGACCTATACCTTAGGGACATTATTCGACTTCATGGGGTCCCTGTGACTATCATCTTGGATAGAGATCCGAGTTTTATGGCTTGATTGTGAAAGAGCCTACATAATGCTTTGGGCACTAGACTGACTTTTAGTACCGCATATCATCCTCAGCTTGACGGGCAGTCAGAGCACACCATTTAGATCCTCAAGGATATGCTTCGGGGTTGTATTCTTGACTTTAAGGGGTCCTGGGAGAGGCACTTACCCTTAGTGGAGTTTGCCTATAACAATAGCTTTCAGGCGAGCATTGGTATGACACCTTTTAAGGCCTTGTATGGCCGACCGTGTGGATCTCTTGTCTGTTAGGCCGATGTGGGTGATGCACCTATGATAGGTCCTGAGTTAGTCAGGGAAATGATGGAGAAGGTTGCACTTATTCGTCAGAGATTGATCACGACTCTGAGTCGCCAAAAGAGTAATGCCGACCGTATGAGGAGACCATTGTCCTTTGAGGTAAGAGATCATGTCTTTTTGAAAATATCACCTAGACGGGGTTTGATGAGATTTAGGAAGAGGACTTGGAGGAAGCTATCTTCTAGACTTATTAGGCCTTTGAGATCCTAGAGCGGATTGGAGAGGTAGCTTATCGTTTGGCCTTGCTGCCACAGCTTTTTGGGGTTCGTGATGTGTTTCATACCTGTAAGTTCTAGATGTATGTGCTAAATCCATCACACGTGTTAGAATGAACCGAACAAGAGGTTGATGAGAATGCCTCATATGAGGAGAGACCAGTTAGAATCTTAGACACTCGAGACCAAGTCTTGCATGGAAAGCCAATTTCTTTGGTAAAGGTGTTGTGGAGACATCACGGGATTGAGGAAGCAACTTAGGAGCATAAATTGGAAGTCCGTGAGAAATATTTGGACTTATTTGTTGATGTTTGAATATGTATTGAAACTTTTGTTATGTTGGTTTAGTATAAACATTGTATATGTTTTAAAAATGTGAATTGTATATTTAGTATTGAGAATGTGTTTATCATTGTGATGAGAATGAATGACCAGTGCATGGGAGATGGTGGTAATTTGATTTACTATCATTGTTGCAATTGGCTTAAGCATGGTTTTGTTGTTTGATTTAAAATTTCAAGGACGAAATTCCTTAAGGAGGGGGGTTATAGCGATTTTGGTTTAGACTCAATCCGTTGATGTCTGGGATCCGGGTTTCATTATCTCATACAGTTGTTCTTGTCTGGTTTCACTTCTTCCTCATTGAGTTTGGCTGTTGGAGTGTTTTGGTTGTGTTTGGAATAGGTTGGTAGCTTGTTGGTCCAAATTGTTGTTGCCCAGATTTTGGCTTCTTCGCTCGAGCGTCAATTTTTACGCTTAAATGGTAATTGTGAACTCTCAGTACTTTTGAAAGCCTGCAGAGATATTAGGAGTTGGCATTCTTCACTCAAGTAACACTTCTTGCGCTCGAGCAATGGTCTTTTGTCTATAAAACTTATAGGAGATTGTATTCTTTGCTTGAGCGGTAGTTCATGCGGTCGAGCGGTCCCATGTTTTTGTGTTTGGATGCTCGAGCAACACTTCTTGCGCTCGAGAGATCTACGGGTATATCAGATCGTAAAGTCACCTTTTTGAGTCATTTTTTCATCTCTAAACATTTCAAAACCTTCTTTTCTCTCACTCTCTCTCTAAAACTCACATTCTCTCTACAAATACGCCTAGATCCATTGATCTCTTCAGCTGTGTCCCTTTGATAGAAAAATAGAGTACAACGAGAGCTTCATTCTAATCGAAGCAAAGTTGGATTTCGGCTTTGTTGTGGTTTCTTCTTCTCTCTCTCTCCTTGGTCTTCTAGCTTTGAGGTAGGGATTTCTCCACACATTCTTATGATTTTTAACTTACCTATATGTGTTTTGAAACAATATTGTGATTTGGGAAAGTTTTGAACAAATCTAGGGGTTTTGGCTAAAATTTAAAAGAGGAGTTTTCAAATGGATTCTTGAGAATGGTTGTGGGATTAGAAATGAGGTAGAGTTGTGATAAAATGGTTGGT
This sequence comes from Camellia sinensis, assembly GCF_004153795.1. Taxonomy (NCBI): domain Eukaryota; kingdom Viridiplantae; phylum Streptophyta; class Magnoliopsida; order Ericales; family Theaceae; genus Camellia; species Camellia sinensis. The sequence goes on from NW_021028544.1 coordinate 654,669, forward strand.
TTTGATACGTGGAATTGATGTTGGAAGAAAAGAGGATTTTTTTCCTAAATATATTAAATGTTGATCTTGTATAAGTAATGGAATTGATGTTGGAAATGTGAAATTGGATTGATATTACAAAGGATGGTAGAGTTTGGTATATATTACCACTCACATCTTGGAATTTGGAATGTTTATCTTTACGTAAATTAATTATCTGTTTAGAGATATTTGTTTTGGGCTATTGATGGAGGATAGCTATGATTGTTGTAAAAATTACATGATAATTAGGGGAATTGAAACTATTTTCTCATCCATTGCATTGAGCATTGTTGCATAATTAACGTAATTTAAAATGTTGTTTTGAGAAAAATTGGTGAATACCTTGGTGAATTTGGGTAGGAGTGTAGCTGTGGTATTAAGTTGGCCTGTGTGTCCTTAGTGAAAGTCCAGAAACCCGTGAGGTTAGGTGTCGAGCCTTCCGGTTAATATTGGTAAAAAAGATAGTTTGGTAGTGCTTGTAGCCTGCTTGCAGACACGTCCTAGAGATTCACAGTGTTGTATTCATTGCCTTGTTTTCTATTGTAAAGGAAATGATATCATGACTTGAGATATATGATTGGCATTGCACGGTTTTGGAAAGAGAAATGAAAATGTTTTGGCACGAGCATTGCATAGACATTCACCTTATATCATTGTTAGGATTCATAAACTGTGTTGGATTATTTCAACTGGGTTTTGGGTCACCCTATGTGGGAAAACCATTTTCAGGTGCTGATGATATGCATCCACCAAGGTAATAGCATGGGAGGACTTGGAAGCAAGAGCTTCATTTTGTTGATTTTGTTATATTTGTTTTGTACAAGCCTAGGACTTTAACTGTATTACATTTAATATCCATTTTGTTATAACCAAGCATAGTCTTGGAAAGTTGTAAGCCTTTAGAACATTTCTTAATTGTTTAACTTGTATTTCACATCTTTAACATGTAACACATGTTATAGATTCAAGGTTAGGGCTTATGAATGTATCACTGCATGTGTTATCTTTTGTACTATGAAACCATATGGAATGGAATGGACATTGTATTCAAAATTGTATGATTGTTTATTAGTATTGTGGATGGTTTTATTGTAATTGTTCTAGGGAGTTACACAATTTGAGCCTACATGCCAAACCTTTCATTCAATAAACCCTTGGTGATAATTGTCCACTGTCTTTAGGAGCAAAAGAATGGAGGAATTGATAAGAAAGATGATAGAGAAGAAACAAAAAAAAATTCAAAAAAAGAAAAAAGAGAAGTAAGATCATGAAAAGGAGTCCACATTGGTACAGATTGTTGACGAAAGAGAATGCAAAAAATATGAAATAATAATTTTGACTGTTCTCTTACATTAAAAAATGAGATAGTGATTTTCTTACCTATCCCTAACCCTGTTTGACTAACCCAATTTTTGTGTGTTTATTTTTATTTATATTCTTATTTTCGTTTGTATTTTTCCAAAAAAAAAAAAAAAAGAATAATAATAAATGGTTTTGTTTCCTTGGTATATGTTTATTTTTATTTTTTGTTTTATTTTACATTTAACACAATTTTAACTTTCCCAAAATTTTATTTTTCATTCAATAGAATTTTATTTTACATAAAAAAAACAGCACAACTACAAAATACAAAAAAAAGGAAAAAATTGTTGTTTTTCTTGTTGTGCATAATTTTTTTTTCTATTTTTCTTTCTTTTTAAAAAAAATATTAAATAAAAAATTTTAGGCGATGATTGTATTGTTTCTTCTGCATTCTGTGCGTGAGGTAACTAAGTTTAGATGTAATTTTGTTACCTTAGGATTATAATTTTGTCTTATCATTCTACTATTTCTCATTATAATACTCATTAATTTCATACTTGGTCTTGATCACGTGCACGTCACTACACAGAGATTACTTGACTGATTTTGGGCCACAACCTTTGAAAATCTTGATGTCTAATACACAGACTATAACCCGTGTGAGTTTTTGAGCTTATCATTATTTTTGGCGGGTTATTTGACATTTATTCTTAATTTTTCTTTGATAGCTCATTATGTCATTGTTAAGTCTCATTATTCTTTCAAATTTGTCGAAAAATATTGAAATCATCATTTTTTATGCCATTTTGTCCTTGCAACGTATGGATCGTGCTATATTTTGAGAAATGATTTTAGGCCATCTTTCTTTGTTTGAGCCTTATTCAAAAAAATAAAAAATAAAAAAAAAAAAAAATTCTTGTTTCAATTATCTCTTGTACATTAAGCCTATACAGAAAAACCTTTTACTGATTTAGCCATTTCCTCCGGTGTCTCAAGAATGGATTTTATTTGTTATTTTGGGAGGAAGCTATCTTGTGAACGGAACAAAGAGATTATCCAAAAAAAAAAAAAGAGAGAGAGAGAGAGAGAGAAAAAAAAGTTTATTCAATCACGATGCGACTCTGAATATAGTATCCTTCCATTCATATGATTCCATTGTACAAAAGGTAACACATGTAGTTATACCAAATATATAAAACAAAAACAAAATAAATAAAACAAAACCAAAAGAAGAAGCTCTCAACTCCAAGTCCTCCCAAGCTACAGCCTTGGTGGAGGCATATCATCAGCACTTGAAAATGGGTTTCCACATAGGGTGAGCCAAAACCCAGTACAGATACTCTAACACAGTATATGAATCTCAACAAGGTTATAAAGTGAATGCATATGAAATACTCATATCAAAACGTTTTACACCTCTTTCCAAAATCATGCAATGCCAGAATATATCACAATTCATGAAATCATTTCCTTTACAATAGAAAACAGGACAATGGATATAACACTGGAAATCTCTTGGTACGTGTCTGCAAGTAGGCTATACAAGCACTATTAATTATCATTTTTATCGATACTAACAGAAAGGCTCGACACGTAACCGCGTAGGTTTCTGAACTTTTACCAAGGACACACAGGCCAATAATAATACCACAACCACACCCCTACCCAGATTCACCAAGGTATTCACCTCATTTTCTCAAAACAATATACATTTTCAATGTGCCAAGTATGTAACAATGCTAAATTCAAATGATTGAGAAATTATTTTCAATTCTCCTAATTCTCATGCAATTTCTACAACAATCATAGCTATCCTCCACCGATAATCCAAAACAAATATCTTTAAGTAGATAGAAAATTTCCAATAAAGATAAACTTGTCAAAATTTCAAGATGGGAGTGATAATACATATCCAACTCCACCATCATCATCATTCCAATTTTCACAAAATCCAACATCATTTCCATTTCCTCTTTACAAAATCAAATATTTACATTTTGGACAAAATCCCGTTTTCTTTATAAGCCAATTCCAGTGATAAAAACTCCACCATTTATCATAACTCAACTACATTTACAAACCCACGATTATTTCCAAGCAACAATTTTAAAAACACCTTTTTTGATTTCAAAACCAAAACCCTAGGTTTATCCAAAAATTCTCAAACCACAATATTGTTTAGAAAAGCAAATAACCAAGTTAAAAACCATACAAAGTGTGGAGAAATTCCTACCTCAAAGCTAGAAGACAAGGAAGAGAGTGGAGAAACTTTGACGTAGCCAAAAATCAACTTTACTTCGATCAAAATGAAGCTCTAGGCAAGCTCTACCCTTTTCCCCAAAGGACAATGGTTGAGAAATCACTAGATCAAGTTGGATTTGAGGTTTAAAGATAGTTCCTAGAGAGAGAGAGAGAGAGAAGGAGATTTGAGATTTTGAAGTGTTTAGAGAGAGAGAGATAAAGAGAAGTGAAAAAGTGATCTAAAAAGTGACTTTTTCAGACTGATATACGCTCAGACCAGTCGAGTGCAGTAATGGTCACTCGAGCGACCAGACACAATGAAGACACTACTCGAGTGCATGAATGGTCGGTCGAGTACACAATGCACCTCTCTAGTAGTTCAGACCTGTAAAAGTTTGCTCGAGTGCAAGAAGTATCGCTTGAGCACAGATATCAAACTCTTAGTAGTTTTGAAGATTGTAAAAGAACGCTCGAGTGCAATAAGCTTCGCTTGAGCAAACAAGCAAAATTCTTGGCAAGGACTCCTTTGAAAAATGAATTCCCAACCTGTTCCAGAGGCAACCACAAGGCTCACACAACCCAACTCAACAAGGAATAAGATAAACATGAACATGTACAACTATTAAGGATAAGGAAACCCAGATCCAAAACAATAAGCGGGTCTGGTCTAAACTAGAATCGTTATAGTTGTGAATCACATGCAAAAAAAAAGTAGTTAAAAGGGTGGGTTAGTAAAGCAGCATTTCATATATGCTGACTTAGCTTAATTCATTTCTTAAACACCTATTTTTCTACCCTTCACCCAATTTTGTAAATAATTCCCTTTAACCTAACATTACAACAAAAAATGAAGCCCAAATTGATCTTGGGATTGGCATAATTTTTTAGATGACAAAGTGGCATAATTCCATTATTTTTGGCTTTCCTATCATGAGACTATACTTACTTTTCTATACAGCATTTTTTGTTAGAAATTGGGCGCCCATGTGGCATGACCCTTTGAACCTTTTGAACCTTATCCATGTAAGTTTGAATTTGAATTCAAAACTTACTTGGATAACCACTCAGGATATCCATAGCTATCATATCAACTGATATGGATAGATGAGATATTATCCTATATATCTGATATGATATGGGATATGGGTGATGAAGAGAAAAACAACGTATGTCGTATGTTTTTCCCATTTATTGACTCTCTCCCAAAATACAACGATCAAGAGCCATTTTGCACTGTGACTTGTGTGGGTGATATTCATTCTGTAATATCACTCCATTGCTGGGTTGATTGATCAGATTCAGGAAGCACGTGATTTACCCACGAGATCCTTCAATCCAGACTTTGCAAAAAAAGGTATGACCATAATTTTTCATCCACTGCGTTTACCTTAGATTTACATTGGTATCAGAGCATGAATGGGTGTTTTTGTGTTTTCTCTAATCATGTGTATATTTTATATATATATATATGTACACATTATATGCATGAATGTTTATAAAGGAGGAAAATGTCAACTCTCATTAGATTAAGAGCATAAAAAACCCTATTTTTATGTTTTCCCATTTATTGACTCTCTCCCAAAATACAACGATCAAGAGCCATTTTGCACTGTGACTTGTGTGGGTGATATTCATTCTGTAATATCACTCCATTGCTGGGTTGACTGATCAGATTCAGGAAGCACATGATTTACCTACGAGATCCTTCAATTCAGACTCTGCAAAAAAAGGTATGACCATAATTTTTCATCCGCTGCGTTTACCTTAGATTTACATTGGTATCAGAGCATGAATGGGTATTTTCATGTTTTCTCTAATTATGTGTATATTTTATATATATATATATATGTACACATTATATACATGAATGTTTATAAAGGAGGAAAATGTCAACTCTCAATAGATTAAGAGCATAAAAAACCCTATTTTTATGTTTATTAATGTCATTTTTAATACCATAAATGATTTTATTTTGGAAAATGGAGTTTGGCAGTACCGAAATTGGACCAGAAAACACCCTGGAAGGTGGCGCGTGGTTCGCACGCGCCACCTGACGCCGTGAGCCGCTTCCATGTGCTTCCATGCGCTGCCACGCACCAGACACACTTCCGACGTACTTCTACACGCCATTATGCGCGCATCAGCGGTGCTGTCCACGCGCGCGCCGTCAACGCCACGCAGGCGCGCCGTGCGCTGTGCCGTGTGCTGAGCCACGCACTGAGCTGCGTTCTGAGCCACGCGTTGAGCCGTGCCGTTTTCCTCCACCGGCGTGGCTAGCCTGATTGCTGATGCATTAGGCTCTGTTTGTTCTGTTTTAAATTCTGAATCACGTTAAATGGCCAAAATTAATTCGTTATAGCTTTGTTTTAAGTGTGGTTGGTACTGTTAGACTCAGAATTAAATTTTTTTATCTTCTGTAAAATTTTGAAAATTTTATAAAAATAAAAAATATTTTTCCTGAAATAATGATTCATTATTTTTGGTTTAAAATGCATCTGGTGTTGCATGATTAAGTTTCTGGGGCTGAATTTTTTATTGTAGACTACTGTTGTAGTTTACTCTTTACTGGTATAGTTATAGCATTTTACCAGATTCTGGAATATTTATTTCTAATTTTATGTGTGTTTATTAGTTATTTAAAATTCTAAAAAATTCCAGAAAATTTCAGAGGTGTTATAGTTTCTATTATGACATAATTTGAATATTAAATATAGCATATTGTTATTTTTTGCCTAGAGTTTCTAATATGTTGTAATTAGAATAGCATGATTAATTGTTATTTGTTTAAATTCCATTATTAATTGTGACATAGCATGAGTTGGTTGTGAATTTACATTATGATGCTATTGTATGGAATTAGAATTTTTTTATCATGCTTTTAGACATGCCATAGTCCGTGGGAGGTTATTTGGTTGAGAGAAATCTTTGTAGATTAACTCCCGAAAACCAATATTTTGCGTATAAATTAAATTAAATTTTGGATAATTGTCACCTATGGCGCAAGAGATTATTACAGCATAGCGGATTTTCGATCTTGTGACTTGTGTAATATTGTCACTATTTAATTTAGATTTTTGTGGCAAAATTATATTATGCTAATCGAATTAATCCCAATGCGAATTTCTCTCTAATTTGACTTAGCTTATGGAAGTTAATTGGTTGACCTAGACTTACTAAAGATGTTTAAATGTGAACAATGTAATCCCATTCTTTAGATGAGCAAAAGTCTTGGAGACTTTAGGTCAAGCCTTAATTGAGCCAAAGTAAGGAAACATGACTCAAAGGCGCCGTGGTTTTGTTGCCTTGTTTGGCATAATACAAAATAATGTGCGTTATGGTTAGCGCCACGCTACGTAGTTTTGGTTTGCGAGTTTTGGAGTTATGAAATTAGTAAGCCCTTAATAGATCTACATATGATCTTGACTATTGAGCTGCGTGGATTGACTTTGTAATTTGACTTGTAAATAATGTTACATCATTGGATGAAGTAATATTCAAGAGTCACGTCATCAAAGAAATGCGAGCTTAAATAAATTAGTCATTAAGTGTAAGATGAGTAGCCAGTATGAGCAGTGTTTTGCTCTCTACCCAATTATTGGGAGTGGATGGAGCAAAATTTCATGCACTATAATAGTGTGCGTTGAAATATCACGTGAAGTTAAAAGATTAGCGCTTAAAAGCTGCAAAATCTATTAACACTAAGTGAAAAGATTAGCGCTTAGAAACTGCAAAATCTATTAACACTAAGTGAAAAGATTAACGCTTAGAAGCTGCAAAATCTATTAACACTATGTGAAAAGATTAGCGCTTAGTGGCTGCAAAATCTATTAACACTAAGTGAAAAGATTAGCGCTTAGTGGCTGCAAAATCTATTAGCATTGCCAATTTGTCTAAGTCTGGACACTTATTGTTTCCACACTTGAGTGTGAGACATGAGGAGGGGCTTCTTTGTATGATTCCTTAGCTAGGCTAACATTTTTGAATAACATTTACCACTAAGCGCAAATGTTGCAGCATAATAATGAAAAGGTCAAAACCAACAAGGTTGTTATGACTCTAAGAATTTGACGCATGGCTCGTGAGAGCATTGTGTTAAATTAGACTCTTTAGCCTAATTCGCGCTTAAGTTACTTCAGGAGCTGCCATAGTTGATAGCTTATTCTCTCCTTCTTGTGGATAGTAGAATTATTTGCAAGTAACTATGAAGCGAGAAATAGATATGGCAAGAGGAGTATCGTCATCTTTCAACTAGATGCAGTAAAGTGTATGGAGGACAAAATTGACTTGAAGGTGCAGGGGATTAGCACTTACTAGTTAAATTTACGACTTAGGCGCACTTGATATCTCCATGACATCCTTTTATGATTTAGTGAATATGAATTAGTCGCGAGTCATTACCAAGTTGGGCCTAAACCTTTAAAATTTGTCTTCGAGAACTCACACATTAAGATGATTGGAATTAGTTTATGACATTGTTCATGAACCAGTGGCTTATTATACTTAATCACATTAATGAGATGATGACACGATGGTTTGAGTAGGCCTTCTCGGGCCCACTCGCTTATGACATCCTGCTCTCATGTGAATGTGTAACTTTGTTCGCAATGGGTGCGCACAAGTAAGTAGGAAAGCCGTAGAAGGTCATTTGTTTTGGCACATTTAGTCCACTATGATATTTGTGACATGATATGTGTAAGGGTATGATAGCTAAGCCTCAATCTGAACACATTTATAGATTACAATACGTATCTGAGTCAATACTATTTGATTTCCCATAATTCAAAAGTTTTGAGATGATTTTTGACATTGCACATATAAGGTTAAGATCAATTAGATAACAACTTTCGTGCTTTTAGTTTTGACCAAGGTGGCGAGTATCTATTTGAGTTATTTTACAAAAAACTCTGTGAAGAGAAATGGATGCTTAGAAAATTGATTATTCCTAATACTCAATAACACAATGGTGTAGTAGAGATAAGGAATTAAGTATTGTTAATGTTAGGTGGCTAATGGCACAAAATGTTTCCCAATTGGGAATTGTACTTTAGTTTGTTGCCTATATCTCTAACTAAATGCCCTCCATATCAAATTTTACACTCCATTTATGTAATGGGTTAGTGGAGAGCCATCTATGGGCGATCTGTAACCATTAAGCAGTTTATCTTTATTTTTACTTCTCATAAGGTTGCGAAGTTAAGACCTAGAGTTCTATGGCGCATTATTGTATACTGTCATGTAAACCCTCCAGCCATCTGCATATAGGTAAGCAGCTTTGTGGGAGTGTAACTAAGTCACATAAAGTTTTCTTAGTAAAGGTGACGTGAATAGAGTTTTTGGAACTCTATAAGATAGAGAATTCTAAGCATAGCGCTCTATGTAGCCTAGTTGAGAATGGAAAGAAATTTCCAATATCCTAGGGACAGTGGGAGCGATGTACCTACTAATGGATTACTCCATTAGAGAAGAATAATCTACATTCTTAGTTGCATGGTAGCGAATGTGAAAATTTTCCACGTTATCACTGGGTGATTGAGAGGGAAACATTCATGATTGCTCCGTAAGATGATAAAGAGCCTAGGATAATGCCAAAGGCTCCCATCCCCTGTTTTTAGAAAGTGGATTAATGTTGCGCAGTTTAAGACAAAGTCTTTGAGGATTAACCATTTCTGTAATTTGGTTGACTTTCCATTATGACGTGAAACTGTTCTAAAGTTATGTGTGATTTGGACAGTCATTGTTGAGGCATAAGGCTCGCTAGATACCGAAAAGTCGCACCATTGAGGAAAGTGTAGACCATGAGAAGACTTCCTCCTAGGGAGTGAGGTTATTTTGACTTAGGCTATGATTGGTATAAGTTCGGAACATTGATTTGTAGACATTGTGATCCAACTTTCTCGTTTGAGAATTGGATAAGTAGATCTGTAGGGATTTACCTTCTAGTTTTATGGTGAAAAGTTAGGAGTGCAAAAAGGTTGCTAGTTACAATAAATCTTTTACAGCCTAAAACAGTTATCCAAATAGTGGTTCTTAGATTTCGTCAAGCCATGATAGGCCAACGATGATCGATGAAGACCACTGAGGCATGATCAATGGTCCAAAAGAAGTTTTTCTTTACTTAGTCATTATGAGCCAGGAATTTATAAGGTTGTCGCCACCTAGGGTGGGCAGTCCTCTATTTTAGATATGATGGACATGGGTGATGCAATTATATGCTTGGATGTACGATCCTTAGGGATTGTTTTGGGAAAATTCTTGGTTTGTCTTCGATGACTTACATAAGGAATATCCTAGAATGATTCTAGATGCAAAATTGCAAACCCATTGACTTACCTATCGGTCAAAGCCAGAGCCTTAGCTGTTGAGTGTATCCTCGTATTGTCTTTGGGAGAAATAGATGACCTATATTCCTTGATCTTTTCTTTGTTGTGGGACCTAAAGTACACTTTGTGGGTGTATTCAGCATGATAAGTGTCACAATCCAAACCCGCCCCTAAAAGTTTGGGCATGAATTCTTTAGAGACGGACATGTAACCTGGTAATATAACATACGGGGCCTTATCGGAAGCACCAAAATAAATAGATAAATAATAATGAACAATTAAACTCCATTGAGCTACTCCTACATGCCAGGATCTCATTCATCACATGCATATATCGGATAAATAAAGTTCCCAACTATATCCCAGAGTATGCACATACACATTTACAGTTCCAGCCATAAAGTCGGGCGTATACAAAAACAAACATGAAAGGTATATACAACAACCTTAGATGGACACTCATAGCAAACCAACATCTTGACAACTTAAGAAATTAAATGACTTAAACAGTGCCTGAACATATGAAGGTTGACAAAAGGAAGCGGCGTCTTGGCTAGGACTGACCGCCTGATTGGTGACCTACAGAAACAGACATAACAGAGGGTGAGCTGGGCTCAGTGAATAGTAATACATAAATAAACCAATAAATAAATAAAAAATTTATACCTGATACCTAAAACAACCTTGAGTAGGATAACCCAATAAGATGTGACACTTTGATAAGACTTTAGGGCATAATTTCTAAGCTCCCAAGTTTCACTCTTCTTTGGACCAATTACTTGGCGCGACAACACACATATAATTGATAGGACAAACCTTTTAGCGTTAATAGTTTTTTGTCATTCTTTTTATAGTGTAAAAATCTCACTACAAAAAATCTAAATCCACTTTACTCTACCTCAATCGAGGATTGACACCCACTTTAATATTACATTAAAGTTACCAAAAAAATCATTATTTTTCCAACAATCCCCCACATGAATAAAAATTGACCGAATAACAACAAACAGACAACGCTTAACAATAAAGACTAGGAGAGAGTGCAACGAAATAACCTCGGCATCAGAAAATGTAGCTTTTGACTTTGAACCCCTCTCAGTGAAGTCTATTGGATTTACTAGCTGTCCAATGAACATGAAGTTTTTAACTGCTCTACCATTTATATAAAACCTAGACAACAGACCTCACATAAGAATTACTTCAACCATCGTTCTGTTATCACTGTTGTGTTCGGTTTGGCCCTGGAACACTAACCTAGTTCTGTGAATGGTTTAAAGAATTAGGTCTTGTCAATGCTTATAGAAACAACCCCACTTTACACTCATATGGGTGACTCTACTTGAGCATCCTATTATACTCAGCTCCACAACTTAACACACTAGAGTCATTAAAAGCTCAGCTTAACCTCTACACTTGCAGGTATCGCTGATAAAAGGAATGGCTGGAGATTTAACCTCCTCAGTGACATACCACTATTACACGTATTTATGTTATCCCATTGAACCTAGATCTTGGGATATCCAGTCAACTAAGTTGGGTTTCCATTTCGGTAACACCTTATACTAAAGGCCTTAACCCCATTCCTTCTAATGACTTCTCTATTAACACTCGATTTAACCATTTGGTTAGCGGATCCGCAATGTTGTTCTGAGACTTTACATAGTTTAAAATGACAACTCTGTTCGAGAGTAGTTGTCGTATGAAATTATGTCTACGACGAATATGTCTAAACTTTCTATTATGCGTATTACTCTATGCCCGTCCAATCACCGATTGACTATTACAATGAATACAGATGGCTGGCACAGGTCTTGACTAACGTGGAATATCCTCAACGAACTAGCAAAGCTATTTAGCTTCTTCAGTTGCTTTATCCAAAGCAATAAACTTAGATTCCATCGTTGATCTCGATATACATGTTTATTTGGAAGATTTCCAAGACACAGTTGCCCTTTCGAGGGTAAACACATAACCACTAGTGGATTTGGAGTCATTTATATTAGTTATCCAATTAACGTCACTATACCCTTCTAGTACCACTGGGTATCTGGTATAATGCAGCCCATAACTCCAGGTGTAGTGTAGATAATCTAACACTCGCATAATGTCCCACCAAAGAGTAACATTTGGATTACTTGTGTATCTACTAAGCCAGCTAACAGAATAGGCTATATCTGGCCTTGTACAACTCATCAGATACATCAAACTTCCAATGACTTGAGAATATGCTAGCTGAGAGACACTCTCACTATTATTCTTGGTCAAATGTAAACTCATGTCTACCGGTGTCCTAGATACACTTGTGTCTGATTTACCAAATTTCTCAAGTATCTTCTCAACATAGTAAGATTGAGAAAGTATAATACCATCAAATGTTCTGGTAATCTTAACACCCAGAATTACATCTGCAAGGCCCATATATTTTATGTCAAACTTAGAGTTTAACAATCTCTTAGTAATTCTAATCATCTCATCATTATTACAAGCAATAAGTATGCCATCAACGTATAGACACAAAACGATATAACCTCTGTCAGTGTCTTTGACATATAAGCATTTGTTACACTTATTAATTTTGAACCCATTTGACAACATAGTGTTGTCAAATTTCTTATGCCATTGTTTAGGAACTTACTTCAAACCATACAATGATTTGACAAGCTTATAGACTTTCTTATTTTGTCCTGGAGCTGAAAACCACTCAGGTTACTCCATGTAGATTTCTTCATCTAAATCTACATTTAAGAAAGCTGTTTTTACACACATCTAATGTATTGCTAGACTACGTAAAGCTACTATCACAATCACCATGCGAATGGATCTAATCCTTGTCACAGATGAATATATATCAAAGTAATCTAGGCCTTCTCACTGCCTATATTCTTTGATAGTTAGCCTAGCTTTATACTTATCAATTGATCCATTCGCTTTCATTTTTCTTCTAAAGATCCACTTACTTCCCAAGGCCTTATTGCCTGGAGGTAGATCAACCAACTTCCAAGTTTGGTTTTGTAAGATAGAATCAATCTCACACTTAATTGTTTTTTTTCCACAAAGGAGTTTCAGGTGAAGTCACAGCTTCATGGAAAGTTCAAGGTTCTCTCTCTAACATATATGTCAAGAAGTCCGGACCAAAGAACTTTGCAGTCCTAGCCCTCTTACTCCTTCTTGGCTTATCTATTTCCTTAGCTTGATCACCGACTTGATCATTGACTTGATCATCTACGTGATCATCTATGTGATCATAGTCATCTTCAACTTATTTCATGGAACTCGAAACCCCTTCTTGGAGACGATGAGGAAATACATACTTAAAGAAAGATGCATTTCTTAATTCAATGATAGTATTCTTGTGTATATTTGGAATAGCAGATTTAAACACAAGAAATCGATATGCACTGCTATTATGTGCATAACCAATGAATATACAATTTATTGAATTCGGCCCTATCTGAATCCGCTTGGGTATAGGCACTGCCACTTTTGCAAGACACCCCCCCATTCATAGATATTGACATGAAGGCTTGTGGCCTTTCCACAACTTATATGGAGTCTTGTCTACATTCTTTCGAGGTATTCTATTAAGAATGTAATTCGCGGAGAGAATCGCTTCCCCCTACAAGTTCTGTGGCAACCCAGAACAAATCAACATTGCATTCATCATTTCCTTTAATGTCCTATTTTTCCGCTCAGCAACACCATTTGACTAAGAAGAGTAGGGCGCTTTGGTTTGGTGAATAATCCTAAATTAAGCACAAGTCTCGGCAAACGGGGATTCATACTTACTACCACGATCACTTCTTAAAGCCTTGATCTTACGGCTTAATTGATTCTCAACTTCATTCTTGAAAAGAATAAATTTATCAATCATCTCATCTTTGTTTTTAAGCAAATACACATAACAATATTTAGTGCAATCATCAACAAAAGTGATGAAGTACTTGTTACCACCACGTGATTATACGACTTTCAAGTCACGCACATCACTGTGCACTAAATCCAAAGGCTCAGTACTTCTTTCAATAGAATGAAACAAAGTTCTTGTCAATTTTGCTTCTACACAAGTTTCGTACTTGTGGTTTGGATTGATCTTAAAAGATGGTATGTGATTTAATTTGATTCATCTACACAAAGAGTCAAAATTTACATGACCTAGTCTACCATGGCATAAATTAGGAGATTCAAGCATACAAGCAGAAGAAGAAGCTTTCTCATTAATTTTCGGGACAAAAGTCATTACATTGAACTTAAACATACCGCCCGACATATACCCTTTCCCCACATAAACCTCACTTTTGGTCAGCACGACCTTATCAGCTTTAAATACCATGCGGAAGCCATGCTTACTCAAGAGTGACCCTAAGACAAGGTTCTTTCGAATGTCTAGTACATATAGGACATCATTCAAAGTTAGCTCTTTTCCTGAAATCATCTTCAAGACCACTTTGCCCTTTCCCTTAATAGTTGAGGTGGCAGAATTCCCCATGAATAACTTCTCACTGTTTGAAACCGTTTCGAAGGTTGTGAACATCTTCTTCTCCACACAGATGTGTCGAGTGGCCCTAGTGTCCACGCACCATTTCTTTTGGTTAGACCCCACTATGTTCACTTTGGAGACGACGGTTACCAGATGCATGTCGTCCACATCTTGTGATAGATCCTTCATTTTAGCCATATGGGCACATCTTTTGTTTTGTGGAGAGTACTTCTTGTAAGGCTTCTTCTTCTTGCGGCAGTCAATAGCCCATGTCCATTGCTTTCACAGTTGAAGCACTTTCCATTGAACCTAAAAGTAGGTTCTTGCGGCTTGTAGACTAGCCTTTTGGCGATATCGCCTGAGGCCCCCCAACTTCGAGCTTTTTTCAGTCGGTGGTTTTTTCCTTACCCCTGAGGACTGGCCATGCTTAACCACATTCACAGTGAAGGTACTCCCTCCTTTCTTTTTGCTGTCTTCCTCAATACAGAGCTTGACAATGAGCTCTTCGACTATCATCTCCTTTTGTTTATGCTTCAAGTAGTTCTTGAAGTCTTTCCAGTCGTTAGACATCTTCTCAATCAGTGCAGCTGCTTGGAATGATTCACTCAGGAACATTCTCTCTACATGAATCTTGTGCAAAATTACTTGGAACTCTTGGACCGATAACAGTTTTTGAGTCAACCATCTTGAAGTCCAGAAACTGGTCAATGACAAATTTCTTTGCCCCAGCATCCTTGGTCTTGTACTTTTTGTCCAAAGCATCCCACAGCTCCTTTGCCGACTTCTTTCTCACTAGAAGAATATAATATAAAACTGAAATTTGACAGGAAGAGCAACAAATTTTCTAGCGTAGAAAGCTGAAGGAGAGGGCGTCCTTTTATACACATGGAGGGAGAGAGGAAGAGACTCCCCTCCAACAAATGCAGGATTTAATTCTGCATTAACCTACAAAACTGATGGATTTAAGTCCATCATCAATAGAGGAGTTACTAGCTATACACATAAGTTTTGTGTATATAAATATCTGCAACCTACAAATCTAGCTTGGTTCAAAAAGATTAAGATGGCTGGGCCAAGCCCAAGCCCAACCCCCACACTTAATCCATTAAGTCCAAGCCCAAGTCCCAAGATCCACGATCCATGACCTAGACCCGACTCGACCCAATCTGGGCGCATGGTGTGCGCTTGGCAATTTTAGCATAACCAATTTGGACTATAGTCTTGGCTCAAGTTCATCCTTGAAGCATCCATAACTCTCTTTCTTCGGAAAATTTGGATGCTCTAAAGGGCTCACACCCTAAGGCAAAGAATGAGATTTAAATACCCATCAATGCTATCTTCTATAATCAATGTGGGATACAAGGTTTAACACCTTTCCTAACACCTCTTTCATGATGCCAACTTAATGAGTCAATTTCTCATTCAAATTTTAATGGTTTCTTGTCATTCTTTTTGTGGTGTAAAGATCTCACTACAAAGAATCTAAACCCACTTTACTCCACTTCAATCAAGGATTGACACCCACTTTAATATTGCGTTAAAGTCACCAAAAAAATTATTATTTTTCCAACATTATTATTATGAGAAATAGAGGGAACCATTTTGTCAAATTTTAACAATGCTATAGTAATTTGGAAAAGCATTATATATGATTTTTTAAAAAGTTTTGCCAAATTTTAACTTTAATAATTATATTTCTGGCACATCACTAAACATGCTCTAAGCTTATAAAAATGGCTAGAAATAAATTAAACTCTAAAAATTGATCAAACCTAAAAGATAACATTTTATCAAACTATTTAGATTGTGTTTGAATTATAAATTTGAAAAGAAAAACAAAACAAAATGGATTCTACTTATATGAATTTTCCTTTTCTTTCTAGTATCTTTTTAACCCAAAAAAATAAAATAAAAAATGCTTGACATAAATAAACCTCAAAATAAAAAAGCTAAAGTTCTATATGTTTAATAAATCTATTTCATTTGGGGAGTAAGTATTTTAGCCAAAAAAATTAAAAAAAATATTATAAATTGTCACATCACTCTCTCTACTTTTCTGTACATCTTTTCATAAAAAATTAAAAAATTACTAAAATAATTTATTCTCAAACGATTCTTTGACAACTTCTAAAAAGTCTAGTTTCTTCGGTTATTTTAGATAACAAAATAAGTTTAAAAAACTAATTTATTTTAGAAAAAAAAAATTATCAAAAGGCAAAATTTAACATGACTATCAAACTAACAAGACTTATAAAGCCGTTGCAAAATCTAAAAAACTAACATGAATTTTTGTAATTGTAGCTTATTTATTAACTTACAAACTACAATTTAAATAATAATAATAGTAATAAAACAATTAAGGCTTTATTATTTTGGTCAAAAAATTTATTTTGCTAAGAAAACATCGACTCATTGCTAAAATGTTTATTTGAATCACTCTAGAAAATTATTTAAAATAAAAAAATTAAAATTGTACCAATTAAACTAATTTTTTTTAAAAATTTATAATTAACACTTACGCTGTATTTGGTTGGAGGATTTGAGAAGTAATTTAGAAAAAGAAAAAAAAAATATAGATGAAATATAAATAAAATATACTTACATTAAACCTAATTTCACACACATTTTTTTCTTTTTATTTGTAAATTTCTTTTCAAATCTCTTAACCACTGAAAAGATTAGGCTTCCAACCAGCATAAAGACAGAAAGAAAATTCAAGCCTGCAACATCTGTTACGCAAACAAGTTGCCATTTCATGGCTTTTACCAAAAATGTCCATATGAATTTGTTTTTCTCACTAAATTAAGAGTTTTATTATTGATAAATTTCATTCAGAGGTATTCTAACTTATTAAATTTGTATACTACAATCAAGTTAAAAATTAAAAATAATAAATCAATAAAAACATATAGATGATGGGTTCGTTTGGCATGAAAGTTTAGATTGGGTTGGGGTTATTTTAGCCAAAAAAAATAAAATAGACTTCTTAACCTAACAAGATAAATATCACATTTAAATTATAATTATTTCATTTTTTTTCTTACAAAAGTAAAAAAAATCATAAAATCTATTCCTTTTTAACCACAGACTAAAATAACTAAAAAATTAAAAGGTCAAAAAATCAACCCAAATTGCAAAGGAAGATTGTATACAGCTCAGAGTTTAGTTTCAAATGGTGATTGTAATAACAAAAGAAAAATTTCATACACCTTTTGAAAAATCTAGAAATCCCCTAGATGTTGATTTATGATTATGTATCAATTTTAAGCAGAATACAACAATTCCAATCAAACAATCAAGACAAAGAGACACAACGATTTTACGTGGAAAAAACCACAATTGGACACCTCCAACTGTGATAAAAAAACCACGGGTAACAACCACAAAACAATCCACTAAGAAGATTTAAAAGAATTACACAGGTATACTCTCAATTACCTAGCGAATCCACGCCTAATTGAACCAACCTCTATGTGCCTCTTTCAAACCGTCTTCACCTCGAAATTGTCTTTACGATGAGCCACCCCGGAATCTACCAAAGCTTCAGGCTCGAATTCTTCAGAATCCACCGAAGAACAACTCTCTCTTTTGTAGAACTTGTAAAACAAACAAAACCTTTGATGCATACTCTTTAGAACATGAGTTGAATACTCAATCAAAACATCAAAGAAAACTCACAAAGTATCCCCAGATATAAACCCTAGAACCCAAAAAGAAGATCTGGAGTAGTAATCCTAAAATCTGACCCAACACGCGAATTTATAGAATCTGTCCCGCGATCTCCGCTCGAGCGCTCAACAGCCCGCTCGAGCGGCTTCAGCAAAATATGCACGTGATATAACAGAGGTCCGCTCGAGCGCTGGAGAACCCGCTCGAGCGCAAAATTACACATCTCAGTACTTTTATAGGCAACCAAAACTGCTGGAACCAGGAATTCTCCGCTCGAGCGGGGTAATGTCCGCTCGAGCAGACAGGCAACTTGGAATGCATTTTTGCATTTTGCTTCGGGGCGCTGCCCCTCGACCCCGCCGTGGCGCTGCCCCCCCGCCAAGGGGCGCTGCCCCCTGGACCCCCGCGAGCTGACCGGGCAGCTCGATCCCCGTCATAATCAGCGAAGTGGCAATCTTGGAAGCTTTAGCATCATAAACTTCTCTGAAAGGCACAATTTGGGTTGGATTCGCATCTAAACACTCATAGCCTCACTGAAATAAAAGTGCGAAAATAAATACAACTGAAAGGAGTTTTGTCAAACGGGATTGTCAAGAAATAAAACCTAACACCTTTCAAAGAGTTTTACATTTTCGTCTTGCCCTTTATCTCAGTAGAAGTCCGATTTGTCAATTAAAAAATAATAAATAAATCACGACTTGTCAATTGAAAATTAATACGAAAAATGTTTTAAACCTCTTTTCCCTCCCACCCCATTTTTCTTTCTGATATCCGATCAACTTGATTTTTTACAGGTATGATATACTGAATAAATCATAAAATATAAACGGTTCGAATTATCAAAATTGGACCTAAAAATAGACTCAAAAACCTGCAAGAACGGACGCAAGTACAAGCTTGCAAGGAGAGGCTCTTGACTCTAATTATGGCACCTTGCCACGATTTGGAGAAAGAGTCATTTATATGGCCGAAACATTTTGTGGTCCGCCGCAATCTCCTTAAATTCGATTTCGATGGATCATAATCTATTATACATTTTTAAAATAATCAAATAGGTCACAGTCAAAATTTTATTTATTTTAATTTTTGAAAAAGTTAGTCAAAATAAACCAATTTTAGCACAAACAAAATGAAGTTATGTGGAACAACTCTTCGGGCATTGGAAAGGTGTAATTCAGGTTCAGCCCATTGTGAGCCCACCCTAGGGTTACTTTAACAATCTAATCATTTATTTTGTGAGGTCTGTAGAGCATATTATTTGTATAAAAATAATTATTTAATCTGGTTATATTTGTCTTGGGAAAAAAAAATAGATGGACTATCTTTAATATTATTCAATCTATTTATTTTTTTTCAAACAAACGTAATCTAATCAAATAATTACTGATATCAAATAAATATAATTTTTTATATAAATAAATGCTCAACAAATCTCACAAGATAAATTATTTAGATTCTCAGGATAAACCCAAAATAGGACCACAATGATTGAATTGGATCACTTTAGTCTAATTATAGACCAGTGATAAGTTGAAACTAAAAGGTAAAGATCAAAAATAAAATTTTAATCAAATTATTAAAAATATATAATTTACAAATTATTATTATTTTTTTAATTTTCATTACACCTCTTCATAAAAAATTATAATAATCAATTCCAATCACCCTTGCACTTTAAAAAGTTTGGAAAATAAACGGCTAAAAAAAAAATAAACCCTCAATTGGATGGGAATTCACTTTTTAAAGTTGTCAAATGATCGGCTCCACATTCACATTTTGGGGCTGAGTTGGTTTGGAAAAATTATTTCGGGATTGGGGCATACTCTCGATTGTTTGAGAGGTGTTAAATAAATATATTTGTAAATTTTTTATAAAATAATATATAAGAGAACAAAAAAATTAATATGGCCTTAAAAAAATAAGAAGGTAGAAAATATGCTATTCATAAAATCATAAGATTTATATTCTCAAAGTGACTTAACCACATAGTGATAATTTTTGGTAGTTGATTATGGCCCCGTTTGGTAGAGCTGTAGGAAAGTGCTTATAGCTTATGCCTAAACAGCTTATAGCTTATAACTTTCAGCTTAAGCTGATTTCGAGCTTATTCTTAAAGCATCTCCTGCCCCACTCATAGAATAAGCTGTTTTCTGACTTCCACAAAGCTATAAGCTATAAGCTATAAGCTAAACCAAACACATTAAAATAGCTTAAATTAAGCTGAAAGCTGAAATAAGCTGAAATTAAGCTGTACCAAACAGGGCCTATGTGTCGTTTTGGGAACTAAAATAAAAAGTCACGTTTTTTATCTTTGGTCCAAAAACAAAAGTGGCAAAAACGCAACAAAATTAGTTTGGGAAGTTATAAAAACGCAAGTGTGAAATTACATATTGGAGCTTATGACAAAAAAATAAAAAAATAAATTTCTTATGTTGGGTAAGGATATTTTGGTCATTTTAATTTGATTTGACACCATAAACACATATTAAACTAAAAAGTCAAAAGTTAGCTTTATACCAACTTCTCAAATCACTTTTCAAAAAACTAAAAAACTTGGTAAAAAGTCAAAAGTCAACTTTTTACCAACTTTTCAAAACACCCCATATAAGGAATCGAGATTTTAGAAGTCATAATAGGGTCACTCAACTATATAACGAAAAGTCACATACGCATATACAGGCAGAAATTTAAACTCACATTTCTAACACTAACTACAGTTCATTTATCTTACCAACTATATATTGTGGTCTAAATAACTAACTCTAAAAAAACTTAACCCATAGACCTCAAAATTTATATTCTCAAATTTTATCAATATACCACTCTCCCTTAATTAGGGGTGAGCATGGTCTAGATTAGTTTAGATTGGGATAAAATAGGACTAATTCGTTATCTACGACATCTGAAAAATTGGAATCAATCTAATCCGTTTAAATCGTGGAACAAATCCGAATCAATCCATTTAAACACGGATTGGATCGATTTGGAATCACAGATTCACATATTTAAATAACAAAAAATATATATATATATATATAACATTTTAATTTAGAAAAATATAAACATAGTATCATATTAGTTCCACAATACCAACATGTTTTTCCATAATAGCGACATATTATTTTAGAATTTAAACAATCATAAAAAAATAAGTCCCATCATAAGTATTTAAACTATTATAAATTAAAACTAAAAACCAACAAACAAATAATAAAAGAAGATATTATGCAAATTTATGTTTAGATTTAAATTTTATATAAAATAAGAGAATATACTATGCAGGGAAGATGAATGATATAAATAAAGATTTTTTATATATGATATGAATTGGTTCCAATCTAAAACCGTGAAATTTAACCCGGAATTGATTCGTGAATTATAAATTTTTAATTTTTCAATTCAAAATCAAATTACAAATTTAAAAAATTAATCAAAACCTATAAAATTAGACGGCATAGAATCAAATTACACTACTTTTACAGATTCCTTATCATACTTTAAATTTCAATAATAATTTATTCTATTAATTTAAGAGCACTAATTGATCACTAATGAGATAGAAATTTAAAAGAAAAAAAAAAAAACATAAGAGCAAAAGAAATTTGTGTTCCCACTTATTTTTGCTTTAAACTTACATTCTCGAACTAATCACAGTACAATTGGGGCCTGTCCCTGTCCTAGCACCCCCAAATAACTTTACGTGAGATGTGTAGATAGATATTTATACACGATACACGGGATGGTACGGCATCTAGATGCGAGAGTGGCGACAACCATCAACTGGATGGGAATTCACTTTTTAAAGTTATGTTGGGTAACCTTTCCGTATTTAGTTTTTAGTTTATATTTATAAAAATTTTAAAAATTATTATAAAAAATTATTTGATAATTTTTTTAATTTATAAATAGTTGTCTTAATTTATAA
Organism: Camellia sinensis; assembly: GCF_004153795.1. NCBI lineage: Eukaryota > Viridiplantae > Streptophyta > Magnoliopsida > Ericales > Theaceae > Camellia > Camellia sinensis. Next base: position 676,624 of record NW_021028544.1, read on the forward strand.
ATTTGAAGAAAAAATATAAACTCAAAAAATGAGTTTACATTTTTAGTTTTTAATTTTTTTTTCAATTAATTTTTTTTACAATTATTTTTTTTTCAAATAATTGTTTTTCAATTAATTTTTTTTGAATTAAATTTTTTTTCAAATATTTTTTTCCCAATTAAATTTTTTTTTCAATTATTTTTTTAATTAATTTTTTTTCATTTTTTTCAAACAACTTTTTTTTAATTATTTTTTTAATTAATTTTTTTCAATTATAATGTGTGTGATCCCATTGTCATAAATAATAAAAATAAATATAAATATTTTAGGTATGAACAAACATATTTTTTAATTTATGTTTTTAAAATTTTGTACAAACCAAACGCGTTTTAATTTATGTTTTTCTAAAAAAAATAAAAATTAATTTATAAAATTTTTATAAACATAAATAAAAAACGTAAACGTTACCCAACGCTACCTAAATATTTCAATTTAGCGACAAAATATTCAGCAAATGTAACGAAATTATTTGTTTGGTATTATATCATTAGTGACAAAATTATTCGTCATGTTTTTTTGAAAACTAATAGCGACAAGTTATTAAATAAATATATTTGTAAATTTTTTTATAAAATAATATATAAAAGAATAAAAAAATTAATATGACCTTAAAAAATTAAGAAGGTAGAAATTATGCTATTCATAAAATCATAAGATTTATATTCTCAAATTGACTTAACCACACAGTGATAATTTCTGGCACTAGATTATATAAGGAGTCGAGATTTTAGAGATCATAATAGGGTCACTCAACTATATAATAGAAAGTACACAGACATAAATTTAAATCCACATTTATAACACTAACTACAGTTCACTTATCTTACCAACTATATATATTGTGGTCTTAAGAGCATCTCCAATGGTAGTAGGCATTTTACCTATCTAAATATTACTATAAAGTATACATTTTATTTTGCATGTCAACTGTTTCATGTTTCTACTCCAACCATGCTCTTTATTTTAGCTATTCATCTAAATACTATTAATTTTATAGAATGCCACGTCAACAACAAAGATGGAGGGAAATAATCCTAATGATTAAATACATTTTGCCTAGCCTTGAAGGCTAGCTACATGTAGCTAGTGAATGTGAGCTGAGCCAAAATGCCTAATCATATGCCTAGTGCATTGGAGTTGAAAAAAGTGAGTCACATTAGGCATTTTGACTAACAAGCATTATATGCCTAGTGGGTTGGAGATGCTCTAATAACTAACTCTAAAAAAAACTAAAACCATAGACTCAAAATTTATATTCTAAAATTTTATCAATATACCACTCCCCTTTAATTAAGGGTGAGCATGGTCCAGATTAGTCTAGATTGGAATAAAATAGGACTAATTCGTTATCTATGGTGTCTGAAAAATTGGAATCAATCCAACCCGTTTAAATCGTGGAACAAATCCGAATCAATCCATTTAAACACGGATTGGATTAATTTAGAATCACAGATTCACATAATTAAATAACCAAAAAAAATATAGAACATTTTAATTTAGAAAAGCATAAACATAATATCATATTTCACAATACCAACATATATTTCCATAATAGCGACATATTGTTCTAGAATTTAAACAATCATAAGAAAATAAGTTCCACCATAGGTGTTTAAACTATTACAAATTAAAATTAAAAACTAACAAACAAGTAATAAAAAGAGAAGATACTGTGCAGATTTAGATTTAAATTTATAGAATAAGAGAATATATTATGCGAAAAGGATGTATAATATAAATATAAGTATTTTTATACATGATTTGAATTGGTTCTAATTCAAAACCATAAAATTTAATCCGAAATCAATCCATAAATTACGAATTTTTAATATTTCAATCTAAAATCAAATTACGTATTTAAAAAATCAATTCAAACTTATTAGGATTGGTTTGGCATAAACTAAATAATACAAAAAGTCAAAAAGTTACTATCCTATTTAAGTCACATCATCTTATTTAAATCACATCACCTCTCTAACACATCACATCAAACCTAACCCAAACCCAACCCATATAAGTCAATAAATCAAAAAATGTATTTTTTTAGAACATCCCAAACCAACCCTGAATCGAATCAAGTTAGATTTTTACGGATTCAATATCATACTTTAAATTTACATTCTCGAACTAATCACAGTACAATTGCGACTTGTCCCTAGCACCACCAAATAACTTTACGTGAGATGTGTAGATAGATATATATATATATATATACACGATACACGAGATGGTACGGCATCTAGATGCGAGAGTGGCGACAACAAGTCTAAATTAACGTCGGACCCACAAACAGCATGTCCTGGTTCGCGTTCTCACCACCTCAACTATCCGATCCAAACGGCTCACAAGCCGGTTAGCCAAGTCGCCGCAGCCACTTTCCCAGAAAGCAGAACATGAGCATTATGCCCCTCTAGTAAAACTGTAAGGCCCCGTTTGTTTTGGCCTATAGGGAGGGTATTGGGACTAGTAATACCAAGGTATTACTAAAGTCCCTGTTTGTTTGCAGAGAAAGGGTTGGGACTATTAGTCCCTTTGGGAAATTTAGGAAACCCTAACTCGTGCCTAAGGCCACGTGTCCGTCATCACCAAAGTTGCCTCGACTCGGGAACTTGGGTCCTCATGGTCTGCAAAAGTACTGGTTACCTTATTTTTACGCTCGAGCGTGAATTCGGATGCTTGAGCTGGAAGTCACACTATATGGCTCCCCGCTCGAGCGTGAATGTTCCCGCTCGAGCGAACATCAATGTCTGGAAAAATTCTAGGAGCTCACATTACTTTTTGGCCATGTCATAAACTGATATTGTGCTTATTTTGGACTTCCCTAGCTCTTTTTTTGGGTCTCATGATTGAATGATGTTTTTTTTGCATGCTTGTAGTTCAATACCCACGCTTAACTTTGAGATTTGAGGTCCATTGCATGCATGTGCATCCGCTCGAGCAAGGAAAGTGTCTCTCGAGCGGGAAAATCAAGCTTCCAGAAATTTTGTAAATTTTGCAGTCCGCTCGAGCGGAGTACCCTGTTTTAGAAATTTTTGAAAAGCTAGTTCATATTTCGATTTCCGTTCTCTTTCACTTGTAAGCACTCTTAGGCATGTACTGAGCATTATAAATGAATAATAGAGTTAGAAAGAGCCTGAGAGAACTAAACGAATTATTAGAAATCATGAAAATTTGTTTGGTTATTTCTATTTTTTAGAAAATTGAGTTTTTTATTTTTTGTATTTCTTAAATTTTTAGTAAAAAAAATTTAATATTTAAAAAAAATATTTTTTAGATGCACCTAACTTAGATACACTTAAAAAGCATAATATTTATAGAAATTAAAAAAAAAATCATCAAATACAAAAAAATATAAAAATTCAATACATTTTTGAATTCATGTATATTTATTGAATTTTAAAAATATTTTACTTTTTAAGTGCATGTAGAAAGTAAAAAAAAAATACTTAAAATATTAAAAAAAATTCACTAAAAAAAAAAATACGAAAAAAAAAACTCAAAATCAATCAAAACTAAACAAGGTTAATGTGTGTCAAAATACATATTTTAGCCACTGTAAAAAAATTTAGAAAAGTAGAAAAAAAAAAAAAAAAACTTACAAAATAGTTAATATTAAAAAAATGGGAGCTTTTTTGATAAGTCTATTTTTTAAGAGTTTTATTCCATCAAATCCATATTATTTTTAACTATTTCATTAGGTCCTATTTGAGATAAGAAGACCAAAACACCCTTAATCTCTTTTGCCCCCATTAATGTTGATTGTCATTATGTTTTAGTAGTTCTCATGACCATTTACTCCAAAAAAATGCATTATCTACACACCACTATTTAATGTTGATATATATTATACACAAAAAACTAAACATAATTTTTATTGATTGTCATTATGTTTTGGTAATTCTCATATATCCAAATATTGACTGTATGTGATGACGTGAATATTCATATCAGATGACGTGAATGTGAATGTTCACATCAGATGCCGCGTGATAAAGGTAATGTTAAGGTTCACATTAGCATTATACAACCACAAGCCTCAACTTTCATTTGAATATAAACATAACTGTACGTAATGACGTGAATGTTCACATTAGATGACACTATGCCAAAGTTGATCTTTAACGGCGGTTTCATTCATGGCGGCAAAAAGACTGCCGTTAAAAATATACTTAAAATGGCGGTAAAGATACCGCCTCTAAAAATTTAGTATTCACGGCGGTTAAGAAAAACAGCAGATAAAATGTGAGTGTTAATGACGAAAAAACTGTGTGAAGCTGAAGGGTCAGTCTTTTATGGCAGTTGTTTGAAGACTGCCGTAAATGTAGTCCACATTTTTTTAATTCCCTCTAAAAAAAAATTGGATTCCCTCCAATTAATTGTTAAACGGCATCGTCTTACCTATTTCTTCTAATTGATTAGTTTTTTTTCCTTACATCTCTAACTTCTAGAAGAGAGGCATTGCAAAGTGAAACGAAAAGTCACCATTGTCGTTTGAAGGTCGTACGAAGTACCAGCATCGAAGGTCGTTTGAAGCACCATTGTCGCACTATAGCACCATCGTCAGAGGTAAGAGACCTTTGCCTACCTTTTGATTCCCCTATTGGCTTCATGTTGCTTCCATTGGTTTCCTTTTCTACGCTTTTCCTTATTTTTCTATTGCCATTCTACCTTTGCTGATAGTGTTTCTATTAAGCTATCAATGATTAGAGAAGAGGTAATTTCGTTTTAGGGTTTGTTTCAATGGAATCAAGTATCAACTATACATTTCTTAAATCTCCCTCTTATTATTAGTTTTGATATACATACATATACATATATACATATATATATATAGGTTAACAAAGATTAAAGAAGCCAAAATAAACAAACCCATAAATCAAAACACAGTTTTTCAGAGAGATTTTTGTGGGTTCACAGATTAGAGACACTGAAATTGGGGATTTTTGCATATACATGCAGGCTTTCTCTCCTTCAAGAGGGCCTTCCCTCTCACTCATCAGTTTGGATCTCTCTTTCACTGAAGAAATTTTAGAGAGTTTTGAGCAAAACCCAAGTTGAGAAAGACCTCTATTTCACTAAATGTTCTTTTTGCTAATAAAAAAATACTTGAACTCATTTGATTAGTTATTGAAATTTAGAATTATTATGCTTTTTTATGTTCAAATTTTGAATTTTAGTGGCACTCACCATCTGTTTGATGAAATGTCTATTATGTCTCGTATTTGTTAGTGGAAGATTCTCGTTCAATTTTGGAATAGTCTAGAGGCACAAGTATTAATTGTTGCATTCTATAATTTTTTTTACCTTAGAATTCTGTTTTTTATGACCTGATAATGACTTATTGTGGTTGTTATTACGGTTATGGTCAATAAAGTCTTTGGCTATGCTTCAAGTAATGTTTGAGGATGACTGATTTTAGTGTTAGTTAAGACTTAATGATGACTCGTTACGGTATTGATTACATGACTTATTATGATTATTATTTTGGTTATGACCATAAAGATAGCTGCCCTTGACTGAAGTAAAATAAAATCTTAATTAGTTTATGAATATAGAGCAAAGCATTGTCTAAACACATGCATATATTTGCCAAAGGATATGGTGTGTGAAGGTTTGGCTATTAAGCGCTTTTGTTAAAAGGTTTAAATTGCTTCAAGAGTAGTTGGAGAAAGACTTGTACCAAATCTCGATATCTATTTATTGTGACAGGAACGCAGTACAACCAACAGTGACAATTGAAAAAAATTGACAATGTGTCATACAAGTGGGAGAAAGGCCCATTGTCGGGTAAAGGATGAGGTAAATGATAGGTTAACAATTTTTTCTCAATATGCATTGTATTTGGTAAAGTTGTAATATGTATTTATTGTTCCTAATAATGAAGATGTATAAGAGAGATAAGGTGCAACCAGATCGGATAATGGTCTACATAGACACACACACAAAAAAGAATGGAGATCCAGTTGATGAGGCATCAGATGTAGCCATTATATGTGTAATAATGTGAATGCTTACGATTAATTATTTACCTATTCATGTTCTAATAATTTTTTTTTCTTACATTTTAGTCTTGTTTGAAAGAGAGATTGTCTCAAGTGGCCGAGTCCTTACAAATTGAAAAATTTCGAGAGGAGCTATTCACTGAGGTCTTAGGAGTAGATGGGCACGGTCGTGTATGTACCTATGGATTGGGACCTTGCCCATCTCAGGTGTTTGGGACAAGGTATTCTAGATCTTGACAACGTATAGACATGGATAAATTGCGCACAGAGGTACGAGAAGAGGTGCCACAGGAATTATTAGCTGAGTGGGGTGAAAGGTTTACTTAGTTAGAGCGCAAGTGTGACAAAATGCAAGCTCATGTGAAAACTATGGGATATCCAATGCCTCAATCACCATCAATGCCTTCACATATTGGAGGGGTAATGTGTATTTAATCCTAGTTTAATTTAAGTATGTTTTACTATAATAAATTGGATATTGTAAATTTAGCTAATTATGTGGTTATGTTTGAACAGAATGGTTCCAGATCATCATTCAATATGCAATAGGTTCCAGATGCCTCTAGTTCTCACCAGTTGAATGAAGAGCTAATGGTTCCATCACATGAAGTAAGACAATGTTTATGCATAATGAGTATTTAAACATAGTTATTAAATTTTTCATAAACATTATTATTAGTTCTATTTCTTCAAGGAATACTAGTTAAATTTTTGGGTTAGTTAGAAAACACATTATTACCTCCCTATAGTTTAAAAATATGCACATCTCTGATATGGAGTAAAATGCAAACATTATTTTCTTTTGTTTTTGAGCTAAACTAGAAGGGGCTAAAGTGTATTTAATCCTAAATACTTTAGTGTGATTGCTTTCATACACAACATTTACACATCAATTTTTTTTTGAAGGTTGGACAAGAAGTAAAATTACTTACTTCTAAATTGCCAAAACAAGTTGTGGCGATTGGCACAGTTATTTCTGAGGACCCATCCAAAGTAGTAGGTGGACAACGATTGGGGCCAGAATTTTGAGAAGTTCGTATTACGAAAGCGATAAAGCCTCGTCAAAATTTGGTAAAAGCTCTTGAAGGTGTCAAAACAGTTGCAGATGCACTTCACAAATGTATAGCTTGGCCTTCGGTTGATGTAATGCATATGCACTAATACTATATTTATTATATTTTTAAATCTTAGTGGTAGCTAAATTTATATCTTTTTATACATGTGCAGATTGAGGATCCATTTGCAGACTTTGCAGATTGAGGGGAATTAGATGGACCATGTAGATAAAGGACATACTTTTTGGAACATTTATTTTGGCACTTGTGTTTTGAGACAAATATTTTGCAACTAATTGCTACATTTGCAGGTTTGAAAGGAGCTAGATAGAACATGTAGATGATATACATGCCTTTTGGGACTTTTTATTTTGGAACTTGTGTTTTGAGACAATATTTTGGAACTAGTTACAGCATTTTGCAGATTGGGGGAGCTAGGTGGACCGTGTAAATGCAAATGTCTTTTGGGACTTTTATTTTGACACTATATATTTTGAGACAAATATTTTGAACTAATTGCTACAAGTGACATGTATTTTGGAACTAATTACTACAAGTGACATGTATTTGGAACTTTGCTACATGTGACATGTATTTTGGAATAGATTTTGTTAATTGAATATAGTGTATGGATTTGTATGGCTATAAATTGTATTGTGGCAGTTTATATATTGTTATATTGAATGTATGGAAGCTTTAGTAGGTTATACACTTCTATTGAATGATTTTCATTGAGTACACTAGCAGGTATTGAATATAAATGTATAAACAAAGTCAGTTTAACAAATGGTTCATAATTTTCGACGGTTTAATTTTGTCGCTAAAAGAAAATCATATTTATTTTGAAATATATTTAACAGCGGTAAATATATGCTGTTAATTGTTGTAATCTTTTGCGGCAGTAAAAAACTGCCATTTTTTACTCTAAAATACTGTCGTTAACAAATGGTTCATAATTAACGGCGGTTTAATTTTGTCGCTAAAAGAAAATTATATTTAATTTTGAAATTTATTTAACGGCGGTAAATAAATGCCGTTAATTTTTGTAGTCTTTTGCGATAGTAAATAACTGCCATTTTTTACTCTAAAATACCGTTGTTAAAGGCATGACATTTACGACAGTTCTATAAACCGCCTCCAATTTTCAAGATCGTCGATTTTTTTATGTGGCGGTTAATAACCGCCGTGAATACCGCCGTTATTAATAATGGCGGTAAAATAACCGCCGTTAAATTATTTCCGACACTTGTATAGATGACAGTTACACTTTTTGTTGTCTTACCGCCGTTAAAAGTTTTTGTGACGGTTGTATGGTTATTAACGGCGGTTACAAGCCGCCGTTAAAGGCAAATTCTGGCATAGTGTGATGTGAATGTGAATGTTCACATCAGATGACGTTAAAAATATATTCACATCAGATGAAAAAGAATGTTTACATATTTTTAATGTGTTGTCAATTAAAAATATATTCACATTATATAATAATATAAAATAATAACATCAATGTTATTTAATTTGTGTATGAAATCTCTTATACCTTGATCATTTCCTTTCTCTTTCCTCCCCCAACATTAAATACTAACATTAAATATCAATATTAAATATAAAGGCATAAGAGTTTAAGAAAATAGTGTAAATCAAGAAAAATGACTTTATGAAATAAAACTATAAATATATGGGACTAAGTGGGTTAAAAAATTTCTTTATGGACTTCTTGAGTTAGAACACTTTTAAATGAGATTTATCAATAAAAATCCCTAAAAACGTTGTTTGTTTGATGCATTCATAAGTTCTTTTTTTTTTTTTTTAATTTACTGATTTTTGTGTGTGTTGTGAGTAACTAACAAAATTAGCAAAATGCGCTTTTATTTATTTATTATTTAGTTCTAAAAATAAATATGTAAATAAGTTACTCCACATATTCTTTAGGCAGTATTATCCTTTAACACCCACAATGTATTTGCGGAAAATCTCACTGCATCTACGTTGAGGCCGAAGCTAAGGTCTTCGCATGCTTTGGACGCTAAGAAATATGTTTAATCCTAACAAAAGGTTATAAAGATTTGAACTCAGAAGATTAGTTCAGTTGTAAGACATTCGAATTACTCGTACAAAATGAACTTTTATGCCTTTGCCAAATAGAATTATAAATTATCACATAGTCCTAGACATTATGTAGTTGTGTGTTTGATCAATTTTATTTTGTAATTTTTTATTTATTTATTTTTATGATTAAACTGGAACTTCATAAAATTAAATTAGTCTAGTAAAAGTTTGTTCTCTGACATCTAGTGTCAATTGATCTTGGCCAATCTGGATATGGAGGTTTGTTGAGGGATGAAACAGGTACCTGGCTGTGGGGCTACCATGGATATCTAGGGAATTGCACCAGCTTGGAGGCCGAACTCTGGGGTCTTTACATGGGTCTTACAATCATAATGCAAAAAGGGTTGGCCAACATAGACATAGAGACTGATTCTCAAATTGCCATGAAGCTTATCCAGGATGAAGCTTATCCAGGAAGGAGCTGATAGAACCTCCCCATACAGAGCTCTGATCGAGGATGCCAACTTCATGGTGTGAAGATGCAACTGCAGCATCCAGTACATCCCATGTGAAGCTAATGTTTGTGCTGATGCCCTAGCCAATCTTGGAGTCAACCAATCTGAACATCTGGTGTTCTTTGATGAACCACCCAGCTCTATCTTTTCTTTTCTTATAGCAGACATGGTTTCTGCCAACTCTAAGAGGGTCTGATCCCCTCTATTTTAGTGGTGTATGAACTCTATCTTCCTTGTTTTTACTTTCACTTGAATAAAAAAAGAAAAAAGAAATAGGTACATGAAGTAAACAAAAACCTAAGTACATCTTGTTGCCTAAATTAGCCAGTAGATCAACACTTGCATTTACTTCTCTATAACATTGGTTAATTGTTGAAATCCCCAACTTGTCCAGTAGGAACTTGCAGTCAAGAATCACATTTTTAAGTTTAGAATTAAATTTGTTATTATCCTGAACAAGGTCCAAAACCATTTTTACATCCAATTTGGTATTCATAGGGCTTGTTACGGGGTGTTTGATAACCTGATTCAGCATTTAAAATTGAAATGATAATCAATTAAACTCGTTTAATAATCACAATTGATAACACTTAAAATTTTAAGTACATCTTAAAATGTGAGTTAAAATTTAAGAAAATTATAAGTCATATATATATATATATATATATTTAATTTTGATTGAATTTATAAATAGTAAACATAAAAGTATCAATATACATTATTATAAGCTCACTATTATCACCACCACCACAACTACCACCATCATGCCATCACCACCATCCTGCTGCCGCTGCCACTGCCACCACTATCACCGCTACCACCACTATCATGCCATTGTCACTACTACCATTACCACCACCACTACTAGGGGTGCAACTCAGGTGGGACCAAGCTTTATATTTTGAACTCGGGTTAGCCTGAATTGTTTGAAATTCACAAGTCCAGCAATCTGCTTCCACAAAATAACCTGAGTACTGCTTAGCTATAAAAGAAAGAGACAGAGATTGACAATGGAATTTTGTTTGTACCATCAAATAAAATAAAATAAACACAAACACAAACAACAAAGATACACTACAACAAAAGTAACTTATAATGACGAAAAGCAGTGAAGAAAATAAATTTCGTCACTAAATAAGAATAATCCGTGACGAATTATAAACTTTTGTCACATATAATAAAAAAATAAAAATAATAGGTGACGGAATTTATTTTTGTCAATAAATACTTCTTTTTAGGTGAGGAAAAATTAAGTTTCGTCACTGAAGGTTTTCTCGCTAATTTTTTTTTTGTGGCGCCAAAATTTTGAGACTTTTGGTGAGAAAAAAATCTGTCACCAATTATAAAATTATTAGTGAGGAATACATTTTCGTCACCAATAATTATATATATATATATATATATTTTGAGAAACTTGATTTTAAATATTTTAAGACTATTTGGTGAGAAATATATTTTTGTCACTAATAATTTTTAATATTTTGAGACTTTTTAGTGAGGAAATTATTTTGTCACTAATTTTGGAGGGAAAATTTTGACATATTGGGCGATAATGAAAAAAATAGACTACTTACTTCCCCCTCCCCCCTTTTTTTATATCAGTTTTCCTCTCCCCTCTCTCTCTCTCTCTCTCTCTCTCTCTCTCTCTCTCTCTCTCTCTCTCTCTCTCTCTCAAAACAAAACACACAAGTTATTATTTTTTCCGATTCCTGATTCCCCATGGGTACTATCCTCTCCATCTTCTAATGGGCTTGGATTTTGACTTGGCCCTGTTGGTTTTTTTTTTTTTTTTTTTTTTTGCAAAAAATAAATGATAGATATATTATATATATAGATTATTTATGAGGAATAAAAAACAAAAGAAAAATTATACTAGAGTACTTTAGTTAAGATTAATGAGATGTTTGGTTATATTTCATGGGGTGGTATTTAATTATGTATGAGTTATGTTTTTTTAGTTATGACTGAAATTATGAAATTATATAACTTTCTTCTTTTGTTATGATATTATTTTAGTTATTATGATTCATGAGAGTTATTTGGTTATGGCTCGTGTGGTGTTTAGTTATGACTTCTTTTTTATTTTAGTTATGACTACGTATCAAGTTATGTCATTTTCTACTTTAGTTATGATTATTTTTTTTTTTTAAGTTATGACATTATTTTAGTTATGATTAATGAGATATTTGGTTATTATTTATGTTTTGTAGTTATAACTCAAAACATATGAAATTATATCATTTTCTTATTTAGTTATAAGGTTACATAATCTTTTCTGAAAGAAAATGAAATGAAATGAGCGGATAAAGGACAAGAGTCCTAGAATAAAAAGGGAACTCAACCTAGATAAGGGACAAGAGTCCTAGAATGAGAGAAGACTTTAGTTTGTATTAAGATAAGACTCTTAGAGAGTTTATCCTAATCTTACTGGGAGTCCAAGATTAGCAGTAATCCTGAGTCCATAGAAGTTAGGCTTCTATTGGGACTAGGTTTATGTTGGCTATAAAAGAGAGGCACCTCCATGGGTCTAAGGTATGCTTTTGATACTCAAGCTTGTGAGTTTAGCACTTGATTTATCTTTGAAAGATACACTGACTTGATCGTCGGAGTGCCCCCGGGTGGACGAACTACCGCCGGAATCTTCTCTTTCTGTTGCAGGTCAGCCAGGTGCCATCTATTTTGCCGGTGCTCTCCAGCTAGTTACTAAGCGGGCAGTGTGGTCAGAAATCATCCACACAATTTGGCGCCGTCTGTGGGAAAGAAAAAATAATAGATGGCCAATGACGGACAGAAGGATCAGATTAGAGACAATGCTCCTACTGGAAGTGGGAGACCTATCGATCTCGACGTTGAAAGACGACCGCAACACAGAAACTCGTGACCAGAGTCACGGAGTGAAAGACGCCGGCCAGGAAGGTAACGCACCAAAGACAACAGATCGAAGCGGATACTATAACGAAGATGACCACCAGGTATAGAAGGATAGATACCTGCGGAGGAACGAAGACCTTTCCAGAATGGATGCAAAGACAGTGAGGCATAAGCGCTCCCAAGGAGATAACATTCAAGTATAGAAGAGCTCAGCCTGAGTGAGCAAATCCCGGATCCCAGATCCCAGAAGACATGATCTCGGCCTAGATGAGTAGGTCCGAGAAAAGAAGAGCTCAACCTGAGTGAGCAGCTCCAAGATTCCAGAAGATAAGATCTCGGGACCTGAGTCCGAGAATAGAAGAGCATAATGAGCAAATCTCAGATCCCAGAAGATAAAAAGGAAACACACAAGATCAGACTAAAGTTTGCCAAAATTGAGAAGTATACTAGGGCTGAGGAGGACATATCGGGAACAAAGGCGTTAGAACAAGAAAAGAGAAACAGCTCGCCGATGCGAGGCCGAAAAATCAAACTCAGGTTGGAGCCAAGTAAGATCAATAGAGAAACTAAGGCCGACAACCTCGGCTTGAATTAAACTTCGGTGACAAGGTCGAAGCTACATGTATGATGAGAACCCAAGTGGATTTTAAGTTCACACTGGGGGGCAGAGAAAAGAAGAATGTGTTTAACACTTGTTGAAATTTGTAGCAATTTACAAGTTGAAATTAAACCGAAGTAATGCTTAACGCTTATTGAAATTTGTAGCAATTTACAAGTTGAAGTTAAGCCGAGATCATTGTTTACCTTCACTTGTTGAAATTTGTAGCAATTTACAAGTAGAAGTTAAGCCGATATATATTGTTTAACACTTGTGGAAATTTGTAGTAATTTACAAGTAGATCATTGTTTAGCACTTGTTATAACTTAAGAAAAGTTTACGAAGTTGAGATTAAACTAGTGTATATTTATCCTTGTTGAAATTTGTAAGCAATTTACAGGATAAGTACTTGCCGAAGAAAAACGTCAGGTGGCATAACCGAGGTGTGTCACCCCGAGAAGATTGCACAAAGAAGGAAAAGTACATAAGACATGTAAAATATTCTAAGTATAGAATCATGCAAGAGCAGATAGAAGAAGATCAAGACAGAATTCATGGTGATTGACACGCCCTCACCATACAATATTATCTTGGGAAGGCCATGGTTGCATGCAATGGGGGCAGTTCCCTCAACGTTGCATCAACTACTACGGTTCCTAACAGAACATGGGATTGAAAAAGTCAGAGGGGATCAACTGCAGGCGGAGAATTGCTCCATGGCAGCAATGAAATCCACCTGCAGCATTCGAGAACCAGAGAAGGCAGAGATTAAAACGAGGACATAGAGGTACTAGATAATGTCGGCAAGGAGCCAGCCGAGAGGAGTGAAGAGGCACTGAAAATCCTCGTCCAGGAGGGGGATGAAAAACGCTTCTTTCTTCTCGGCTTAGGCTCAGCCGAAGAAGAAGAAAGGGAATTGGAAGCTTTTTTGAGAGCAAACATTGAGGTATTTGCTTGGACACCTTACGAAATGCCTCGCATTGACCTCGAGGTCACTTGCCACCAACTGAACATCGACAGGTCGGCCAAACCTGTAATCCAATGAGCAAGAGGACCGACGTTGATGCACGTTGAAGCAATAGAGGAAGAAGTAGATAGACTTCTAGAACAGGGCCATTCAAGAAGTCAATTACCCGACATGGCTATCAAATACAGTGGAAGAAGGAATAATAATCAAGGAGCAAGGAATGTTAACATCGGCCAACAAACAGACATTTTTCAGAAGCAAAAAAGTTTGCATATGCAAAGAAAACAAAAAAGATGAAGACCCTAAGAACTAGGGACTAGGGTAAGAACGTCGGACTAATTTATTACAACGGTTGACGGTGGTTCAGCATTGGCAATCAGTTGGGAGAGCTTCTCTACCATTATCTCGGCAACAATTTCAAGAAGGGATGTGGTTCTAAGACTATGCAGAAAACAGAAACGAAGGCAAGAATCTAGAAATACAACAAGAAAAACAAGAAGAGAAAAAACATAGTCAAGAAGATGGCAAAGTTGAAAGAATAAAACACAGGCACTAAGTAAGTATGTGAAGAACAAGAAAGTAATGAACCAGACATGATGCTAGCAACAGAAAGCGGATATGACAAGAACAATTCCAGGCATTTTAGCATTAAGAAATCAAAAACTTGAAGACAAACGAGAACAAAAGGCCACAGATGGAAAATAAACAGATTCAAAGTAAATTAGAAGAGTTATGAAAGATTGAGCTTAATAAAAAAGTGAGAATTTATGAACTTACCAAATGAACGCCGATATAAAGATCGCCGGAGTCAAATAGGTGACTGGAAATCAGGAAACCCACCGGAGAGTGTGAACGGAGCAGTTGCAGAAAGCTTTGTTGAAAACTCAAAAAAGGCGACAAAGGAATTATACCTTGGGTGACGTACCTGTCAGGCAGCGTACGCAGAAACGACGCAAACCTGATAAGCGCGTACAAGCAAGTAAGGGATGAACGTATGAACAAAACGGTTGAGGAGCGTATGCATGGTAGTTCATACACAGTTGCAAAGCTTTTGGAGTTTACGAATTGATGGAACCATAAACCTCGGCTAGGAGGTGCGATCTCAAGTAGCCTGAAAGGCATGAATCTTGATACTTGACACAAGTGGACAGTACGGTCCGGGGAACTTTGAGGTCGGCGAGTTTGATCTCGGACAGAGGGGCACAGATGAACGAACAGTATAGGTTCCATCACCTCAGAATGCCTGTTCTGCTGAATGGTGACTGTGGGGATATATTTTCTGAGTACCAACATGTGCCAAGGTGACGCCGACGTGTCAGCCGAGGTGCCACGTGTCCTGGTCGTGACGCCGAGGTGATCTCGACAAGGCCGAGGTTATCTTCGAAGATATCGGAATCCGAGATAAGCGGATAAAGGACAAGAGTCGTAGAATGAAAACGGAACTCAACCTAGATAAGGGACAAGAGTCCTAGAATGAGAGAAGACTTCAGTTTGTATTAAGATAAGACTCTTAGAGAGTTTATCCTAATCTTACTGCGAGTCCAAGATTAGCAGTAATCCTGAGTCCATAGAAGTTAGGCTTCTATTGGGACTAGGTTTATGTTGGCTATAAAAGAGAGGCACCCTCATGGGTCTAAGGTATGCTTTTGATACTCAAGCTTGTGAGTTTAGCACTTGATTTATCTTTGAGAGATATACTGACTTGATCTTCGGAGTGCCCCCGGGTGGACGAACTACCGCCAGAATCTTATCTTTCTGTTGTAGGTCAGCCAGGTGCCATCTATTCTGCCGGTGCTCTCCAGCTGGTTACTAAGCGGGCAGTGTGGTCAGAAAATCACCCACACAATTATATATATATATATATATATATCAAAATGAAATGATATATTATAAATAGATAACATTTAATCAATAATTTTTATTTCAAAATGAAATAAAACATTACAAAAATTTATATTATTAAATAAAATGGATTTAGATTATTGATGATGGTGGAGAAATTGCATCATTATAAGTCAAATACATCCCAATTAGGTTAGCACCTACTAGCCTACCAATTATTTGTGTTATACTCCACTTTAATAATCTAATAAAAAAATTACGAAATTAAATAGTAAAAAAAAATGTTGATTAATTATTGGGGGAGCTGGACAATTCACTTAGGGAGCCCAATGATATATCATCTAAGTCGCCTTGAATTTTATCATTTTCACTACAATCTTGTCTTCTTGTAAGTAGTCTATATGATCTTTCGATATCATAAGTGTCTCAACGATTTGGGGTGAAAGTTTGTTGTGGTAATCGCTCAACACCCGTCCATCTAGACTAAAAGTTATTTCAGAAGCCACTGTAGAAATAGGAACAATTAATCATGGGCTATCTGTGAAAGTACAGGCCACATAGTTTAATTTCGCTTCTACTAATCCAGAATATCAAAATCATCGTCATCATCCACAAGTGGGTTATCCAAATAACGTTGTAATTCAGAAATACTTACGGTTGCATTTTGAAATACTCTTCTAGATTTTATTGTTGAAAAAACACTTAATCTCCAACCACAAGATGAGGTCGGTATAGTGTGTGTAGGTCTATTTACAAGTACAACTTCCTTATACTCATCAAATAATTTTTTGCGTGTTTGCATAATAGAGGGGGTGTTTGGGAAGAAAAAAAATAGCATAATTTAGGCTAAAATTCACAAAAAGACAAAATAGGCTAAAATAGCTAATAAGACAAAATATCACATCAAACCCATAATCATTTCACTTTTTCTCTCACAAATATGACATCCAACTATAAAAAAATCCAATCATCTTTCCAAACACAAAAATTTTAGCCTACTAAAATAGCAACTTCCCAAACGAAGCCAGAGTCAAATTGTTTTTCATCAGCAAAAATAAGTTATAAAAAATTCTTGTAAGCTGGTGTTTTTACACATAGGATCAACTACAATGGCTAAACCTAAAAGATGAGATAATTGATCAAAATATTTATCATTTTTTTCCATTGCAGTAATAATGAGGACATAATATTCATTACCCATATATTTTGTTTAAAACTTTCATTATTTCTGCTAACATATGTAAAACAAATGATGAATTAAGTGTGTGTGTGTGTATATATATATATGAAAAACTTTAAAAAAACTTTATATAAGTTTATGTGGCGCCAATTATCTCCTGAGGGAGTCAGTACTCCTCATATTGTTGTTGTTGCAAAAAATAATTCTATTACTTTTTTTTGTTGTTTACAAGCTCTTATTAACATATTATATGTTGCATTCCACATGCTGTCTATATTTAAAATTAATTTTTTAAATTGCATACATCCACGTTGACAAATTTTTATATATTCTGAAATTCGGTTAAGAGAAGACATATTAGTAAGAACGATATGTTTTACTACCCATACAAAAATGCCATATACATGTATAGCCTCTTTAACAATCAAGTTTAAAATATGAGCACAAAAACGAGCATGAAATAAATAACCATAAAACAAAAATGTTTTGGAGCTCTAATTTGTGAGCTCTAATAGCTCTAATGTGTGTATGGGGTCTATCTGATGTGATGTTTTAGCCCTTTTTTTTATTTTTTTTTTATTTTTCACCTCACTAGAGTTCAATTAGAGTTCTAGTTTTAGAGGGATGTATCATTGTTGTAAACAAGTAATTGTAAAGAGTTTTTTTTTTTTTGAACAACAATAAGTAATTGTAAAGTTGATTTCAAATACGCTATAGTTTGATTATAATATGAGACATTATCTAAATTAATGGTAAATATTTTTATGTTGTAAAGCCCACTCATAAAATACATTCATTATTTCTACCCCAAATGAATGACTATTGTATGGAAGTTCAACTAATCTAAATAAAATGATTCGATAATTTAATTTTCAATCATTATCAATATAATGTGCAGTGATGCATTGATATTCCAAACCACTATTCAACCACAGATCAAATGTTAAACAAACTTTTACATTCAAATCTTTAAAAATGTTAAATAATTCAGTTTTAATATCCTCAAATTTCCTTAAAATCCTATTTCTAGTAGTATTTTTTTGAAAAACCTTGATATTGATGTGCAAAACCTTCGTGAATCATTTTTTAAAAATTGAGACATTCACTAGTAGTAAAATGTTGTTCTTTTTTAATAATATAATTAACTACATAATCTTATATACATACAGGGTCATATGACATTGTTTGCAAATTACCAACTACTGAATTTCCTAATTGCATTTGACTTCTAATATCAGATTGTTAACTTTATAAATATTTGTTAGCATGCCTTTTTAGGTGACTGGTACCCCCACAAATACAAAACTAAGTAAATGTGTACAATATTTGCATTTTTCTTTAATTACAGTCGTACCATTAGAATTATTTACAAATACTCTTTCAAAATGCTCCTAAACAGTACTAGACACGCCCCTAAATGATGATGTTGCTGTTGGAAGAGGGATATTAGGTATAGTAGAAGAAGAATTAACAGATTCAAGTTGTGTATATTGATCAACATCGACATAAAAATTAGAAAAATTATGATCCATAATAATTTAAGTAAAATAATATATATTAATTAACAATTAATTAAAATAAAGAGCAAATAATAAATATGAATAACAAGAAGTAATATATGTTAACAAACACTTAATATAAAAAATGAGTAACTAATAAATATTAATTGAAACAATCAATGTTACCGACTAATGAATGCAATACAAAAATTAGTTTCTTCTGGTAAAAATTTCTTATTGCACAATAGTAATTGCCACTTAGAAATGAGATTTGAAATTAATTGAGAGAGTTAAGAGAGAATGAGAGTTTGAGAGAGAGATTTGTTTGTGATTGTGTTTGTGAGAAATAAAATGGAAGATGAGTGGTATTTATAGGAGTTGGGGGATGGGTCAAATATAAATAAAAAATAAAAAAAATAAAAAAATTTGTGTTAAGCAACGGTCAAATGACTGTTTGTTTAATTTTCAAGAAAGTTACCGTTAGTTACACAGAATGAGAGTGTTTAATTTTCAAAAAAGTTACCGTTAGTTACACAGCATGGGAGAGCCAGGTCAAGCCAACGGAGGAAAAACTTTTTTCAAGTCACGGGCCGAGTCGACTCTCAAAACATACGGCTCAAGCCTAAGGTCTCAAGCTGGGCTCGAGCTTGGGCTGAGGCCTGGTTAGGTCGCACCGAGCTTGAGCCAGGTACAGCCCAGGTCGCACCGAGCCATAGGTAGGCTTCGAGTAGGCTATACCGAGCTGCGGGCAGGCTTCAAGTAGGCTACAAACCGATGGGCCGAATTTACACTTCTAACACTAAGTATACCTTGAGAAATTTTAAAAATTTGTATATTTTTTTATTATACTTAATTTCTTGCAAAATGTATATTAAAAAAAAATTAAACATGTGTTTTAAACGAACACGTTAAAAAAAATTATTATTCATGTTATATATTTTTTAATCATATATTATTAGAATTTTTTTATCATATTAAGGTTGTGTTTGGAGTGTTGATTTGAGTAGAAATTTAGAGAGAAAACGAAAAAATCTAGGTGAAATGTGAATGAAATACACATATATTTTTTTTCTTTTTCTTTTGTATGCTCCAAACATAACGTAAGTGTATGAACAAAATCGAACTCGTAAACCACACCTCAATAGTTATGGAGAAATTGCAATTAAATGGGACAGTGAAAAAATAATTACATTGTAAAATCATTTTTTATGAAATTCTAACACATAAAAGACTTATACCATGTAATTCTAACATAACTATGTAAGTTAGTGTTTTTAACCATACTGTGTGTTTTGATTCCACGGCCAATAATGAGTTGTGGTGTCATAGTAAAGTTAGTTGGTATAGTTATCCTATTAGGGGTGATCATGGCTCGGTCTAACCCGCTCAATCTGACCAATCCGATCCAATCCAATTGATTTTGGGCGAATGTATGTCTTTTGATGAACGAATGCGAATGAAATATTTCAAAATCCGCTAATACGGTTCGAATGGCAAAGCAACCATCTCGCACCGCATGAATCCGATCCTCCTGTTGATGAAGTTCAAAACAAAAATAAAAAAGGAATTGCTAATAAATAACAACATAGAGTAGAGATAATAAAATATATATATTTGATGAAAATGGAAAACAATACCTTAAAAATATGCATATATGGTGCCATTGCCTATTATAGATAAATAATACATATTTTTTCAAATTACTAGTTAGTGGAGATTGTAAAACTAATGAATTATAATTCAAAAAAATGTCCAAAATTTGTAAAGTTCAAATCGCCAAACCGATCGCATCCATCCGTCAATTCGCACGGCCCTTTCAATTCGCATCTGCCAAACTAATGGACGGATGCGGATTGATTTTTTCCAATCCACCTAGTTATGGATGGATGACAGATGGGATGCCACTCGACCCAACCTAATCTGCGATTACCCTATATTCTGTTGTTTTCTTAAAAGAAATACAATATAGTAAAATTCCTTATATTAGCTAAAAAATCTTAAAATCCCTGAGATATTGATTTGTGATTATGTAACAATTTTAAACAGTAAATATCAATCCCAATCAAATAATCAAATACAAATCGACACAACGATTTAACGTTGAAAAACTATAATTGGAGCACCTTCAATTGTGATAAAAAAAAAAAAAAGAGGGCAAAAGCCACAAATAGAAAATGTAGAGATTTGCTAGAGACAGAGGAAAATTTTTTATCTTAAAATTTTGTAACCTTTCTACAAGAGAGAAGGGTCTCCTATATATAGAAAACATGAAATTTCCTCAAGGAGATCCAACCCTACACATGGGGATAGATGCATGTATCTGTGCAAATAGTTGGCACAACTGACATAAAATATTTGCAAAATACACGAGTGGCCGGCAAGCCACATTAGTGGTCGGTAACAGGCCGGCAACCAAAAAGTGATGGTTGGTAGCCCAAAAATGGGGACTGGCAGGCCACTAGAGGCTGCAAACTAGAAAAGCTAGGCTTGGTCCAAAATTGGAACAACAAAGGGACAGAGTGTGAAAGGCTCAAAGTTGTGGCATTCTGCTGAGGACTTCGAGCACTTGGCAAGCAAATACGTTCATCATCAGGTGTGCATGCGAGGACATCCAAGTCGTAAGGGCCGTAAAAAATAGGGTGTCTACAAAAGGCTAATAGTAAACTTGAACCGACTCGACCTGTGAACACCCCTATCTCATATGTTTAGCTTTAAGATAAGAAAAGCCAAAGTAGGAGGACTCAGTTAAAGCATAAGGGTTTTGAAGGAAAAGTTCTGGGAGGTATGGCCATAGTTAGAGTTTGAAGAGCCACAAAGGGCCAGTGCCACTTGAGAAGTGGCAGTTAACCATCCATACAAATTAGTGTTATATATCATACAAATGTTTGATAATTGTTTAAGATTATTTTTCAGTTAACTAATTGGTTGAAACTGGCTAAACTATAGTTTGGTTTCGAATAAAAAACTTGTCAACCCACCATCCATGGTTTGGTTTTAATTTTATCCTTAAACCGTACCAAATGGCACTACGCACACCTCTAGTGCTAAGACCATCTCCAACAGATCATGTTATTTCAGTAATGACTATTATAAGGACAACCAACTTTTTTGAGAGGTGTGTCATATCTCAATATACTCGTTAACCACAACTTGTTAGCCATATGTCTTTTATTTCAAAGCTTATTAGAACTACCATTTGATTTGTATGGATCTTCACTCAATTTCCCATGTAGGCCAAGAGAAACCAAAAATCAATGGTCATTAAAATTTGAAGTCGTCACTTGGATTTAAGTTCCAAAAACCGTAATATGACTCTGTTCTCAAAGAACCAATCTATCATCACAAAAAAACTCGGTATGGGGACTTAGATACGAGATGAGAATATATTAAGTATCCACTTGCCCAGCACAAGATCGGGCTCTACTTGTTATCTTCATAATTTTTAATCCAAAATTGGTAAGATTATGAATGAATGACACTGATATGCAATAGTGTTGAAAGACAATGATACACAACAATGTCAAGATAGCCTCAAGTAAGGAAATAAGCAAAGTACCTTATTTGATAAAGGCATTTTTTTATTATTTTAAGAAAAAGAGTTTTTGAATGAAATAAGGGTTTTCATAAAAATGATGCATAATTTTAAAAAACATAGGAGTTCATACATGTTTAAAAAGGGTCCATAGTTTTGATAAAAAATATTAAAAAAATTAAAAAGAAAAGAAAAGAAAAAAGATCAAATAACTGCTATTATGCCTTTTTGAAAGTAAATAGTGTTGGAAAAATAATGATTTTTTGATGACTTTAATGCAATATTAAAGTGGGTGCTAGTCCTCAATTGAGGTGGATTAAAGTGGATGTAGATTCTTCGTAATGAAATCTTTATACCATAAAAAGAATGACAAAAAACCATTAAGATTTGAATGAGAAATTGACTCATTAAGTTAGTCTCATGAAAGAGGTGTTGGAAAAGGTAGCTACAAAATTATACACATTTCATATGTGTATAAAATGGATGTAACTCCTCTATAATGATGATGGATTGAATTGCCATCAATTAGGAGTTTTGAAAATTAAATCTCTTGTATTTGTTGCAAGAGCCTTTTCCTCTCTCCCTCCATATGTATAAAAGGAGACCCTCTCATTCAGTTTTCTACACCAGAAAATTTGTTACTCTTCCTGTCAAATTTCAGTTTTATTTTATATTATTCCTGTGAGAGTGCTGCAAAGTTCTGTTCACCAAAATTATTCAGTCGGTGCATTGCGTAGCTGGTCCAACCGTTGTATTCTGAGAGATAGACATCGAACAACCTCCAGCACCCAATCGGTGAGGCGACAAATCTGTTTTAAGGACACTGTCCAATGCAGGCTTCGAACAACCTCCGAAGGAAGGCAATTATGGATGTTTCAAGGATGGACTTGGGCCAAGACTATGGTCCAAGTTGGTTATGCTAAACGTGGTTCGTGATATGTGGGTCATGAGTCGTGGGTCATGGATCGTGGATCTTAGGACTTGACAGTTTGGGCTTGGGCTTGGGCTTGCTGGAATGGATTAAGTGTGTAGGTTAGGTTTGGCCCACCCATCTTAATCTTTTTGGGCCAAGCCAGATCTGTGGGCTGTAGATATGTATATACACAAAACTTATCTGTATAGCTGGTAACTCCTCTATTGATGATGGATTTAAACCCATCAGTTTTGCAGGTTAATGCAGAATTAAATCCTGCATTTGTTGCAAGGGAGCCTCTTCTTCTCTCCTTCCATATGTATAAAAGGAGACCCTCTCATTCAATTTTCTACACCAGAAAATTTGTTACTCTTCCTGTCAAATTTCAGTTTTATTTTATATTATTCCTGTGAGAGTGCTGCAAAGTTCTGTTCACCAAAATTATTCAGTCGGTGCATTGCGTAGCTGGTCTAACCGTCGTATTCTGGGAGATAGACGTCAAACAACCTCCAGCACCCAATCGGTGAGGCGACAAATCTGTTTTAAGGACACTGTCTAGTGCAGGCTTCGGTTTGCTTCCTTTTGCTAGTTTTATTTTATTATGAATTTCTGTAAATTCCACTATGTTCTTGTTTATGAAATTCCAATTGTTTGTTCCATATGAATCTATTTGTTTTATGTTATCACACAATTTATACAACAAATGATACGCATAATATATCATTTATCATTTTACATAAGGATATAAATAAGATTTGCACAACTTAAATAAGATTGTCACATTATAACATTTTAACAAAATAACTTTTTAAAATTTAATTTTAGCATTTGGGTAAGTTATTGCAAACTAAAAACATAGAACACCCTTTTCTCAAATTTTTAATAATTATTTTTTTTAAAATTTTTTTTCATTTTATAAGAGGTAGACCACCAAATATTTTACCACCCTTTCAAAATTATAAATAAAATATAGAAAAAAAACCCTATATGCTAAATAAGGCCAAGTATGATC
Organism: Camellia sinensis; assembly: GCF_004153795.1. Classification (NCBI taxonomy): domain Eukaryota; kingdom Viridiplantae; phylum Streptophyta; class Magnoliopsida; order Ericales; family Theaceae; genus Camellia; species Camellia sinensis. Next base: position 700,695 of record NW_021028544.1, read on the forward strand.
TTAAATCTTTTCAACGTTATACACATGGGATACAAACACTAAAATTGTATAAGATATCTATCTGTATATTCAGTGTGCGATTCTATCTGTATATTTTGTGTGCGGTTCTTTTTGTGTACATAATGGGGGTATTTGTTTCAGTTTTTTAGAGCCAACTTATGATTTTTAGCTTTGAAAAAGTTATTTTGGACTGTTTGGTTAAACTTATTTCAAACAGTTTCTGATTCTAACAACTTATTTTAACTAAAAAAAGTTGATTTTGAGAAGCTGTTCACCCCTTACTTCTGATTATCAGTTTCTGCTGTGGACATGCTAATTTATGGTTATACTCTTAAATTTTTTTATTTTTTATTTTTTATTTTTTTAAAAATAGAAAAAGACTCAAATGTACTATAGATTATTATTATTTTTTATGAGAAATGTAGACAAACAAAAAATAAAAATTAATTGAAAAAGCTATTTCACAGCTTATTTAACAAACACTACTCAGCAACTTAAATCTATAATCCAACAGCTACACCAAACAGATTAACAACTTCTGATTAAAGTCATAATCTATAATCTGTTAAGCTATAATCTATAAGTTTAGAAAAATATAAACTAATTTAATGTAATAATCTTCGAAACACATAATAAAAATTAATTTGGTAAAAAAATAAATAAATGTCTAAAAGATTTATTAATTTTACATAATTTTATTTTTAGTGGCTAAAAATAATTTTTAAAAATTCAAAAATATTTTTTTGACATTTATTTTTGTCAAATTAGGTTATATTTTATCAAATTGATGACTCTGCCCTTAAAATTAAGCAATAGTATCTTCAATTATCCTTATTTGGAACAAGATTCAAAATTCAGAGTCAAATGTATCACAATTGAAAAGTCAATGATTAAAATGATACAAATCCCAAACTATAAGGATTGTTAGTGTAGCTTTTTAGCTTTTTTGGATCTTCCCAAACTTGACCTGAGTTAACTTCCAGATTAGCTAATAAAATGATGAAATCAACCTCAAATATATATAAAATTTATGGCGAATTACACTAAATGTCCCTATAGTTAGAGGCTTATGTTATTTTGGTCCATGACTTTCAATTATGACACATTTGATCATGAATTTTAAATCTTGTTCCAAATAAGGACAATTGAATATACCATTGCT
>NW_021028544.1:702558-751521 GCF_004153795.1 Camellia sinensis
CTCTTCATTTTGAGAGGTCCTATCGAGGGACAGAAAACTACAATTTCATTGAAGTGACTTCAACTATTTCTGTCATATACAAAGAAATTCCTTTTCTTATAGAGAATGGAGCCTTACGCAAAGGTTAGAACTAGGGCTAAATGATGCCCTGTGGAAAACATATTATACTAATGCAAAAATGACAGTACACACCTAGAGTTTAGAGTCAATTGCAAGCTATAGTTGCAAACTTGGTAGGATCTATAAAACTGAAGCTCAAATGGGCAAGAAATCAGATTTAGTCTCTCTGATTTTAAAAATTTAAGTTGAAGTTATTACAAATTAGTTGAACGCATTGACAATTTTACAAGGATTTAACACAGTTCTCACAAAGAGATGCATACTGCTGCTGCATTTCTCTCAACACAAACTTATAAGTGACAGCTAATGTTCGACACACAAGCAAACAAAACAGGCAAAAAGAGGATTTCTTTGCCCAACCTTTTGGAACTTATCATGTAGTCACTAGAAGTATCATCAAAGTTTTACACAGGTGAACACTAGTTACAGTCATAACATATGATAAATTTATAGTTCCTTAAAGCATGGTAAAAGGTAATATCAATAAGAATGTAAAAAAGTTTAGCAACTTACGTCATCAGAAACCAGTTATGCAATAGGGCTCTGGTCTCAACAAACATAGCAGGAGAAAGTGCCAAGCATATGATTATGGAACGCCAATCCATCCTCTCATGAAATGCAATATTCAAACAAAGGAAAGGTCTACCACTAGAAGCTTGCAATATATGTGACACGTTGTTAGAATTTACCTTCACCTACACCACTATCACCTCACCTACTCCACTAAACCTAACCCACTACTTCACCCACTCTCTACCTACTTCACCCACTTAAACCTACTCCACTAAACCACCTCACCTACTCCACAAAACCTAACCCACTACACCACTACCACCTCACCTACTCCACTAAACCCACTACACCACTACCACCTCCACTTCACCTACTCCACCTACCACCTCCACTTTACCTACTCCATCTACCACCTACTACCACCTACTCTTCTATATATAGGAATCATTGTAGCATTCAATAATTCAACAATTACAAACATCAATCAATAATACAATTCTCTTTTTCTCTTTATACATTAAATTTCTACAATAACATTAGGATTTCAATTCACGATACGATTCATGATTTGCGTAAAAAAAAGACAAAATAATCACATACATTCATGCTACAAATTTCTTGACAAGAATACCTTATTTTTTGTTGACTTCGCCTTCCGAAGCTCCAACGGGTACCTATATTGCAGATTAAGAGGAGATGGGAAAAATAAAGAAGGGATCAAAAAAATCATCTTTTTTTTTAGAGAGAGAGAGAGAGAAATCGAAATCGCTCTGAGATGAAATCAAAGATAAATCTCAGAGAGAGAGATCTAGAGATAGAATTGAAATCGCGGTGGCAGTGCAAACCGATCTGAATCGAAATCACGGTGGCAGTGCAGACTGATCTAAAATCGGTGAATCTGTGAGATTTGAATCGGTGAATCGGTGAATCTCGCTACCTCGCCGGTGCAGATGGTGGTGGTGGTGGAGCTTCGAAGTCGGTGAATCTGTGAGATTTGAAGGTGAGATTCAAAATAAGGGTTTTTAGAGAGGGTTGAGAGAGAGGCGATGTGAGGATTCAATGTTGGTTTATGTCTGAAGGCCTAAGGGCTTACAAAAGCTTTATTCTCAGATTTAAAATAGGCGCGTGTGGCCTACCGCATTTGGAGGCGTTTTTAAACGCCTTCAATTACAAAACTGTGTCGTTTTAATTAAAAAAATATGCGACATTTTTAAAACGTCGTTAAATATTAACAAAAATGACATTTTAAAAAACGTCGCTAAAAAAACGCCGCAAAAACCCTTATTTCTTGTAGTGTATTTGCTTTGTTTAGGTAGACGTCCAAGGCTTAGTGTCACCGCAAACCACTGTGAGTAATAACTCTGTAAAGTTATGTTTGACTTTAATTATTTTCTGCTGATATGAAATGATCAGTTTTCTAAAACGCTACGTTTTGAATGAATGAATGATTGTCCAACTTTTCTTTGAAACAAAATTGTGGTATCCTTAGTAGAGGTCCTCGCCCAGGGGACATAATACTGTGGCTTATGGTCATGAGGCCCTAGCCCGGGGGATAATACCGTGGCCCAGGCCCTCGCATGGGGAAAACAATACCGTGGCACATGCCCTCGCCTGGGGAAACAATACCGTAGCCGATATATGAGATATGTTACCCGGTACTAGAGAGTCCTTCGTAGAACTTGATATGCTTGACCAAAGAGACATGTTTATGCTAATGGATGTACCACACATGATTTGAATATGGATAAGACTATGATTCTGTTTTCGCTACCTGATTATGATTCTGATTTACTATGAGATTTGAAGTCTGTGCTAGGCATCATTCATTAAAATTCTTTACTTTGTTATTATTCACTGGGTTTCAGCTCACTATTTATATTATGTATGTAGGTGAACAGGCACGTGACCATGCCCAGAGTTGACAGCCTATCTTTCAGTTTTTGTCAGCCAACCTTTGTGCCTCCCAAGGAGGTTCCGGATGAAGTCAAGTTTTGTGGCTGTTTTTGTAATCATATTAGACTTTGTTTCTTTTGTTAAGCTTTTGGACAAGGTTTCTGATATTATACTTCTAGGAGTGTTATGTAGATGTTATATCTTTTGACATCACTACTCGTAAGTTTATAAAAGTTTTAAATTATACGTCACATGTATGACTTCACAGCTCAATGGACTACGTATATTTTGTATATTTGCTTCCGCAGCCCTAACTATATGTTAATCTGTCAAGAGGCCTTTGGTAATCTAAGGATTACTGGCCGGTTACGATATTAAACCCATAGGGGCGGGTTTGGGTTGTGACAGTTCTATTAGTATTTGTTTGTTTAGATTGAACTTCTTTTTTTTTTTTCTTTTTTTTCCCTTTTTTGTAAGTATAAATTCTATAATTGTGAAGTAAAAAAAATGGTATTTATTTATTATTTATTTTTTTAATATAAAAGCACATCTTAGTGATTGTTTATTTTTAATTTTTTTTAATTATTATATAAATTATGTAATTGCTTAAGAAAAAAATAAAGAATTTATTTTTTCTCACCATATAAAAGTTCAATCTTCTAAACAATAAATTATTCTTCTTAGTAATTATTTTGGGTATAAATTCTGTTTAAAAAATAAATAATTAGTACCTATTATGTAATGTAGGCACACTTTTAACATGAGTAGAATTTATTATTGTAAGGTGTGAGTTCGCTAACAATCCTTGGAAAAATGAACCATGATTGCCCTAATACATCAAATGTGAGGCATGTCCAACAACAAAATCGTGAACGACGATGTTTATACCAGGGGTGTTCGCGGTTCGGATTTAGACGGTTTGTGGATCGGTTTGGACCTGCTTGCATCTATGTGGTTTGGGAAAAAGACAACCTGCAACTGCCCGTAGTGAAGTTTGCAATTTGTGCGGATAGGGTTCGCGGATGTGCAGGCGGTTGTGGGCGGTTTGCGGATTCGACTTTTTTCTTCAAAAATTTATTTTTAAGCCTTATTTTTTTTTCCCATTTTGTAAATATTTATTTTGGGCCCTTTTCTCCCCATTTTCTAAAATGTTCCAACATTAATAATTAATGAATTAAAACTTATAAAATTTAAAACACAACAAAATTACTTCGTAACACAAACAAATCATTCAAAATATTAAATCAAATCATAAAGCACATATTTCAAAATCTTAAACTAGAACTCCATATTCATTAAGGAACTTAAAATTCCAAATCACACTTCATCCGGGACAAGTTCAGTTATGTAACAATAATAATATGATCAGTATTTATTCAGTTTTAGTTGATATAATACTATTAGCAAATGTAATGCTAGAGTAAGTTCAAAGAACAAAGGGTGTTTTGTTTTGGCCAAAAATATCTAGGTGGGATATAGGAATGAAATCAACGGTTAAGATTAAAATAAAATAAAAAAGAAAGAAAAGAAGTGCGGGCGAGTTCTTGTGGGTGTGGGTTAAACCCGCAATCCGCAAACATGCCATTTTTTAAACCGCATCCGCCCACATTGTATTTGCGAAACCGCCCATTTGTATGCGGGTTGGGCGGTTTTTGCAGATTGGATAAATCGTTGCCCACCCCTAGTTTATACCTACAATAGAGAAGGCAATGCTCAATTTTGGAATTAACTCAAACTGAAGGCCAAGAAAGAGAATTGGAATAATGCAACGTGTGATTAGAGCAACATCGTCTTACTCAACATAGATGAAGATTGCTCATTCGCGAACAAAGTGAGAGCTCTAATGTTCACCAAAGAGAAATTGATGCCCAGGGGACAAATTATGTAAGACGGAGGATAGCTTCATTAGCTATTGAACAATACAAACAACAACTTGCAAGACGACGAACAAATAAGCAATAAAGAAGGCAAATTGATGAAAATCTCAAACAAACCCCTCATCCAGAGCAAGCACATAATACAACAATTGCACAAACAAGTGGTAAGTATTGAAATTTTATCTACGAATATTATGATTTAGCCAACTACACTTCTAAGTTTTCCATTAACATTCATTTAATACTATTTATATTTAATTTTATTTTTTAGGATGCACGTTAAACTTTTTCAATGCAATCCCAAGAAGAAATCGAACAGGATGGCGTAGGCCACGACCAATGCTTTTGCCAACCATTCATGAAGAAGGCAATTTAGCTACACCTAATGCTTTTTGTCGGGAATTTAGAATAGCTCTAGTCGCACGTACAGACTTGTCCCGATATGTACCTACTCATTTAACTTATGAGTATTGAAGCACAAGTGGAAGTAGACAAGATAGTCCTCATCAAGTTCAAATAGAAGCTTAAAAAAAAAAAAAAACCTTCAATTCATATACTACTACTGATTTAACCAAATAAATGCCCATACAAATATGATATATAATATAATTACATTTAATATTGGACATGTAATTTTTTCTAAGCTTTTAAATACAAAACAAAACATTTCCAAACAAATATTACTATGTTAATAACAAAACAATACATCATAAATTTATTTTTTTTTACAGGAAATATCCCTCATGTTAACCATGATCATGGTGATTTCGGTGATGAAGATGTTCTCAATAATCGATCATTTACCTATAGGAGATATCACAATTGTGCAAGAAACTTTCATAAAAGTGAATGTTACCAAAGAATGCAGTTCCCTGCTCCAATTACATGTATATATTGCAATGCAAGATTGTTTCATCATGAAACATATGCCATGTGTTTTAATAATGGAAAAATTATTTTGCTACTAGTAATAGCTCCAAATGAGATGCTTGACATCTTCTTTGACCAAACAATGGAGGGTCACCATTTCAAACAAAATATTCGGGCCTACAATCATGTTTTCTCCTTCACTTCAATGGGGGTTCACGTTGATGAAAACCTAACAAGAAGTCGAGGTATGTACACATTTCGTGCACAAGGAGCCATATATCATAATATTGGGAGTCTCTTACCAAACTCTAGCGATAGGCCAAGATATTTGCAGTTGTATGTTTATGACATTGACCATAAGAATGAGAATCGAATGTCTAAAAATGAAAGCTTGCACTTGGTTTTGCTTGAGAAGATAAAGAATATCTTAAATGCTTATAATCCATTTCTCCACATGTTTCGCCAGTTGGGTCAACTCCCTAATATACATGAATGCAGACTTCAAATGAATATCTTAAATGCTTATAATCCATTTCTCCACATGTTTCGCCAGTTGGGTCAACTCCCTAATATACATGAATGCAGACTTCAAATCTGAGAGTAGCCACGTAATAGGCCCCAATATAACTTTCCGAATGCTCCTGAAGTTGCTGCAGTTTTGGTGGTGGTATACCTTGTTGTCATCCTTTAATTCCACTTGAGTGAGTCTTAGGATGTATTGGGCAGAGTTGTTACAGGTTGGTTGGGCTTTGGTTTCAATTCTTTGTTGCCCAGTTTTTAGGAGTTTCGCTCGAGCGGGTCTTCTTGCGCTCGAGCGGAGATAGATGCTCCCAGTATTTTGGTGCTCTGCAGAACTTCTACAAGCATGTTTTTCACGCTCGAGCGGATTTCTTTACGCTCGAGCGGTGGCGCTCGAGCGGGTAGTACTTTTTGGTGTAAGTTCTGGGAGGGGGAAATCTACGCTCGAGCGGATTGGTTTTCGCGCTCGAGTGGATGTACTTTATTCTTGTGTCTTGGAGCTCGAGCGAGCCTTGTTGCGCTCGAGCGGACCTAGTTTTTTGTTCTTGACGCTCGAGCGTTGTGTTTTCCGCTCGAGCGGGAATCTCGTATATCAGTTGGCAGCTGGGCATTTTAAAATCACTTTTTACATTCTCTCTCTCTCTCTTACTTTCTAAAAAGCCATTTTGAGAGTTCCTCTCTCTAGAAACTCCCTTCTCTCTAGGGTTTGATCTAGTTAGAGTGCTTCCCTTCCCTTCAGCCTTTGTAAGAGTTGGGTTGATCGTCGAGGGCTACGTTTTGATCCGAGTATATTGAGTTTTGGAGCACGTTGAGTTTCTTCATCTTCTTTCCTTGAGCTCCGAATTTGAGGTAGGAATTCCTACTTACTCTTATGGGTTTTAACCTAGATTTTGAGCTTATTGTTTAAATGGTTGATTTTGGGACTTAGGGTTTCAAAATGTGTTAAAGAGAGTTTTGTGATTTTGGGCTCATAATGTATATTTTGGGTTTCAAAATGATAACATAGTTGTTGGTTGTTGATATTTGGACCATTGGGTCAATATTGGGAAATGGGGTAGAAAACCCTAATTGGTCGTATAAATTAATTGGTATGATTAATTTGGGAAAATTGTGGTTACATGGAATTGAGTTGAAAATAATGAAATTGGTTCATTATATGGTTGAATAGTGGAGTTAGATTTATTAATCGCTCACTTTTGAAAACATTGATATTTTATCTGTTGGAGCTTTTATTATCGGTTTAGAAATAATTGCTTGGGCTACCGGTAGAGAGTAGTTTTGATTGTTGTAGACAATGCATGATGATTAGGCAAACTAAAACTAATCAATTGGATATGTCATAGAGTATGACGGTTGATAGAATACATTAACGTTATGTATTGATGGATTGTGTATATGACCTTTGTGTATATACGCTGTGTGTGTGGGAGGAGATAGGGGATGTACTCCACGGTTTAGGGGAACTCTCAATGCCCTCCTCTAAACCGGATGTTGTTTGGGAGGAGATAGGGGATAGACTCTACTGATACAGCTCATATGCTTGTCAGATATTGTGTTGATATAGCTCATATGCTTATCATTGGAAGTGTTGATATAGCTAATATGCATATCTGTTGAAATGTGGATACAGCTTGTATGCTTATCTGTTGAGATGTTAATACAACTAGTATGTTTATCTATTGTAAAATGGGAAGTGTTTAATATGAGTCATTGTCTCATACAAGTGGTTGGCCAGGTTCTGAGTCGTTGATGTAAATTGTGAAATTGATAAGAAATGGAAACTGAAATGAAACATGAACATAGTGGTCATGAAATGGAAACAGGTTATGAATTAGTTTATGGAAATTGAACATTTATCAATTGCTAATGTCTTAGTTATTGCTCATACTGTGTTTAGCATATCTCTACTGGGCGTTGGCTCACCCTTTACGGGACATTATTTTTAGGTACAGGTAGTATGCCACCTCCAAGGACATAGCTTGGATGATGATGAGAGTTGAAGACTCTTTTTGTTTATTTTGATGTATTACATGTAAATTCAAGCCAAGGGCTTAATATGTATTGAGTTAACACTCTTCTTTTTGTAACCAAGTGTTAACTTGGAAAGCTGTAAGCCCATAGGGCATTTGCTTTTGTTGTTAACATGTGATACAGTTGTAAGTAGTACTTTGATGAATATAAATGGTTGGTCTCTTTTATATCAATGCATGTCTAAAGTGATGGGTTTTATGTATTATTTTGAGGGCATTACAAATAGATATCATTGTTCAATCAACCAGTGGACACCTCCTAAATATTCTAGATATTGCTGGATACTATAATCCATTACAATATCCTCTGTTGTTACCCTATGGCTCATATGGATGCGATGTAAATACTCGAAATAACGATGGTAGAAAAGTCACATGTTGTGATTTCTATGCTTATATGCTACAGGTAATGACACAAGCATAATATATGTACACAAAAAAGAAAAAAAAAATTATTAATCTATAATTATTTCATACAAATTCCTTACTTTCAATTGTTTATAATTATTCAAATACTACTAAATCAGATTTGCCTTAGTGATCAATCTCTTTTTCTTAGAGGAAGTCACCTTTTACAACAATTTGTTGTAGACAATTATGTGAAGACTGAGTCTCACAAATTAAGATGGACACGTACTCATCAAAATGACATTCGAGTAGATTTTTTATCAAGGTCTACTAGATGCAATACATGCTAGTGAAAGTTATGGAGGTAAAATTTATCACTTATGGTATTACAACTACATGCGCACATATTTTTTATATTCATATAACATTTTTGTTACATCAAAATATTTTTTAGGTAGTGTTGGTCATAGAACAATATTGCCTTCGTTGTTTGTTAGTAGCCCATGACACATGTATCAACCAGATCATGATGCAATGGCCTTGGTCCAAAAGTATAGAAAGCCTGATCTTTTCCTCACAATGACCTACAATCCAAATTGGCTTGAAATTAAAGCTGAGTTGTTACCTGGCCAATCACCACATGATTGCCCTGATTTATTGACAAGAATATTTCATTCAAAATTTGAGGAAATGAAGACCGACATTCTGACAAAACATGTACTCGAAAAAGTTCTAGCATATTCATATGTTATTGAGTACCAAAAAAAAGGCCTACCACATGCCTACCACATGCCTACATGGTTATTATCTTACATGAAAATGACAAGTTACATACTCCTGACGATTATGATAACATTGTTAGACTTGAAATTCTAGACAAGAGATTAGAGCCTGCATTGCAGTTCTAAAACACATGATACATGGCCCATGTGGAATGTACAATCAACAATCAACATGTATAACAAATGGTCGACGCAAAAGATGTTTTCCAAAACATTTTCTCCAATCACTACACTTGAAAATGATTCATATCCTGTTTATCAAATGAGAGAATGAGAGTTAGTTTTGAAATAATTTCACTAAGCCCATCACTTTCTTCCGTTTTCCAAACATACAACAGACTGTGCCTTTTCAAAACACATTTTCAAAATACTCGATTTCCTTCACACTTTCCAAAAGACAAAATGACATTTTAGTTTCTTTCCAATACATTCATATCTATACATGTATGCCTTTAATAAAGGGAGATAACAAATCATCAACATGTATGTAGTCAACGGATGAGGCAACTCGGCCCTCCAATACAGTAACTATCTCAATTCATGATATACTCAGATACACTGAGGTAACAACAACAAAATTCTGCTCTACCTGCCATAAGCACGGTAAGCTAAAGATACCCCTATAACAAATGATAAGCCAAGTTCCTCAGACACAAGCTGAAAGGAAACGACATCTAGTCCACATTCTCCAGACACAAGCTGGATGGTAATGGTACCTCGTCCACATTTTCCAGGCGCGAGCTGGAAGGTAATGGTACCCCTCATTATAAGCGCAGTATATGATACCAACCATCTCAATACAACGAATCACAACCAACAACTGTAATCCATACACATCGACTATCCAGATACAAAAGTAATGTGTTAAAGTATATGAACACATATGTGTGTGGAGTATATCCCCTATCTCCTCCCACACACTGGAGTACAACCCCTCTCTTCTCCCTAACAATTATACATAGTAATGGTACCCCGTCCACATTCTCCAGGCGCTAGCTGGAAGATAATGGTAACTCATCCACATTCTCCAGGTGCTAGCTGGAAGGTAATGGTACCCCTCATTATAAGCGCAGTATATGATACCAACCATCTCAATACAACGAATCACAACCAACAAGTGTAATCCATACACATCGACTATCCAGATACAAAAGTAATGTGTTAAAGTATATGAACACATATGTGTGTGGAATACATCCCCTATCTCCTCCCACACACTAGAGTACAACCCCTCTCTTCTCCCTAACAATTATACATATATAATGTATCATAGCACTTCATTACACACAAAGTTCAACCAACACGGGTGTAATGCATACATGATAATTCAACACAATCATGTCATCCTCCACCGATGACCAAGGACAAAATCCCTAGATGCAAGATTTTAATACTCCTATTATAAAGACTCAACTCTCATGAGATCTTAAATCCAACAATGCCACAGGCATGATAATTTCAAATTAAATTTCCCCAACTATGTGTATTCAACACTCATGATACGATGATTCAATTCTCACACTTATTCTCCCATTTTCAGGTTCAACATGTTCCATCACTTATTCCAAAAACATTTTTCCCATTTCACAAAAAAAAAAAAAAACCAATACCATTCCTTTAATTTAATAAAACCCAATGCCATTCCTTCATATCTTTCCAAACCAATTATGCAGTTTAATTCATAACATTAAATTAGGGTTTTTCCTCCCTCTTTCTCAATATTGACCCAAAAGGCTCAAATAACAATAACAAACAACAATAATCTCATTTGAGACCCAAAATACAAAGTATTGGCCCAAAGAACAAAACCCCTCTTTTAATTATTCAAATCAAATACAAATTAGGACTTTTCTTTATTTCAACAACAACATGCTATTTTACTTCCCCATTAGTCCAACGAATAACCAATGACAATAAATCCATTCCCAATCAACCAACCCTAGGTTCCCTCTCATAATTTTTAAACAAACCCAACATGGACATGATTTTCATGCAATACGAAACTACCACATGTCTATCTATAGATGAAGCATTGTAAAAGAACAAGGAAATCCCTACCTCAAATGGAGAACCCAAGGAGAAGAGGAGCAAAACTCGAAAGTGCTCTAAACTCCAACTTTTGCGGATAGATAGAAAGCCCACACCAAGCTTTACACTATTTACAAAGGCCAAAGGGGAGGAAGTCACTCCTACTAGATCAAACCCTAGAGAGAAGTCGTGTTTTTAGAGAGAGAAGCTCTCCAATGGAGTTTTGAAAAAGTAAGAGAGAAAAAGGAAATCAAAAGTGATCCAAAAAGGTGAAGTCCCGTATGATATACAGACAGGTCCGCTCGAGCGGAGAATAGGACGCTCGAGCGTCAAGCACAAAAACTGGACCCGCTCGAGCGCAAGAATACCCGCTCGAGCGCCAAGACACAAAAGCAAAACACACCCGCTCGAGCGCAAAAGACAGCCTGCTCGAGCATAGATTACCATCTCCCAGTACTTTCACAGACAATGAACACCCCGCTCGAGCGCCAAGATACCCGCTCGAGCGCGACCCGCTCGAGCGTAAGTTAATTCGCTCGAGCATGAAAAACGCATCTACAGAAGTTTTGCAGAGGCACAAAATGCTGGAAGTGTGTAAACTCCGCTCGAGCGTGAAATGGTCCACTCGAGCGGACAACCAAAAGTCGAAACCCGCTCGAGCGTAACACCAAAATTTTGGGCAACAAAGAATGGGACTAAAGCTCAACCAACCTATTCGAAACACGCCCAACACAACCCAAAAATCGAATACAAAGAGTAAAGGATGGAAAAGAGAATACGACAACAACACATCCACGGAACCGAGTCCGGAACACAATAAAATAAAGAAAGGGGAAAACCGGGATTGCTATAGCAAGAACTAGGAAAGAACACCCAAAGTATAAAAAAATATCTATTAAGTTCTATTTATAGATATTTCCTTTTTTTTGACTAAACAAGTATATAACTATACAAATATCTAACCATATATATATACACACACCTATATATATATATATATATATATCAATTTAAAAATACATTTCAACATCTTTAATAATAAAAGTAAATATAACATTTTCTCACCACAAAATATATTTCGTTTAATGGTACACACCATGAATATTCACCACTTTTTTATGGTAATCAAATAATAATAATAAAACCACAACAATATTTCATGGTTACTAACGGGCCACGATTCAATCAATTGGGTCCAAAATGAATTTATTTTAATAATTTAAAATAAATCCCCAACTGATTTATCTCAAATCATGGCCCAAACACCCAAAACTCAATTTTAAATTTAATTTGATAATGTATGATAACGCAAATGAACTCATCAATAATCCTCAATCCTCATTAATCATGAATCCTTTGCAATTAAAGAATCATATAATTTCCAATCAAGCTTCTCATACATGTATATTCACAACATTGATTCAATAGATATAAGGGTTTCACATGCCATTATACTTCAATAAGTTCTAAGCCAATATTTGGTAGCATGTAACGAGAATTCAATAGAAATTAAAACACAAAATAATGCCCCCATGGGCTACACGTTCCGAGGCTTAAGCCTAGTTATAGGTAAATGGCTTTCTAACCCATACAAATATAGCCCTTGGCTTATCAACATAACAGCAACAAGAGATAAAAGCCTCATGCTCCCAAAACAATTCTTCATGCCTCTACTTTGGTAGGATCACAACAATTTTTTTCTTGCAAGAAATCCACTAGGGGTGAGTATAAAGTCTAGTAGAGAATTTTTAATAAAGTATATACATTTTATACAGACTCGTGAGATAGATGCACATGCCATGCCATGCTCAAAGTAATTTTCTTCTTTTGAAAATCTCAAGCACAATGCTCGTTCGAAAATATAATCAATCCAATGATTTCCATATATCAACAATGGCCGGTAAATACGACTCAGGCAAATCCCCAAGACTAGCGTCTGCAAGTAGGCGTATTAAGCACTACCAAATCCTACTTTACTAGCTTCTAACTGGAGGGCTTAGGTACCCCGCATGAGTGTGTTTCTAGTCTTACGCCAAGGACATTCAGGCTAACTTAATTCTCAAACTACACCCCCTAATAGGATTTCCCACCGTATTTAACCCAAAACGGTTTAATAACAATATTTGTTCCACAAAACCATTTTCATTTAAAAGTGATCTCAATAATGCCAGTTCAAAAGAAAACAATGAACATGAAATAAAATGCCAATGCAACATATATCTATATTAATGCCTTGGACTTTCTCAAAATTTCTCAATACTTTCTCATTTCATGTACACAATATTCCATTGTCATCAAGTTCCACATATCTACTCAATATACACATATACAATATATATATTCCAAGAGATAGATAAAAACATATCATCAAACATATTTCTTTTCTTTTTGAACTAAATAATTCTTAACATGAAAATCATCATTCCCAATCTTCATCTTTCTAAGATAAGTATAACAACATACCATTCACTATTTTCCCAATATCACTTTCTCTCTTGCAAGGGATTTCAACAATAGGGGTAAATATAACAACTTTCCCATCATTTCTCAAAAATAGATCTCAACAATTCGCGATTTCACAAAATCCCAACTTTTCTCCAAATTTCCAAAATCTAGGTTTTCACAAGGAAAATTAGAGTTTCTCTTTTTTAAAGATTTTATGCAATTAAAAACTCCAAATATCACACAACTCATATTTTTCATTGATACTACTTTTTCCTCAACTTCCTCAACCTTAGGGTTTTTACAAAATTAGGGTTTACTTATTTTTTTTTTAAAAAAAAGTTTCAACTCATAAACTCCCAAACATTCTCATAATTCATAAATCAAATATTTGAAGAAAGATTTAAGAAAACCTCTCTTTGAACAAAAAACAATTTCACTAAAAAAAAAAAATTAATCCTAGTTCAATACACTCTAAACAATATCAAAATAACCATAGACTTGCAAAAAGATATATATATATATAATTCAAAGAAATTCCTACCTCAAGTTTGAGAGATGCGGAGGAAGAAACCCTAGAAGTCAAAGTTGACGAAAACACCAATCGGTTACAAACGTAGCTCTTGTCACCCTTTTCGATTTGGTGTAAAAAGCTCCCTCAAACTCTTGAAGATTTGAGCTAAATCTTAGAAAGAAGTGGGATTTGTGTATGTTTTTATAGAGAAGGGAGAGAAAAGATGAATATATACATAGAGAGAGAGAGAGAGAAGAGAAAATATGTGCAAAAAAACACTTTTGGCATCGGTTTTGAGGAAAAGAGCATGAATTTTGAGACAAACACGTCAAAATCCGCCCGAGCGATTTCAATTTCGCACAAGCAAAATTTTCTGCCTCATAAGCGGATTGCTATAGAGAGTTGTACAGAAATTCCACCAAAATCCACTCGAGCATTTTTTTGCCCAGAAAACTCAAAAAAGTTTGAAAAACTTTGTGAGGATCCGCTCGGGTGATTTTCAATTTCGCACGAGCGGTTTTGCCCAGAAACCCAGAATTGATTTTTGCAACCTAAGACAAGTTCCAATGCTGAAAACTAAAAATTTTCAACCCGAAAAAGTTTAGAGAGGTTAAGTAAGAGTAGAAAGAGAGTCTCAATGACTTTATACCGTAAACCAAACACTGAAAAAAAAGCATACTACCCTGCTACACAATACTATTTATGCCCAAGACCTGGGACATCACAACCTCCCCCCTTAGAAAATTTCACCCCTGAAATTTGGTTATCTCTCACTAACACCTCCCAAAGAACAAGAACAAAACAGCAACAAGCTTTCAAGTGGTAACAACCACACTAATGACAAAATGAGTCCATAATAGAAACAAATCAATTATAACATGGAGATCTCAATCTCAACAACATTTTACTAAAATTATCAAAATCTTTCCATGGGATAAGGTCACAATCCAATAACCACTAATATGAAAATCATAAGCATGAGTTCAACAACAATTGTAACAATCCTACAACAGTTCTTGTGCTCGAAAGGCAACAAAAATCATAAGAATAATTGGTTTACAATTTCAACGATTTATTCTCGAACACAAGAGAAATACAGTCTAGAACAAACTAAGTGTTCTTAAACAAATCCGAATACTTGGAGTGGACTTCCGCCTCCCGTTCCCAAGTTGCTTCTTCCACTCCATGGTGCCTCCACAACACCTTCACTAACGGTATGGTCTTGCCCCTCAACACTTGTTCTCGGGCATCTAAAATTTGAACCGGTCATTTTTCTTATGAGGCATACTCCTTTACCTCCAAATCAACCCAATCAAGTACACATGAAGGGTCAGGGTTCATACTTCCTAAGCATAGATACTTGGAACATGTTGTGAACCCCAAAAACTGTGGCGGTAAGGCCAAACGGTATGCCACTTTTCTAATTCGATCTAAAATCTCAAAAGTTCCAATAAACCTTGGAGCCAACTTGTCACTCTTACCAAATCTCATCAAATTCCGTCTCAGTGAGATCTTAAGAAACACGTGGCCACCAACCTCGAAAGATAGAGGTCGTCTTCTCTTATCGGCATAACTCTTCTCTTATCGGCATAACTCTTCTGTCGGCTCTGAGCCATAGTGTAGACACCCCATTTTGACCGGTCCTAAGACTTGGGCGCTTTCTTTTGATTACCCGATGATGACAATTAGACTGTGTTTCTCACAGAATCCTCAGTAAAAGAGATGGAATTTGAACTTTAATCCCAACTTTCATCATTATGGCCAAATTGTTTTAAAATACTAAATATTTCATTAGTTTAGTATTTTGTAATTTTACATAATTTTATATGTTTGTTCATATTGTTGGTGTTTTTATGTAAATTGGTATAAATTATATATTCTATATATATAAAAGAAAATAAAAAAAAATTATAATATTAAAATATGTGTTTAATGTTATTATATTATATGTTTAGTATTTTATGTAAATTATATATTTTAGATATTATATTATATTATATAATAAAAGAAAAATATTAAAAAATATATTGATGTTGGTCAGCCATCGGCTGCCGACACAGCAAACATATATAAATATATATATAATCTTTATATACTTTATATTATTATATTATATATAGATATATATTATATAGATTTATATTATTATATTATCTATTTGTTGCCTATATAAAGCAATCAAATTGAGAGATTTCAAGGGGGCAAAAACAAAAACAAAACAAATTTGATTGAAGAGAGAGTTAGAAAGAGTCATAGAGAAAGAGAGAAACCATTAACCATTTCAAACTTGAGCCAAAACACTTCCAAGCTTCCATAGCTACTGAAATTTCTCATTTCCATACACCAAAACCACTCCAAAAATTTTGATATAGCCAAAGATCAATTGCCTTGATCATAAGGAAGAGTGTTTAGTAATTGAAAGTGAGAAAAACTATAGAATTAACCACTTTTCATACCATAAACTCCATAAACTCCATAATTTCGAATTGAGGATTTGAGAACACACTTTCCACACTTGAGGGTGATCAAAAGGAAGCTTGAGAACTAAGAAGTTCATCCTTTCCTTGGAAGGTGAATTTCACAAACCTTTCATTTTCTTGCATTTCTTATCTATTTTGCTCTTTTGCTTTGATTTATTGTTATCTTTTAGACTGTCATAATTTAACTGAAAGTGGTGAATTGAAGTCCCATATATGTTGTTTTTAGCACGAGAAAGAGACCTTCCATGCTGAATGGTTTAATCTCTTCGGAGGTTCATTACCAGGGCATTACCTCTCTCTCATGCCAAGAACAACTCCTTGTTTGACGCTTTTAGTGGACATAACTTTCATTTTTGGACTAAAATGACTAAAGAATGGCAAGGTAATTAAAAGTGCTAATAAAATTGGACTAAAAGAGGCACAAGATAATAAAATTGAGTTGGTTCAATCAGACGTCATATTGAACCCATTGTCTTTTTATTTCAACTTATTTTGCTCTTTTGCTTTGATTTCTTTTCATATTACATATTGTTGTAATCTAACTGAAAGTGGTGAGTTGAGACTCCCATAGATATTATTGTTGAAATCTAAGAAAGCAGAATTTGGTCGAGCCTATCGAGCTACCCAGCCCGTTAGTTGGCAGGGTAGCCACCTAAAAATACACCATCGCGCCTGCAACCTTCATGAATGTGCCTGCAACCTCTAGGCAAAAGCAGGCAGCCTTTCAGCTACCGCTGATGGTCTTTGAGGCACTTGAAGCTTCTATTTTATCATGTTTATTTCATTTTGAGTGTTTGTTAGGATTTTTTTATATTACGTTGTTATATTTATTCATCTCCCTCGGATTTGTAATATTTAAAATGTTGTAATAATTCCCCCGCCTCGCTTCTTTCTATCCCGTTCTTTTACTTGCTTTCTTTATGTGTGAATACGCATCATATTTTGGCTTTCTTTATCCATGCTTTGCATCCATGTTTCATGTATCTTGATTCGGCTAAGTTTGCATTTGTGGATTTAATCAATTCCTATGTGATTATGTGCGCTACCTCATGTTTTGAGATGATTCACATGTCATATCTTAGAAGCCAAATCTTTAGTTGCATCTCATAAGTGAAATACATTAGGATTTTGTATATAAGATCATGCATGTTTTATTAACTTTATTTTGTAGCTGTTCGAGGGACGTCGATAAATATGTAAGTTTTTATGCTTTAGCATCCCGTTTGTGTGCGTTTTTCTTATTATGTTTAAGCATCCTACCATGTGGCTACTTACTTACTTGATATAATTGTATGAATGCCAGTGGATGGAGGTTGTGTCACTTAATTTGGAATAGTGTTGATTTTCATGCTTGTAAACTCAATTTATTTGGGTTGTACATTTCCAAAACACTTTCAAAAGTACATGAAATCAAATTATTCCAAAATAAATGACACAATCTATACTTGTATGCTTCACATAGTAAATTTTAGGATTTATTAAATAATTGAAATATGAACATATAAAGTAAATACAATTCATATCATGGTTTAGTAGAGGTCGATCTTTGATTGGGTGAGCGAGGGTGCTCATTAATGACCTTCCCCTCTCATACCTTAGGTTTCGAGCCAAGCATCTTTGGTTACGATGAACAGTGGCCTTGGCATGAGTCATGGGTTTCCTAATTTTTCCAAAATAAATATTAGGTGGCGACTTTGAGATCTGATGACGCAATCCATTTCTAACAAAAGGTTTTGCAATAAAATGGATTTTCTAAAAGTTGCCAAATCTGGACTTTCATCTATGTTTCACATTACACTTGTGAGACTAGATCAAAGAGATCTCGGAACTCCGAACTATTTAACGCGCGCGGGTACCCCATGGTCATGTTACAGTTTCTGGTGACTCTGCTGGGGATTTTATGAAACCTTGACTCGAACTCCATGATATGAATTTTATTTTCAATTATATGTTTATTGCATGGCATGCATTGGTGCACTTAAAGTTCTTGTGTTGCCCAAATACTGGTGGAAGCACAGGCAAGCTTTTTGTGACACTACACCTATCTTTACAATACCTTAGAGGCCTTGTGTTGTAACCTTTTGAGATCTGTCAAAAAACTAGCTCTGTTATGTAGCACTGCCATCTAGCTTTGCTATTTAAGGTTCCCAGACTCCGAAGAGAGACTATTTGACTCTTCTGATTTCCTGAGATCTTTATTGGTTATGACCCAAATGACTCTTTGGTAACGTCACCTTGACTTCAACCCCTAGAGTAGAGCTAACCTTGTGCATATAATGAGCTATAGTACCTTTCAAAAGTAGGACATGATGCTCTCCCATCTCTAGGATGTATGGCGCCGCTTGTTTGAATAGTGAAACCTTAGATCATTTCAAAGTGAGGATAGGATAATCCTAGCCCCATAGGGGAGTTTGTTCTCTTTCCTGCTATGTGTTATGTGCAATGTTTGGGAATTCTCAGATTCAGATGAGTGGTTCAGTCATTTCAGTTTGTGGGGTTGAGTTCAGTTTTCAACATGAGTTAGTAGTAATCAGTTGAGCTGTGATGCTAATGAAATTCTGATTGGGGGTTCCGTTTTGTTTCAACAAGGTAGTCGAGCACTATAGCTTCCGAAAGGTCTAATATCCCCCAAGTTTTGTGGACTCGTGTTGGTAGACTTTGCAAAAGTACAGATTTGGTTCAAGGTCAGCCAGTGTTGGTTTCTTTGCCACCGATTACACGAAGAAAAGCAAAAACTTCATCAACTGTCCAAAATACCCCTTCTTCACCTGCTAGATCATTACCACTCAACTCACCAGAATCAGTGATGGCTCAGATTCCAGAAAATATTGCAAACATGCTATTGGCCCTACAACGGAGCATAGATATCGTTGCCACTACGGTTGCTGCCCAAGGCACTACTTTTGCCGCTCAAGGAAATACTCTTGCTGAACTGCAACACTCATCTGGGGCGTCCATTACTCAACCACCTCCGGTGACTCACCCAGTTCTAGTTCCACCTCCACCTTCACCAGCTGATGAGTTTCCCGAACTTAACTCACCAGAATATCTGAGGGTTCCTGCACAAACTTCAGGAGGATCATTTTCTCTTCCACAACCAGCGGGAGGGCTCCATCCCCCTGAAGCACCCGAGTCTGACTTAACTATGTTGAAGCTGGCCAAGTTGGAAAAACTTTTCAAAAAGGCTCAAGGAGTCAATTCAATCTCGGACATCGAAGACGGGTACACTGAGACAACTGTGAAGTTGCCAAAATGGTTCAAAATGCCACACATTGATAGGTTTGATGGCTCTGGCGACCCAATGGTGCACATTCGCTTGTTCTCTGATGTCTTAAAGCCTATGGGTCTGACTCGTCCGCAAAAGCTCTCTTTATTCAGACGAACTTTGTCAGGAGTGGCTGCCATCTGGTATGCCAAGTTAGAGGACTCGGTAAAACAAAGTTGGAAAGAGTTAGCCAGGGCCTTTATCACCCAGTATGCTTATAACATCCAGATTGAAGTAACTACTCAGGAATTAGAGGCCACCCGTCAAGAGCCCAATGAAAGCTTCGTGGCCTTTATCACTAGATAGAGGGAAAAAGTAGCAATGATGACCAACAGGCCACTTGAAAAAGACCAAATCCGAATGACAATCAGAAATCTGCATGGAAAGATGTTACAAAAAATGATAGTCCTCCCGCTCTTCACTTTTAATGACTTAAATAAGATAGGGGTCCAGATGGAGGATGCCATCAAACAGGGAATTATTGTGGAGGATAAGGAACCTGTTCGGAAGCCTTTTGGTCGCAGTTCCAATGTTACCACCAGTGGTAGCACAACTGTGAAGCCCTCTGAACTGAACTTGGTTGCCACCACCACTAAAATAGCTGACCCCTTTGCTCATACTGGCCCGCAAAACACAACCCAAGCCCCAAGTATAACATTCACCCCTCTATATATGTCACTCTCTAAAGCAATGAACATCTTGACAAAACGAGGGTATTTGAAGCCTTTGGACCCTCGACCTCTTCCCAATCCTCTCCCAGCCAAACATAACCCTACCAAACACTATTCTTTCCACCAACAACCAGGACATGACACAGACTGTTGCTTTCGTCTCCATCATGAGATCCAAGATCTTATAGACAATAAAGTCATAGCTCCCCCATAATCACCAAAACCCAACGTCACTACCAACCCCTTGCCATCCCATGACAGAATTCCACCACCTTCTCATCTTAACCTCATCCATACACTTTCATCCACCTTTAACCCCAATATCTATATCACACCTACCCATTTACCAAAACCTGAGGTATATATTCCTGAAGGCACTAAGTTATGCATGATGGATGCACCTTAAACCCAGCCAAAACCCAAAAACCCTATGGTTGTAGTACCTATGCTTGTGGATGACAAACTATTAGAGAAAAAGTATGATCCTAGCCGATATATTTTTCCCAGTGGTCAACTAAAGCTTGAGGTTGATCTGCTTGACTCATTTTCTATCAATGTTGTTAGAGAGGATTTACTTGAGCAGGGGTTAGATGATTTGGCTGACCTAGAAGAGGACTTGGCTAATCTTCATTTCTTTGAAGAATTAGGTCTTGGGAATGTGCAAATGGAATGGTGGGAACCGAAGAATTACAGTCATGGTTGGTCAAGCGGTGACGAAGCTTTTGATGAGAAAACTGAAAGAAAATGGGATGAACTAAGACTTGATTTCAAAAACCCTGTTGAATGTGGTAAAGGAAAGAGTTCTAGAGGAAAAGAAGAAGAACCAAAAAGCCATTTAGAGCATACTATTGGAATGATTCAAGAAGTGCTAGATAATTGCCTTTCAGTCAACAAAGGCAAATGGTGGGATGATAATGACCTACAGCTCATCCACACTGATGATGAATGGGTAAACCATGTATCGGATGAGACTTGGTATGCAGAAGAAATTGATCATTTGACCAGGAGTGGACGCTACTTCAAGCCTCCATATCTAGACCAAGGAGAGCCCTCTAGCAAAGATAAAGAGGTAGAGAAAGAGAAAGAAAAAGAGAAAGAGGTAGAAGAAGACCTGGTTCTAAAACAATTGAAAAAGATCCAAGCAAACATTCCCATTTGGGGTCTTCTCATGGCTTCCCGAGAACAGCGACAGGCAATGTTGTCTACGTTGAGCAAGGCTAAATTGTCAATTGACACCACTCCTGAGCATTTAGTGTCATTAATCACCCCGAGAGAAACCATCCTAGCAATAACTTTTACTGACAAAGAGCTACCATAAGAAGGATCAGGACATAATAAGCCTCTGTACGTATCACTGGAATGCAGAAAGAAATAGATTCTGATTGTTCTGATTGATACCGGATCAGCCATCAATGTTTGCCTTACACGCACTGCTTATACAATCGAGCTAAAGCCGACAAATTTCACGCCCACTACTCAATTGATCTGGGCCTACGATAATACTAGTCGGGAAGTGATAGGGACAATCAAAGTACAAATAATAGTGGGCCCATCTCTGAGCACGAAGTTGAATTTCATGTCATGGATGTTCCCGCAATATTCAACTTGCTATTGGGAAGGCCCTGGCTTCATCAGATGAAAGTTGTATCCTCTACATTACATCAATTGGTAAAGTACCCATACGGTGGAGGAATTGCCATTGTCTTCGGAAATTCATCCATTTATCCTCCTCCAGAAGTCACAACACCACTGCTAGAAATACAGCATGGGGAAGAGGATGTGTTACTATTAGGTTTTACATTGGCAGAGGCCCAACTAGTTCAAACGCTCATGGCAGAAGATGAAGGTGTATACGTCAGTGCCCAATCAATCTATTTCATGAGTAAACTAGGTCACATTCCAGGGATGGGATTGGGACGAAGTGGCAGGAAATGTATTACTATAGCCAGTGAAGTACCTCATAACTCACATGCATTCAGACTAGGGTATGCACCCACGGCTGATGACTGGAAAAGGAAAACTGAAGAGACCAGGGAGAAGATCAAGGCCAAGAGAATCGGGCAGCAGTTGGAGTTGGTTCATAAGCCAATTCATGGGACCTTGAACGGACGCTTTGTCCACCAAGGAGAAGACTTCCCTTTCTGTGGTTTTCCTGAGCCTTGGTTTGATCAAGTGGAGAAGAAGAGATACCCTGGGTTTGAGATCTTCTTTGATCATCAACTCTCGGACAGTGGCAAGGAGTGGGTAGATCCTAGCAACGACATCAGACAAGATAGAGAAGTTAGCTCGGAAAGCAGCACAGAGGAAGTCCTGGGTCTAACACTGGCTGATTTACTAACAGAATCGCATACTAGCACTGAACCGATGAATTTGGGAGATATGACCATTGCCGTGATCGGGGAAGAGGTACCTACTGACTGTTCAAGCTTCATCATAGATGCAATGCATGGCTCACAAATAAATTGACATTTTGAAAGGAGTTGTATTAGGAATTCTGAATTGGCTGTTGAGTCTGAGTCCGGTGGGCTTGTGGGCTTGGAGGCAGATTTAAGTTTGTCTAAAATGCCTGAGTCTTCTTTTTCTTTCTCTTTTGAGTCTGCTGCAACTTGTGAGCCCGAGGCTTTGAATGAAGATGTGATTTCTGCTTATTTTTCTATGCCCAGAGTTCATTAAATTGACCAAAATTTTCAAGATCTTGATAAAAACGAAGATGAAGAAATTCCTTGGGCTTTGACAACTTTAATCGACTGGGAGGAAGAACGGCATGCTAGGCCATTAGTGGATGAAATTGTTTCTGTAAATGTGGGTACTGAAAAAGATCCTACTACTACAAATACAGATAAAGATCACACTTTTTTTGTGTGATGTATGCGTTTTAATCACACCTTTTATGTTTTATTAAAGTGTGGTCTTTGGGAGTGTGATTAAAAGGGGTCATTTTTAATCACACTTTTTAAATGTCATTAAAAATAATTTCATCACATCTTTTAAGTGTGATTAATAATATTTAGATCACATCTTTTAAGTGTGATTAAAAATATTTAGATTACATCTTTTAAGTGTAATTAAAAACATTTAGATCACATCTTTTAAGTATGATTAATAATATTTAGATCACATCTTTTAAGTGTGATTAATAACTAATAAAACCTGCGATAAAATAAAGAATTTGACATATTTGAAGAATAATCAATATTATTTTTGTATGCGCATTTCAAGAATGTAATACACACTATATACTACACTTTGAATCACAATCACATATTGAATGGAATAACGTCATATATTTCATAAATGAAAGTTAAATATGTTCAAAAGTATATACAGAGGAATTAAATAAAAAGTTTTACACTGTGCTTACATATATTAAAAGATGAAAAAACCCATATTTTGCATCTCTCCAAGAAATTTCTAACTTGAAAAATGAAAACACAAATTAATTCAGAAACCGCTAGAAGCATATGAATAAACTAACTATTTGAAGAGATTGTTCTAGTCTCACAAAAGATAAAGTCCGACTGATTACACCCCTTCAAATGTCTTAACATTAAATACCTCTAGCATGACATGAAGCGTGTAAAAATAAAATGTCATTTTACCCACATTAATTGCATGTTCAACAGAAATTTTACTATAACCAATAACTTAGTTTAAGAGGCTCTACCAATCTCAAATATTTAATGTTCTACAAAAGAAATGCAATTGAATGTTAATTGTGCAAATACCTTGAGTGCATTTCGGATATCAGTGACCATTCTTCATCATCTTCTCCATTTGAGCTCCTAGAAACTTCTAAACGCTTGGGAGGTTGGCCAGAGTTTCCTTAGAAAGAAGAAAAACAACTCAACTCCTTGGGTATACACATACTGGTAATTGCACATTTGTAAAAAATGTTCTAGATACCATCATATACAAAGTCACGTAGAGATATAATCCTAAAGTATAACTTGGGGGTTTCAAAATTCCCATATTAGAATTGACTGCCATTTGCAAATGAGCACCATTACCTTCCATGAAGAACATTGACATTATCTTTTGTGGAATTCGGCCAGATATCCAGTTCAAATACTCTAACACCTCTCTGCAATGCTTGTATGATCGGGACATCACTGCAGTCACTCCTTAGTTGATTTCCCTTTAGATACAAATTATAGCCCGTATATACAAAATAGTGAGATAAATAAGCTGTCATATCATGATGAATCTGAAATATTTACAAATAAAAGACAAACAATAACTATTCAGTCTCAAAATGAAAATTAAATATAGAATACACAGTGATATAATGGCATCTCCAGCCCTTGACTGAAACCTATATCAAATTTAAATTTGGGTAAAAATCACTCAAAAACCTCTCTACTCATAGACTCAAACTTATTTTGAGTAAGAGAGATCGTAAAATGTTCTAGGACAAGGAGATGGTCTTGTTCACCTGCAGGACCAGACAGCAAAATTCTTGGGCTTACAGCAGAATCCTTGGACTCACTATGCTTTATGTGTAGAACAAAGGATGCCAACAGATAATATTTTGTCCTGCCACTGAAAGAAATGAAAAATTGAAATTTCCATTACTAGCTTGCAATAAAGTATTAAAACCCATGGAAAACCATAGCAGCCCCTATAAATGAGACTAACATAGTCAAGTAAATGACCTTAAATTAGAACTACAAAGTACAATTGTCGATCAAACTGTTGCATAGGCAGAAAAGGGAGCATGTAACCGTAACTGGAGAGCGTGTAATCGTAACTGGAGAACATTTACGTTAAACAAGTTCTTAAAGATGAACAAGCACATTCAGTACACTATAAGGGTATAATGGCATCTCAACACTCCAAGAAAGTTTGCAATAGTCCCACATAGTGAAACCACTACATATATCAAATGACTGAAGTAGCTTAACATCTGAAATAGCTTTATCAAGGAGCTACAGCAATGGGGAAAAATCAGGAAAACATATTCAGGTCAAGAAGTTGAGATTTAAAGCATATATGTATTCTATTCTCTCACAGATTTTGGTATTCCTTTTAATACTGCTATTTCAGGAAAGAAGAAACAATAAAAGATCAAATTTCACAATTGCTACTAGTGAAGACGTGCTGTATTATCGTTGCCCTTTAAAATAGAAAAAAACTGCACAAAACAACATCGACTCCTTAAGTTGGTCTCTTAATATGAACTTATCATTGTTTGCATAATGAATGATCCCTGACTAATATCTTTCCATTTTCAAGCATATCTCCTACCTGCATAATCTAGATTGTTTTCCAATTTGTGAGGCATTTATCAACACATATGCATTCATTGGACTCTTCTTGTAAGTTCAATGTGTACATGTAATATAATCGTATAGATAAAAGTTTATCTTTTCAAAATTATTGGGCTTCCCAAGAAGTCTGCATGATCTTTTATCAAATTCAGTGTGAAGTGATGAAAAGAAAAATGTTTCTCATCCAATCCAATGCCTACAAGCAAACTGATCAATTGAACTTTTTATCAATTTTAGTGTAAATGTGTGCTTCCATTTAGATCATTATATTACCTATCCTGCAGAAGAAGGGAACAAGTCAACATCTTATATAAGAACTAGTTATCAAGTTCAAAAGTACTGTGGAATATGCTAACATACTCAAAAGCTGAATTATGAAAAGAGATCTGTTGTGGATGTTAGAACATAGAATAAGTACATAAAATGACTGTACAAGAAAGATTACAGTTGTGTGGAAGGCTTCTACCATAAATAATACAGAAAATTGTCAAATGAGATTTGTAGTTCTCTACCATCAATAATGGGATCAAATAGGAAAATGCAAATAAATAAACAATGCTCAAATTCAAAGTGGATCCAACCAAATCAAATCAATTGGTTCATGCAATTAGAAGAATATAGAAGTACCTCTTAATTTGTGCAGGAGCAATTAATAAAACTTGTCTGGTTGAATAGAGTACAAAAGGAACTGCAAACAAGCAAAATGATCTAATTTTTTTTGGTTAAATAGACAAAAAGTAATTAAAAAAGACAACCAAACAATTCCTAAGTTAGGAAAGGCAAAAAGATAACATGGATAATTGTATACCTCAAGAACCATGATCACAAATTCTGAATGCTCCCACTAATGCTAGAAGATACCAAAGTACAAAATGTCTATCATGGGTGGGTTTGGGAAGATTCATTACTCATAAATACTTGAGTCAATAAGCCAACTATAATGAAACATGACTTATTAGAGAACACATAAAAAGCTTTCTGACATGGTCAACACAATAAAATGAATAATATATTAGCATGACATAATATTCATTCTACTTTGCGGAAAATTTATACACAACTGAGATTAGAAGAAAAATATAACCAGAAAGGCCTTTCTTCCATATAAAATAAACAACAAAATTAAAACTCTCCCCAACTTCAACAACCATGTACTTTCTTTAATTTAAAGGGAAAAAGAAAAAAAGAAAAGACAAAAACAGAGCAGCACTTTGTATCACATCCTTAAACCACATGCATTGTTCAGCAGAATTTTATGTTATACAAAATTTTTAACAGCAAAAATTAATTACTAAGACTCTCTGTTGTTTATTAAAATTTTGATCAATGAAAACCACTTAAAATTCCACTCCAGTAAACCATATAGTAATAAAAATAACAAAATGACTCTTAACAACATGTATAGCCACAACTGAAGCTAATGGATCATACGCAACTATAATTTTTGAAAACAAGAAAATCAGAATCAAGCAAAAACATATATAAAATCAAAACTGAAGCTTTTGAAAAAGTACCAAGGTGTGTTTACCTCCAAATAAAATGAACACAAGAAATAACAGAACTGAGATGACAAATCTCATCTTTGCAATGCCATTGTGACATTTAGTCGAGCACCTTGTAGACACAAAAAGTATATAGCATGATTCATCTTTGCTATACACAGAGAAACTATACAGATGAGAGAAAAAACAATCCAAAATCAGCAAATAAAGATCATTTTGAAACCCCTTTCAGAAAATAAAATCAGCAAATACAGATGATGAACCATTTTTGAAGCGGTGCAATGATAGAAACCATTCCGAAACCCTTTTTAGAAAATAAAGATCATTTCAGAAACCCATTTCAATCAGAGAAGAAATTTTTCAGAGCTGAATTCAAAACTATTTCACTCATCAGATCAGAGAAGAACCAGATTTCAGAAAAATAGAGAGAGAAATGAAAGGCCCGGAGCAAGAGCTACGAAACCTAAGTCCAAGACTTGGACTGCGGCTGTTCTTCTCCTTCTCCCTCATTCTCATGGCTGCGACTGTGTTAATAAGAACTTAGGTTTTTATTTATTTATGCATTTGTATTATTAACCGTAAAATAATTACTCTCCTTGTTTTATTATTATTATTATTATTATTAGCCTTGTGGACTTTCATAATAAATTTATTTAAAGTTTAAGATTAATTAAATTACCTTCTAACAATATTTAATTTAGAGACAAAAGATTATTTTTTTCATTAAAATGTACGTCTTTTGTGACAATTTATTTTCATCATTAGTTTTCATTTCTAAACACTACAAGAAAAAGGGGTATAAACACAGAAGCTTTTGCGACGGTGCGTTTTCCCGTCGCAAAAAATGAGCTTTTGTGATGGCAGATTAAACCGTCACAAATGAGCGCTTTAGCGACGGCCTTTTACCGTCAGTAATAAAACTGCACGGGTAGTGTGAAAAACGGAAGTATCAGCGACGGCGTTTTTTACCGTCGCTAAATTATTATTTTTTAGATGGCATGAGTTGGCTGTCGCAAAGAGTGGACCATTTGCGACGGCAAAATGTCCGTCGCCCAAAAAACTTATCAAAACGACGTCAGTTTAGCTTAATAATTTATCATTTGCGACGGTGTAAAATGTACCGTCGCAAAAAGTTAAAAAAAATTTGCCCCCCTCTTCCCCTTTCATCTTGGCGCTTGATGAAATCCCTAAATGTTCGAAATCCCCAAACGAGTGACGAACCGCGAACTTGGCATCTCTCTGGACGTGCGACGAATGACGACCGCGAACTTGGCATCTCTCTGGACGAGCGACGAACGATGAGCAGGCTAGCGGTGGTGCGGTGGTGCAGCGACGACTTTCTCACAGCGTATGCTCTCTCTCTCTCTCTCTCTCTCTCTGTATATATATATATGTATGTATTAGCTGTTCAAAAAAATATATACATGAATATAAATTATTTGCCCCACTCAACCAAGTAAACACCAGACAAGGAACAAAATTTTGTCTCATTTCCATTGAAATGGATGAAACATATATGTTTTCTATGAAACTGAGACCAAACAATAGTGAAAAACCGAAACTGAGACCAAACATATATGTGTGTGTTTAATAAATATCTGTGTGTGTTTGTTTTTTTATATCATTTAATAAATACCTGTGTGTGTTTTTAATAAATATCTGTGAGACCAAACATATCTGTGTGTGTTTAATAAATATCTGTGAGACCAAACATTTCCATTCATTTACCTTTATTAAACCTTCTTTTTCATATCATTTAATAAATATCTGTGTGTGTTTGTTTTTTCATAGCAAAATAGGTATGTTAACTTTAGTGTTGGACTGTGTGGGTCATTTGTCTTTTTCTCATGAAAAAAAAATTTTGATCAGACAAAAATTTTGAGTGAAAAATTCATTTGATATGAAGCACTCAAATAGTAACCTCAAAAATTTTATGCTTTGACTAAAAATTTCATTTCTTATGAAGCACTTTAGTAAATAATTCAAAATTTTACCTGAGTTTTTTTTAAAAAAAAGGTTTGGTATAGGTTTGAGTTTGCTAAAAGGATCTCTTGATTTTGGGTAATAAAAAAAAAAAGAGTAGAATTTAATTTTGAATAGGTTTGAGTTAAAGAGCATAGACGAGTTTTGAGTATTTTTTAGACAAACTTAAATAGATGAGTTTTGAGTATTTTTTTGAATAGGTTTGAGTTAAAGGTATTATATTTAGAGTTACTTTGATGAGATATTTTTGTGGATGTGTACAGATGATGGATAAGAGTTGGATTGATTTGCCAAATAGGATGTTGAGCGAATACATTAATGGGATTGATGAATTCCTTGTGTTTGCCTACACCAATAGGGTTGAAGGTTTGATGATCAGTTATTCGTGTAGGAAGTGTGAGAATCGATACCATCTTGTACAAGAGGGTGTACGGGAGCATCTGATTTTGAATGGTTTTTTAAAAAAATACAAACACTGGATTAATCATGGGGAATCTATCACGCCCCACTTTTTATTACTCGAAGTATTACCAATTTCATTTATTTAATTCCATTTCAGAGATAACATGCGGAAATAAACTCGTATATTCAACTTGTAGAAGTGAATAACATTGCTCTCATTCGTATGCAAGTAAATACAACATGAGAACACTAAATAAATTGCCCTTGGGCTTACATCATTAAAAGTCAAGAAGAAGGGTATAACCCTTTTACATAAATGGCATTCTGCCAACACAAAAGAGGCCCCGTGGCCAACAAATAAGAAGATCCAAAACCTTGTAGCACATCCTGTCTATCACCTGAAAAAGATTCAACAACGTGGGATGAACATATAGTCCAGTAGAGATCTCAACATGATCCTCAACAATAACAACTTACAGATAGCTATGATCATGAATGTTCAATCTCATACTAGAATAGTAATGTGGCAGTTTATACAAAATATACATAAGTATGAACTTTTCTCGAAAACAGCCATTTCATTCAACGCTATAAGCGGTTCACCTTCTTTCCTTTTAATTACCCATTTTCCAAACTTTCAT
This sequence comes from Camellia sinensis, assembly GCF_004153795.1. Taxonomy (NCBI): domain Eukaryota; kingdom Viridiplantae; phylum Streptophyta; class Magnoliopsida; order Ericales; family Theaceae; genus Camellia; species Camellia sinensis. The sequence continues at coordinate 732,706 of NW_021028544.1, forward strand.
GACTATAACAGTTTTTTTTTTTTTTTTTAAAAAAAACAATTTTACCAAGCCCATCACTCTTCCCCCATTTTCCGTACTTACAACAAAATGATCTTTTTTGAAAACATGTTCACAAATACTCCACTTTCCTTCACACTTTCCAAAATCTCAAAATGGCATTTTGGTTTGTTCCGAATACATTCATATCAATACATGCATGCCTTAAATAAAAGAGAAATAACAAATCATCAACATGTATATAATCCACAAATGAGGCAGCTCAGCCTTTCAAAACTGTAACCATTGCAACCCATAAAATACTCAGATACACTGACGATAACAATTAAAACTCTGCTCTACCGGCTATATGCAAAGTAGCTAAGGATATGCCAAAGCGATAAGCAAGATAATAACTCATTTTAAACATTTCATACCTCATAATAGATACACATTTTAGTCCTGTATCAATCTCAGATAAAAACACTTCCATACTTCACAAATGATACACATTTTAGTGTTGTATCAATATCAACCAAAAACACTTCTATACTTCACAAATGATACACATTGTAGTGCTGTATCAATGTCAAACAGTTTCCGGTTTAGAGGTCCATCCCCTATCTTCCCCTAAACCGTGGAGTACATCCCCTATCTCCTCCCACACAAAACAATGTATATAAGCGATTATCATGTACAAATTCCTCAATACAACAAAGCATCAATAACAAGTGTAATACATACACATAAACCATTCAATAATGTTTACCCAACACAAGTGTAATGCATGCATCACAATTCAACACAACAATGTCATCCTCCACCGATGACCAAGGACAAAACCTCTAGATGCATGTATTCAGTACACCTAATAAAAGAGACTCAACTCTCAAGCAAACCTTAAACCCAACAACGACACTAGTACGATAGGTAAGGATAAAACCCCCAAATATGTGTATTCGACATTCATGATACAATAGTTTAATTCTCAAATTTATTTTCCGAGACTCACATAGAGTTAACATTTCATTTACCATTTTCAAGATCAACTTCATAATTTTCTTAAGTCAACATGTTCCATCACTTATTCCAAAAACACTTTTCCCTTTTCACAAAACCAATTACATTCTCTTCATTTTACAAAATCAGTTCCATGGATAATAAGCCATAACCCAACTTGATTCAATACGTTCATTTCAAAATAACCCCAATACCATAATTAATCCCTTAACTGTTAACACCTTCTACACAACTCATATTAACAATAGAAATTTACCGACATTGTTCAACCGTAAATCCTTTTTATTTTACCAAATCAAAATATAATTTAGGGCTTTCTCTTCTTTCAACAATAACATGCTAATTTTACTCTCTAATTAGTCCAAACCACAGTCAGTGATAACAAAATCATTCTCAAACAACCAACCCTAGATTCCCCTCATGATTTTCAAACAAATCCAACACGGATATGATTTTCATGCAATACAAAACTACTACATGTCTATCTATAGACGGAGTATTAAAAAGGAACAAAGAAATCCCTACCTCAAATGGAGAGACCAGATGGAGAAGATGAAGGCCAAAAACCAAAGTGCTCCAAATCGCCAAACTTTCAGATTAAAAATGAAGCCCTCAACCCACTCTACATTTCTTACAAAGGACTTAGTATAGATTTACACTAGAGGGAGATGAAAACCTAGAGAGAAGGTGTGTAGAGAGAGAGAGAAGATGGTTCTAGGGTTTTGAAATCAAAAGGGAGATGAACAAGTGATATTGAAAGGTTGTTATTAAAGCCCATTAATTGGAAAATGAAAGGACAAGTTAGAATTAAATGAACACTAACTAGCATTAAATGAACACTAACTAGAATTAAATGAACACTAGTTAGAAATATGAATGGACAAGTTTGTCATAAAATCCCACTAATGGAATATGAATGGATCACTAATTCGAATGGAATGAACCATTATGAAAATTTAATAGACACTAGTTGGAATTAAATGGACATCAACCCTTGGTTTCCAAACACAACTAACCTGTTTTAAACCTACCCAACACGACCAAAGACTCATATACAAAGAGTAAAGGATGGAAACAGGAAAAAGACAACAATACATCCACGGAACCGAGTCTGAAATACAATTAAACAATGAAGGGAAAATCGGGATCGCTATAGAATCTTACATATCTCTGCATGGTAATCGAGAGAATGAAACATTAGCTAATTTAGACATTGGGGATGATATGATTGGAATAATACAAGGGGCTATGGGAAATCCATATGCTGGTACAAGTGTTAAGGGTAATGAACCACAGGGGCGTGATCCCCATGCATCTGAACCCCATCTCGGTCCAAATGCAGAGACTACAAAGTATTTCAAACTTCTTGAAGATACACAAAGTGAATTGTATCCGGGTTGTCAGAAGTTCACATCTTTGTCATTCATTGTTCGACTTCTACATTTGAAGGTGCTTAATCAGTGGACAAACAAGTCTGTTGACATGTTGCTTGAGTTATTGAATGAGGCGTTCCCGTTGGGTGTGAAACTCCCGGACTCATATTATAAAGCTCAAAAGGTCACAATAGATTTGGGCTTCACGTATGAGACGTGGGATGCATGTCCCAACAGTTGCATGTTGTTTCGAAACGAGGACACCAACCTTGATAAATGTGTTATATGCAACAGTTCAAGATGGAAATCAAATGGTGATGGTGGTTCAAATGGTCCTCACAACGGTGGCAAACAAATAGCTACAAAACAAATGAGGTATTTTCCTTTAAAGCCAAGGTTATAGAGGTTGTTTATGTCATCCAAGACGGCTAAGTTAATGAGATGGCATGTAGAGGAGCGAACTAATGACGGTGTCTTTAGGCATCCTGCAGACTCCCTTGCATGGAAAGATTTTGATCGTCGGAATATTGACTTGAGTAATGATTGCCGAAGTGCAAGGCTTGGCTTAGCGTCTGATGGTTTTAACCCATTCAGGACGATGAATATAGTTCATAGCACTTGGCCTGTTGTACTCATTCCATACAACTTGTCGCCATGGATGTGTATGAAACAACCATTTCTAATTTTGTCTGTACTTATGGACGGCCCGAAAGGACCTGGTGACAAGCTTGATGTGCATATGCAACCGTTGATTGAGGAGTTGAAAGAACTATGGAATGACGGTGTCTCCACATTTGATGCATCAACAAATCAAATGTTTCAAATGCGTGTAGCTTTACTGTGGACAATTACTGATTTTCTTGCATATGCAAACTTGTCAGGATGGAGCACTAAAGGTGAATATGCATGTCCTTGTTGCAATAAGGAAACTACATCGTGTTGGTTGAAGCATAGTAGGAAACAATCATACTTTGGTCATCGCAGATTTTTACCTACTGGCCATAAATTTCTGAAGGATAAAATATCATATGACGGTAGTCGGGAAGTCAGACTCAAACCAAAATTGTTGTCTGGAATTGAGATGTTGCTACAATTAGAATCTAAGGGTATTTTAACCCAATACAAGAGGGATGACCTTAAGGAGAGGCATAGGAGACAAGTAGAGAAGGTGAAAGCTGGACATCGCACCCATAGCTGGAAGAAAAAGAGTATCTTCTATGAACTGCCATATTGGGTGCACAATCTAATTAGACATAACCTCGAAGTGATGCATATAGAGAAGAATGTTTGTGACAATGTGTTGTGGACAATATTAGGGGTTGCAGGAAAATCCAAGGATGGTGTTAATGCTCGGCGTGATTTACAAGAAATGAATATTAGAAAACCCCTACATTTGTAGTTAAGAGGGTCGAATAAAGCTTATTTACCACTGGCACAATTCACGATGACAAAGGATGAGAAAGATTTGTTCTTGAAAGTATTGAAGGAAGTTAGGGTTCCCGACGGCTATTCATCCAATATATCGCGTCGCGTGCGCTTACATGATAGAAGTATTGGGGGTCTTAAGAGACACGATAGTCATATTCTGATGCGACAACTAATTCCATTGGCCATTCGAAGATCGTTATGGAAGAATGTAATTGAACCTTTGATTGAATTGAGCAATTTCTTTAGACAATTGTGTTCCAAAGTGAATCGTGCGACGGATTTGCAATATATTCAAGATCGTATCGCCATAACACTTTGTCATCTAGAGAAAATATTTCCTCCTACTTTTTTTGATATAATGGAGCACTTGCCTATACATCTAGCTGACGAAGCATTATTGGGTGGAGTGATTCAGTTTCGATGGATGTATCCAATTGAGAGGTATCTTCTTACTTTGAAGCAATACGTGCGTAATAGAGCTCGTCCTGAAGGATCAATTGCTAAAGGATATCTTATGGAAGAATGCATGAATTTTTGTGCACAATATCTCAGTGATGTGGAAACCAAATCTAGTCGACTCGTGAGGAACTATAGTGGTGCTGATAATTTGGGTCGTGCTGTTGGTGAAATCACAAGCTTTTATCTTGATAACACTTCTTGGGTACAAACTCATCGGTATGTCTTATTCAATACAGCCGCGGTTCAACCATTCATAAAGTAAGTTATGTCACTCATTCAATATTTTATTATGTTTCGTTGAATTTTGAACCAAATTTTGTTTTTTGATAAAATTTCAATCTACACAGCAAACACCTTGAAGAACTTAAGGTCAAAATGGCTCGTGTTGACGATCATCTGCTTCGGCGTGAACATTTTGAAACTTTTCACATTTGTTTCAAGGAACATGTATGTATTTAAATCTACAGATTCTATTTACCTAAGTCAAACTACATTTGAAATTTTACAATTTTTATTTTTTAAAATAGGTTCAAACTTTGCGAAGCACTAATGATGTCACATTTTCTGAAGAGATTATGGTATTGGCAAATGGTCCTCATACCTTGGCAAGGAGGTTCAACGGGTATATAATGAATGGGTTTCGATATCGAGTAAAGGCCATGGATGACCGTCGAGCCACACAAAACTGTGGTGTAGCTTTGAAGGCAGATACCATAAGTTATGCTAGTCGGAAAGACAAGAATCCTCGTGTGGGGTCTGTGTACTATTATGGACAATTGACAGATATTGTTGAGATTCGATATTCCAATAAGAAGAAGCATGTGTTGTTTAAGTGTGATTGGATTGACAACATTCACGGGAAAATACAAGATGTCTTCAATTTCACGTTAGTCAACTTCAATCATTTGTTGTACCAAGATGATCGAATTACCAATGAACCTTTCATCTTGGCATCCCAAGCAGAGTAAGTTTGGTATGTTGCAGACCCATTACAACCAGACTGGCAAGTGGCGGTGAAGATGTCTCAAAGAGGCTTATTTGATATGAGTTCGACTGATCCACAAATCGAGCCATATATGAGCCAACAATTGGAAGAAAATATAATGCTTCGTGATGAAGAAGTTGGTTGGGTGAGGGAAGCCGCAGAAGGGGAAACAGTTGATGTTCAAATAGGCTGATATTTAATCAACATCAGTAATTCAATTAAGGCGAAGATTGTAGTTAATCATCAGTTTCTTAATTTACTTTGTCTTTGTAATTGTATTAGTTCAATTAATGTCATATTATAGTTGATGACAAACCATTGTCTATGTTTCTAATGTCAATTAATGTTATATTGCTTGCAGATTATTATGGGAAGGAAGTGGAAGCCTGATCATCCTCGGCGTATGATGTCCGATGTGGTACGTAAGAGAACATCAGCGGTACCACCATTAGAGGAGGCATCACATCGACCACCATCAAAAGGGCCATTAGTGCCACCACTATCTGACTAGCCACCGCAGCGACCACTATTAGTGGCATTACCATTAGAGGAGGCATCACAGCGAGCACCATTAGTGCCACCGCATCGACCACCATTAGTGGCACCACAGCAGCTATCATCTACTCAGCCTACCATTGGTGCATCCACCATCAGTGGCACCACCATTAGAGGAGGCATCACAACGAGCACCATCAGAGGGGCCATTAGTGCCACCGCATCGACCCCCATCAGTGGCACCGCAGCAGCTATCATCCCGACTAAAGTCATCGGCTTATGAGCCATTCGCAGGTATATAAATTTACTTTGATTTGTATGAAAATTATTTAAATATATATTTATTTGTTCTCATTACATATAACTTGTTTATTTTCATTGTATTTTTCAGACCCTTCGACTTCTTCACAGCCTCCCTCAGGTATAGGAAATTGATTTGTATTGACATTATTTAAATTTGCATTTGTTTATTATTATTGCATATTGTTTATTCTTATTGTATCTTGCAGGTCATGTTAGTTCTTCATCAACCTTGAGTAGGCGTGGTAGAGGATATGCCACGGGCATTAGGGAGTGGGGTACTGGTACAAAGTTGGACATACAATTTGATGAAAATTACTGTCTAATAGGGGATAACGTGTCTAAGTTAACTACTCAACTTGGCATTATTGTGCGAAATGGTAACATTGTTCCTCTTACTTTTCTTAACTGGAACACTATGCCTGATGACATTCTTGATGCTATCTGGAAGGATGTGAAGGTAAAAGTATATTTTTGTCCAAAAGTTTAAATTCCAAAATTGTGTTATTATTATTTAAACTTTGAAATTGTGTTTTATAGGACAATTTGAATATATGTCCAGAGGAGTACAAGCCAATCTGCATGAAAAACTGTAACAGCATATGGAAGGATCACAAGAATAAGATTAAGTCTAAGTATTCCAAGCCTAGAAGCGAAGATCCTAATTTGAAGGATGATGTTCCTTTGCATATTATGCCAAGCCAGTGGGAAGAACTTGTGGAATATTGGCGTACTTCCAATGCTGAGGTATACAAATAAGTTATATGTATAATATGTAAACATACAAATCATATTTATATACTTACATTTGTTGAACCTGTTATAGAAAATTGTAACTAGGAACGCTAAAAATCGGCGAGCTCATGGCATAGCTCATACCACAGGGCGTACTACTTTCACTCAGATACGGCATGAGGTTTATATTTTATTGTTTTATTTTTGTATATAAATAAACATTGTATTTTGCAAATTATTTGGATTCTAATTTTCATATTTCTAAAAAATGTAGATGACCAATAAGGGGGAGTCTACTGATAAGGTGAATGTTTGGCTTATGACATGTAGAGCAGACGACCCAGAGGTTATCCAGACCTTGGTAGTTTCCAAACACCTTTGATTGTATTTAAAGTTCATTTTTTATTTTTTGTGTCAACTATCTTAATTTGGCATATACTTGTATGTCTTATTCAATACAGGATGAGTTTAATGGCCAACTCTCTATGCTACCTGAGGATTGTTGGACTTTGGAGGCTAGGAATGCCATTTTCCATGAGATGATAGGTCATGACATTCATGGATATTGTCGCACATACGAGAGAACTATGCCTCGGAGAGTAGTGTATAAAGATGGTGCTGGGCCATCACAGTCAGCACCCCAGCCATCGACTATTGTTCAGATCACCCACCAGGTTCGTGCGGAGCTAAGGGATGAGTTGAGGGAGGAGCTGCGAGCAGAGTTCTCTACACATTTACAGCAGCCGAGAGCTGAGATGATGGCCTTTGTGTCATAGGGGGCAAGTGTGGATCCCAACAGACAGGTTCGATATAAATTAAATTGTTTGATAGTTAAATTTTCACACAACATTATGTATAAAATTCGAATATGATTAACACATTATGCATTGACTATCATAGGCTCCTGATGCATCGAGTGGCCACCGGGCATTTAGGGAATCTGCAGAAGATGAGAATCCATATACACCACCACCAGAAGATCAGGTATAAAACGTATCTTTACATTCTAAGCTAAAATGTATCTTTGAATTCTTTGCATTGTAAGCTAAGAGACTTGTGGGACAAGACGGAACTCCAATCGGGTTCCCGGTTTGGGAGTTAGAGACGGATTTCGCTCTAGGCAAACTAGTTCTTTAAGAAACTTGAATTCGAGGTGTTAACGCCCCAAAATCACCAAAAGGGGTCGATTTAGCACGAAACTTGGCACACACGACCGCCTAGGCACGAGTGACTTGTGGGAGAAGACAGGACTCTAATCGGGTTCCCGGTTTGGGAGTTAGAGCCATATTTCGGTCTAGGCAAACTAGCTCCTTAAGAAACTTGAATTTAAGGTGTTGACGCCCCAAAATCACCAAAAGGGGTCGGTTTAGCACGAAACTTGGCACACACAACCGCCTAGGCATGAGAGATTTGTGGGAGAAGATGGGACTCCAATGAGGTTCCCGGTTTGGGAGTTAGAGCCATATTTCGATCTAGGCAAACTAGTTCCTTAAGAAACTTGAATTTGAGGTGTTGATGCCCCAAAATCACCAAACGGGGTCGGATTGGCACGAAACTTGGCACACACAACCGCCTAGGCACGAGATACTTGTGGAAGAAGACGGGACTCCAATGGGGTTCCCGGTTTGGGAGTTAGAGACGGATTTCACACTAGGTAAACTAGTTCTTTAAGAAACTTGAATTCGAGGTGTTAACGCCCCAAAATCACCAAAAGGGGTCGGTTTAGCATGAAACTTGGCACACACGACTGCCTAAGCATGAGAGACTTGTGGGAGAAGATGGGACTCCAATGGGGTTCCCGGTTTGGGAGTTAGAGCCATATTTCGGTCTAGGCAAACTAATTCCTAAAGAAACTTGAATTCGAGATATTGACGCCCCAAAATCACCAAACGGGGTCGGATTGGCACGAACCTTGGCATACATGACCGCCAAGGCACGAGAGACTTGTGGGAGAAGAAGGGACTCCAATGGGATTCCCGGTTTGGGAGTTAGAGCCCTATTTCGGTCTAGGAAAACTAGTTCCTTAAGAAACTTGAATTCGAGGTGTTGACGCCCCAAAATCACAAAACGGGGTCGGATTGGCGCGAAACTTGGTACACACAACCGCCTAGGCACGAGAGACTTATGGGAGAAGACGGGACTCCAATGGGGTTCCCGGTTTGGGAGTTAGAGCCATATTTCGGTCTAGGCAAACTAGTTCCTTAAGAAACTTGAATTCGAGGTGTTGACACCCCAAAATAACCAAAAGGGGTCGGTTTAGCACGAAACTTGGCACACACGACCACCTAGGCATGAGAGACTTGTGGGAGAAGACAGGACTCCAATGGGGCTCCCGGTTTGGGAGTTAGAGCCATATTTCAGTCTAGGCAAACTAGTTCCTTAAGAAACTTGAATTCGATGTGTTGACGCCCCAAAATCACCAAACAGGGTCGGATTGGCACGAAACATGGCACACACGACCGCTAAGGCACGAGAGACTTGTGGGAGAAGATGAGACTCCAATGGGGCTCCCGGTTTGGGAGTTAGAGTCCTATTTCGGTCAAGGCAAACTAGTTCCTTAAGAAACTTGAATTCGAGGTGTTGACGCCCCAAAATCACCAAACGTGGTCGGATTGGCACGAAACTTGACACACACGACCACCTAGGCACGAGAGACTTGTCGGAGAAGACGGGACACCAATGGGGTTCCCAGTTTGGGAGTTAGGGATGGATTTCACTCTAGGCAAACTAGTTCTTTAAGAAACTTGAATTCGAGGTGTTAACGCCCCAAAATCACCAAAAGGGATCGGTTTAGCACGAAACTTGGCAAAGACAACCGCCTAGGCACGAGAGACTTGTGGGAGAAGACAGGACTCTAATGGGGTTCCCGGTTTCGGAGTTAGAGCCCTATTTCAGTCTAGGCAAACTAGTACCTTAAGAAACTTGAATTCGAGGTGCTGACGCCCCAAAATCACCAAAAGGGGTTAGTTTAGCACGAAACTTGGCACACATGACCAGCTAAGCACGAGAGACTTGTGGGAGAAGACGGGACTCCAATGGGGTTTCCAGTTTTGGAGTTAGAGCCATATTTTGGTCTAGGCAAACTAGTTCCTTAAGAAACTTGAATTCGAGGTGTTGACGTCCCAAAATCACCAAACAGGGTCGGATTGGCACGAAACTTGGCACACACGACCGCCTAGGCATGAGAGACTTGGGGGAGAAGATGAGACTCCAATCAGGTTCCCGGTTTGGGAGTTAGAGCCATATTTCGGTCTAGGCAAACTACTTCCTTAAGAAACTTGAATTCGAGGTGTTGACGCCCCAAAATCACCGAAAGGGGTTGGTTAGCACGAAACTTGGCACACACGACCGCCCAGGCACGAGAGACTCATGGGAGAAGGCAGGACTCTAATAGGGTTCCCGGTTTGGGAGTTAGAGCCATATTTCAGTCTAGGCAAACTAGTTCCTTAAGAAACTTGAATTCGTGGTGTTGACGCCCCAAAATCACCAAACGGGGTCGGATTGGCACAAAACTTGGCACACACGACCGCTTAGGCACGAGAGACTTGTGGGAGAAGACGAGACTCCAATGGGGCTCCTGGTTTGGGAGTTAGAGCCCTATTTCGGTCTAGGCAAACTAGTTTCTTAAGAAACTTGAATTCGAGGTGTTGACGCCCCAAGATCACCAAAAGGGGTCGGTTTGGCACGAAACTTGGCACACATGACTGCCTAAGCACGAGAGACTTGTGGGAGAACATGGGACTCCAATGGGGTTCTCGGTTTGGGAGTTAGAGCCATATTTCTGTCTAGGCAAACTAATTCCTTAAGAAACTTGAATTCGAGGTATTGATGCCCCAAAATCACCAAACGGGGTCGGATTGGCACGAAATTTGACACACGCGACCGCCTAGGCACGAGTGACTTATGGGAGAAGACAGGACTCCAATGGGGTTCCCGGTTTGGGAGTTAGAGCCCTATTTCGGTCTAGGCAAACTAGTTCCTTAAGAAACTTGAATTTGAGGTTTTGACGCCCCCAAAATCACCAAACGGGGTCGGATTGGCACGAAACTTGGCACACACGACCGCCTAGGAACGAGAGACTTGTCGGAGAAGACGGGACTCCAATGGGGTTCCCGGTTTGGGAGTTAGAGTCCTATTTCGGTCTAGGCAAACTAGTTCCTCAAGAAACTTGAATTCGAGGTGTTGACGCCCCAAAATCACCAAACGGGGTCGGATTGGCATGAAACGTGGCACATACGACCGCCTAGGCACGAGAGACTTGTGGGAGAAGACGGGACTCCAATGGGGTTCTTGGTTTGGGAGTTAGAGCCCTATTTCGGTCTAGGCAAACTAGTTCCTTATGAAACTTGAATTCGAGGTGTTGACGCTCCAAAATCACCAAATGGGGTCGGATTGGCACGAAACTTGGCACACACGACCGCCTAGGCACGAGAGACTTGTGGGAGAAGACGGGACTCCAATCGGGTTCCCGGTTTGGGAGTTAGGGTTGGATTTCTGTGTAGCCAAAATTATTTACTTAACTATCTTTGTAATTATATAGTAGTTAATTTTTTATGTTTTTATGTAATTAAAATATTAACACATAAATATATTGTCATTAATTATTTTTATTTTTTATTTTCAGATATTTCCTGTGTAGCAGTTTGCTTCTTGTGGAATGCAGGCGTGTGAAGATTGTGACAAACTTTTGTTTTTGTAACCCACGGAAGAATCATGACGAATACTTTTATTTTTGATTTACGTTCTTTAGATTTGTGAACATTATGTATGTATTATGCAACATTATGGGATGGGATAATTTTGTTGATGTGTTGTTATGAATGGAAGAATACTTTAATTATGGAGGAATTTTTATTTATATACAGGAATTTTTATATTATTATATAATTATTGATTTTTTTTAGTTATTTTTATTTAATGCAGGTAATTTTCATATTTTTAATAATTGTGTTGTAGTTTTTTTTTTTCTTTTGAGACGGTATTATACTGCCTCAAAAAAGGTTTTTTGCGACGGTAGCATAGCCGTCGCCAAAGATATTGGCATTACTAGTTAATTGAAACAACAGGCCTTTAGCGACGGTATCCTTCACCGTCGCAAATACTATTTTTAGCGACGGTATTTTTACCGTCGCAAATAACCATTTTCAACGACGACATTTTTTCGGTCTCAAATAAAACTTTTAGCGACGGTATTTTTACCGTCACTAATAACCTTTTTAGCGACGACACTACAATGCCGTCTCAAAAACTTCAAATTTCTACACATTAACAGCGACAGTATTTTGCCATCGCTAAAAGGCACTTTTGCCGTCGCCTATATTTTGCGACGGCTTCATACCGTCGCTAAAGGCCTTTAACAACCCCCTTTGTTGCGACCCCCCTATTACCGTCGCTAAAAGTCCGCTGTTGTCGTAAAAAAGCTTTTGAGACGGGGTTTTTGGTATTTGCGACGGTATTTTACCGTTGCAAAAAAGTAAATTTTTTGTAGTGAAAGACTCTTTTTGTTGTATGTTCAAGAGATTGATGGCGAGCTTGTGGCCCTCAGTGACTAAAGAGGAGAAGAGGAAGAAGCTGAAAGAGACGACTTCGAAGACTAGAAGCTTCTTGTCGGCGACGATGCCGACGTCGCAGGCGGAGGGCTTTTCGAGGCGATGTTGGTTTGGGGTGATAAGAGAGAGGCCTCCGAAAACGGCGACCGTAAGAAACACTCTGCCCCCAACAGTATTGAACACACTCCATCTCTCTCTCTCTCTCTCTCTCTCTCTCTCTCTCTCTCTTGTGCCTTGTGATGAACCCTAACCTTCTACTTTTCTTTTGATTAGAAGTAGCCAAAGAGTTAAATGTATTTTGAATTTTTTTTTTTTTAATTTGTGTTTTGGTGTTGGTGCTTTTTTAAAAAAAAAAATTGGGAATTGTATATTTTATATAAAAATCAAATTGGAATATTTTATACAAACACACATATTTGGCGAGTGTGATTAAAAAGTAGTAATGTATATATAATCACACTTTAATTAGAAGGTGTGATTAAAAAATATATAAATAATCACACTTTAATTAAAATGTGTGATTAAAAAATATATGTATAATCACACTCATTTAAAAGTGTGATTAAAAGGTAGTAGTGTATATATGTAATCACACTTTAATTAGAAGGTGTGATTAAAAAATATATAAATAATCACACTTTAATTTGAATGTATGATTGAAAAATATATATATATAATCACACTTATTTAAAAAGTGTGATTAAAAAGTAGTAGTGTATATATAATCACACTTTAATTAGAAGGTGTGATAAAATATATATATAATCACATTTAATTGAAAAGTGACATAAAAAATAAATATTATCACACTCAATCAAATTAAGTGTGATTAAAATATCAATCTAATTTTTTTTATCACACTTCCAATAAAAGTGAGATTTTTTTTTGGTCAAAGTGTGATATTTAACTATTTTGCTTGATCCAAATTGGTTCTACATTGTCTTCAGAGGAACGTGAACAATTAGTTGCTTTATTAACAGAATTCGAAGATGTCTTTGCATGGTCCTACAAAGACATGCCAAGAATTGACCTTGAGATTGTACAGCATAGGATCCCTCTTGACCCTGAGACCCAACCTATCAAACAGAAACTTCGTAGGATTGGTCCTTGAAAATTAAAAAAGAGGTTACCAAGCAAATCAATGTTGGATTTTTGTTCGTATCAGAATATCCTACTTGGTTAGCCAATATTGTGCCAGTTTCGAAGAAAGATGGCAGAATCTGAGTTTGTGTTGACTTCCGGGATTTGAATAAGGCTAGTTCGAAGGATGATTTCCCATTGCCACATATTGGCGAATTGGTAGACTTCACTGTAGGGCATGCCTTACTGTCATTCATGGATGGTTTTTCAGGGCAAAACCAGATCCTTATGGCTCCAAAGGACAGAGAAAAGATAGCATTTACCACACCATGGGGGACATATTGCTATAGGGTTATGTCATTTGGTTTGAAGAATGTCGAGGCCACTTATCAGAGAGCTGCTACTACTTTTTTGCATGATATGATCCACAAGGAAGTTAAGGTGTATGTAGATGACATGATTGTCTAGTCCAAAGATCGGGAAAGCCATTACACTGCATTGAAGAAATTCTTTGAGAGAATTAGGAAATATAGGCTAAGGCTGAATCCATATAAATGCACCTTTAGGGTAACTGCGGGCAAGATGTTGAGATTTTTGATCACACAGCGAGGAATCGAAGTTGATCCATCTAAAATTAAAGCCATCTTAGAATGCCACCACCAATGACCGAAAAGGAAGTGCGGGCTTTTTGGGAAAGTTGCAATTCATATGGAGGTTTATTTCAAAATTAACTTTAACTTGTGAACCGCTATTTGGTCTGTTGAAGAAAAGGAAGAAGTTTCAACGAGATGATCAGTGTCAGTTCGCCCTCGAGCAAGTTAAGCAATATTTGCAGAATCCGCCTGTGTTATCGCCACCCAAGCCAGGGAAACAGTTGATTTTGTATTTATCAGTGACTGAATCAACCATGGGATGTATGCTTGCACAAGAGTCAGATGAGAAAGTGGAGAAGGCCATCTAATAATTAAGTAAAAAGATGCTTGAATAAGAGACCCGCTATACTTCTTTGGAAAAAGCTTGCTTAGCTTTGGTATAGGCCACCAAGAAGTTGAGATACTACTTGTTAGCTCACTTGGTAGTTCTGGTTTCAAGATTAGACCCAATCAAATATCTCTTTGAGAAACCAGCACTTACTGGTAGGCCAGCTCGTTGGTTGCTTTTGCTTTCCGAATTTGACCTTAAGTATGTCACTCGCAAATCTGTCAAAGGAAGGGCCGTGGCAAAATTTTTGGCTGATCACCCAATTAAAGGAGGAAAAGATGTGGAGTACTCATTTCCAAAAGAAGAGGTCATGCAGATGGAAGAAGATACTTGGAAGTTGTACTTTGATGGAGGATCTAATCAATTTGGCTATGGGATAGGCATGTTGCTCATAGCGCCAGATGATTCCCATATTCCCTTAGTTTTCAAACTCCGATTCAAGGTATCCAACAACCAAGCAAAGTATGAGGCGTGCATTACCGGATTGGAAGCAGCCCTGGAACTAGGGGCAATAAGGTTGGATGTGATTGGGGACTTGAACTTGGTCGTCTCTCAAGCCAACGGAGATTAGAAAGTTAAAGAGGAAAAAATGAAAGTCTACCATCAGACCTTGGACATGTTGATCCCAAGGTTCGAAAAACTGACTTTTATACACTTGGTAAGAGAGAACAACCGATTTGCTAATGCGTTGGCAACCCTGGCATCAATGATAGATATACCGGTTGAGATCAAGATGCGTCCAATCCTTATAGAACAAAGGTACGCCCCGTGTATGAAATAATAGCTGCAACGGAAGAAGTTCAAGATGAAAACCCTTGGTACTTTGATATTTGGAATTTTCTGGAAAGTGGTATATACACACAAGGGCAAACACCAAAGACAAAAGGGGGATACAATGTTTGGCCACTCAGTTCGTCATTGTGGAGATAAGTTATACAAGAGAGGGCATTTGGGAATGCACAAGCTGTGTGTAGAGGAAGAAGAGGCAAAGCGTATCATGGAAGCCATCCATGGAGGAGAGTGTGGAGTCCATATGAACGGTATAATGCTAGACAAAAAAAATTCTTAGACAAGGATACTACTGGTTAACCATGGAGAGTGATTGTATCAACTTTGTTAGGCGATGCCACAAATGTCAAATCCATGCCAATCGCATAAATATTCCGCCATCAAAACTCTACAATATGACTTTGCCTTGTCTTTTCTCAATCTGGGGCATAGATATCATTGGAGCAGTCACATTGAAAGGTTCAGATAGGCTGATCATCTTGGTTGCCATTGACTATTTTGCCAAGTGGGTTGAAGCACAGTCGTATTCAGTGTTGAAAGCATCGCACGTGGCCAAATTTCTCAAGAACAACATTATTTGCAGGTACAAGGTGCCAAACGAATAAATTTAAGACAATGGCTCACAATTCAAAGGAGAAGTAGCAGTTCTACTTGAGAAGTATAACGTGGCTTTTCACAAGTCATCAACTTACAAGCCATAAACCAATGGAGCCATTGAAGCTGCAAATAAGAACATCAAGACCATTCTGTGTAAGACGGTAGAAACTTATAGAGATTGGCTGGATAAGTTGCCTTTTGCACTTTGGGGATACAGGACATCAATCCGAATGTCTGCATGGGCAACCCCTTACTCTTTAGTATATGGAATGGAGGCTGTTTTGCCGATTGAGTTGGAAATGCCTTCATTAAAGATTATGGTTGAATGTCAGATAACAGAAGCTGATTGGCAACAAAACCAATTTGAGGAACTAATGTTATTTGATGAGCAAAGATTGAAGGCGTTATATCATATTCAGGGGTATCAATGCAGGATTGCCAGAGCATTCAACAAAAAGGTTAGGTCAAGGAATTTGAGAGAAGGGGACTTAGTGTTGAAAGAGAACCGAGCTCCTATTCACGACCCTAGAGGCAAGTTTAGACCCAATTGGACAGGTTCCTACATCATTAAATCAATTTGGTCATGAGGAGTAGTCATTCTCATGGATTTGGATGGTTTGGAGTTCTCACAACCAATCAACATGGACAAGCTGAAGAAGTACTACCCTTGAGAGGCTCGCTGGGCTGAAAACCTGAAAGGGCGACCCAGGCAAAAGTTAGAGCAGAAAAACAAAAAATAAAAAAATAAAAAGATAAAAAGAAAAAGAAAAAAATAAAAAATAAAAAAATGAAAAGCTCGCAAGGTTGAAAACCTGAAAGTGCGGCTTTGACAAAAGTTAGAGCACAAAAAGAGAGTATCAATACCCGAGTGAACCTTAACCAGAACTACGTATGGCCTGATTCCTATCTTTGGGATACATAGGCAGCTTCATCTTGAAGTTTGGCTTTAATCATTTTTCAACTCACTTATCTCGTCCATGTTTGATTAGTGTATCTTTATTTGACTCGGCTATCCATATTCGATTGGCTCGTCCCCATTTGATTCAGTTGTCCTATTTCTCCTTCATGATGAGTTCAGTCGCAAGACGAATTTAGTTACACTTTTCAAGGGTTGATTTCATGTTGATTGAGTAGTGGTCATTTGAGAAAATAGATTTTGAGGACTTTTAATGAAGTTGACTGATTTTCTCAAAAATTATTCCATTTTTCCAAAACTCATACCATTCTTTGGACCAAAAAGAGAAAATTTTCAGTGCTCATAATTTGGCTCATATGATTTCAAGATAGAAAGTGGAACAAGTGTGCTAATGTACCTCTCATGTTGATCAAAATCACTTTAGCAGAAAGGAAAAACAAAAAAAGGGGCAAAGTGATGAACTATGGGGCACAGTTGAGTCAAGTTTTCTATCCTTTACCCACACTATCACCTTAATCAAGCAATCGCTGAAAAATGCACAGTAATTATCGCTGGCGATGCTTTTCCGTCAGGCGATCGACCGGTGTTGCTTTGTTTTATGTTCATTTTGCTCCGACAAGCACAAAGGGGTGTGTTTTGGGATGGTTTTTGCTTCATTTTCATTTCATTAAATTGTGTTTTGTGTTTTGGTCAATGATAGGCTCAATATTCAGTTCAGAATTCACTAAAATGCAGCCATTTTCAAGTACAAAATTCAAAATAAAATGATTTTTATGTTCAGTATTGTGCCATTCATGCCATCCCGATTTGCAAAACAAACTTGTTTTTATTAATGCCAGGGATTAACCCCGATCAAAGTTGTACAAAACACAAAAAACAAACCTAGAAAAATAGAAAAAAAAAGAAAAGAAAGAGGGATCTTTTTCTTCTTTCTTCTCCGGCAGCAGCCTGGCGACGAAGATTACAACTGGCTTCATTTGCACACAGCTTCGTTGCCTGACTTTAGCATCAACTGCCTCGCTTTATCTTTACTCCATCGAAGCTCTTAAAGACTCTACCTCGGCCTTGGTAGAGCTTCCGAAGGAGATTATTCCTTGTCGGCCATTAAATTGGTTGTGCGAAGAAATTCCGAATCGAGCCACGGAGGTGGCCTGTCGTTTCAGCTCTTTGTTCTGTTTTTTCAGCGCACTAATTTATACTCAAGCATCTTTGTACATACGTTGGAGGAGGGAGAGTTGTGCATTTAACTGATGAACCTCCCATGTCCTGTTCTGGAGTTGACGGGACAAGCTGGAGACTGCAGTCACAATCTCCACACATGACCTTAGCCTATACGAGTTTGCTTCGATGTCAGATTGTGCCGCCATTATTTGCTCACCTGACATTGCTGGAAAGCTAAAAACAAGGGAAGGAGAAAGAGTCCATGGTTGAGGTTCATAGGAGTCAGAATCGGTTATCTCTATTGTGGACTCGTTCATGTCCGGAAAAAGAATGAGAGAACCGTGTGAAGAAGCCATGGCAGAGGAGAGTAATGCAAAAGAAAGAGGTTCAAAGTAGTGGCAAAGGAAGTTTGCAGGCTTTTGCTCTGCCTCTCTTTCTCTCGCAGGCCTCAACTTAAGAAAAGAGCGAAGAAGAAGACAAAGAGGGAGAAAGGCCGAGACGATCATTAACAATCGGGGCAGGATTGGATAGCCTGTCAGTCAGGTGCCGCGATTATTGAAATCGCGCACTAGACACGACGCTGAAGAAGTAAAGGAAGAGAGAGTGAGACAAAAAACAGACAGAGAGCGTGGAGATGTATATATAATATGTGTGTGTGTGTGTATATGTATTGTACAACTCTATGTTTATATATATTTGTTTGAATATATTTGGTCACAATGAGTGGCTTGGTCTTATTGTTCGCGCTCGAGTGCTAAGGATTGAAAGCCTGAGCTTGAGGGTCAGAGGTTCGACTCCATAGCAACGAGTTTTCTTTGTTTTGTTTTGGCTTTTAATGTATATATGTCTCGTATGCCTACATATTATATATATTTGTTTGCATTTTTTTGCCATAAGCAGGTGGTCTTGCGTTTCAGTGTGTTTGCATCAGTGGTGACGGACTTAAGATCCAAGGGTCGAACCCTCGCGTGT
>NW_021028546.1:0-14464 GCF_004153795.1 Camellia sinensis
ACGTATACACGTGAGGTTACGAATAACCAGTTCCATAAAGGAACCTTCGGATCCGGGCAACAGAACAGAACAGAACGGAAGCTGAGCCCCCGTGACAGGGCCTCCGGTACAGATAACAGAGTGCAGACAGAAATAAGTTCCATAAAGGAACTTTCGATACCGGGTAACAGCTAACAGATATCACATGATGGTAAGGATGCCACGAATACATATCAGAAATTAAACATATCATTTCGGAAAAAAGATCTTGGTTTATCACACAGAAAGTAGATATAGTTTGATCATAACTTTACTAAATTATTACTCACAGTTGGCCTTGAAACAGACAGACGGAGCAGATTGATCACACGATACGCAGCACGTGACCTACATAACACATAACGGACACACACTTGAAACACACATTCTAGTTGCACAAAACTTATGTCGTTGGTTCTTAGTGTGTTTCTAACCTTAAATCCTCTCTATAGAGTCTTAAACATGGCCTAGGAATGCCTAGGATGGAATGAGGATGCAAGGATGCCTTGGAAAACATTTTTCAAAACTTGCTGAAAACAGGGTCTCGCTCGAGCGTGGCTTCCTTCGCTCGAGCGAGATTGTCAAAACAGAGGGGTCGCTCTGCGTAGACTCCTTCGCTCGAGTGGTCTGTAAAAATGCAAAAGTACTGGTTGTTGAAATTTTACGCTCGATACCCGCTCGATGCTCACTCGAGCGTGAGACACAGCTCTTCGCTCGAGCGTGCGTCTGCGTGCACCAAAAACCTGAGAGCTTGCAATTTACGCTCGAGCCACCATTCCTTCGCTCGAACAGAGCTCTGAACAAATGATGGTCGCTCGAGCGTGGAATCCTTCGCTCGAGCGAGGAAGCCAAATTTTGGAATTTCCAGATTTGTCTCCCAAGCTCAAACCAAGCATTCAACACCTCAAAACTCGACCTCTTGGGCCCATTTTCTGGAAAACACTTGTAAACTCATAGTATAAGATGTTTTAAAGATCAATTTGTAAAATCAAAGCCCAAAGGTGAGTCAATAAAACACAATTTCAAATAAAACTTCAAGAACAAACTTAAATGTAACATGCATGAATTCTCATGACTTCTAATGCTCCAAAACATGATCCAAAGCAAGATTAAGCTCAAGAATAAGATGAATTCATGGACTATAACAAAAATATAAACATGCATGTGAGGATTCTATGAGAACAACCTCACAATTCAAGAATGTAGACATGCATGCATGATTTATGCCTTAATTCAACATTTTCAATCAATTCATGACTTAGATCACTAATGCCTCATGAACCAAGCAAGAATTAATCTTAAATTCACAATTGAAAGCTCAAATTTGCAAAGCCTCTTCAATTCTCCTAAGTTCCAAGGCAAATCTCTAGATGAATTCTATTTTCTCCTAACTCTCTCTCTCTAGTCAGTTTTGGCCAGGAAAATGGCTGAGGAGATATGCTACTAAGTGTAATAAGGTGTGATAAGGTTGGTCTCAAATCAAGCCACTAAGTGGCATAATGGTAGATAAGTCCAACTAATGTAATTTAGCTTATTTAATCCAATTGAATCACACCAAATCAAATTTCAACTAAATTTACCATAAAATCACATCAATTCTAATTAACACAAAACACTAATCAGTTTCGGAGTCGGCCGCCGATAAGGCCTTTAATTTGCAGTTTAAAGCATAAAACATGAACAGATCATTTTATGGCAAACAGATAAAAACACAAGGATAATGCAATACATATGCAATTTAATTCCGGATTCCTTCTAAATTACTGTTAGGCATAAATAATCATGGTTTAGCATTAATCGGAGGTCGGGGTTATTACAGACAAGGAGCAAGTTGGCGTAATAGTTCGAATTTTGTTCCAACCTGATACTGATTGATTGAAACAGTAAGACTTAAAATTGTTTTGTTAAATTTTTAAAAAATAATTAAAATTATCAAATAATAAATAGTATGGAGCAATGTTCTAGATGATCAAATAATCACTACCCACACTATTTGTAACGAATAAATAATTCTAACCAATAATAGAGGTGTTTGGGAAATTGGTTATTTTGGTAGGCTATTTTAGTTTTTGACTATTTTAGTAGATTAAAATAATTGTGTTTAGGAAGTATAGCGATCCCGGGTTTACCCTGTAAGCAGAGGTGTTTAAGCATAGTGAAACTCTGTCTTTATCTTCCGGTGCCAGCTTGCACTCCAAGCTTGCTGTTCCATGTGCCGATGTCAGAGCGTTCCAGGTCCTGACATCCCGTACGATGGGGCCATTGTGTGACTTTTTGTCTCATATGGTTATACGCTCTAGGGTGAAGGGCCAAGCTCCTAATGTTATACATATCATGTAGTTAACATTGGAACATATCTTGAATGTTCAAACAGTATAGGTGGCCATAGTGGATCGATATCAGGATGCAGCTTCATTTTGGCACTCAACTCCCACTTAGACACTTGGATCTGTATATTATGGTAGCCAAGTTTAACATAGTTGTGGAATTAGCTGTACTCTCCTCTCGGATATAGAACGTCAGAGCATTCTATAGTGAGAGTGATACCCTAACTGAGGTCCTCACTCCGGAGAGGTTCTCGTGCAGAGTACCCTCGATTGTCGTGTTACGTTTCCGGCGGGAAGGTCCGTATGGTGATTCACCGTACGCATGTCTGAGGATTCGTTTACCTTCGACGTGTATCTCTCCGCTACGCCCAGGTATTGTATTATCAGTGCCTCTTGTTTAGAGCTTTATCCAGAATAACCTAAGCACTTAATGATACCGCTAAGGGATCCCTGACTAAACCTCGGTTGTTGTGCTAGGGGGGTTGGAGCTGCTGGTGCTTGAGGCAATCTTGTCTGTGTCTCGCTCTCCTGTCACTGGCACTCATCTATTAAGGTCCTCAATGGCCTTGAGCTGTATGACTGTACCCCCTAGGTCGTGGCTGGTGTGCTGTCTTGCAGGAGTGGTCGCAAAAACCCTGAACATGTTTCACCGAGAGTTGCCCTGCTATACTGCGAATACAAGTGTAGTAACCCATCCAATAACCTACCAAGCGCTCCTGCAATTCCAGAATCTCCTGCACGCTAATGCTGGCGACTACTGAAATGCGTCTAGGATCGGATTTTATCAAGACTGTTGTAATTGGGATTCGAAACACAGTTGTGGGCTGCCTGTGCTGCCTCGTGTCCTACTCTTTTGTTGGATCCGTTTGTTACCGTCAGCCTCGCTTCGGCATAGCCGTTTCCTTTCTTCTGTGGCTTATGTCTGCCTTAGATTCACTGTATCCGGTCTTCCTCGACTCCCTGAGCATACTTCTCAATTTCTGGGCCGATACTCTTCCATGGCTTTTTGATGAATGTCTTTGCCCAAAGACTTCTCATAGGGATAGTTCATCTGTTAAGGCCGTTTCCTGAAAGAATAAAGCGACGCGCACCGTTGGTTTCCGCCATCGGTATGACGGAGCTATAAAGCACCTAATAGTACCTTCTTTGCGATAGGACCATAAGACCGTCATTCCTTGCCTGATTCTCAGAGCCAAAAGCATCTACCACTTAATGGCGTAGTTGTATCACTGTCCGAACGCCACTGGCACAACACAAAAACATCTACTGCGGACTAGGCCTTCCCAGCGCTCTTCACATCCCACTTTGCAATTTCCGTAGAACCCAAGTTGACCTAAGACGATCTGCCCCGAAGAGAGGGGCAAACACAACCTTGCGAGAGCCTAGAATCGCTCGTTCCCAGTGTTCCGATAGTGGCCATCGGAAGTGCACGTAGTACCACCGCGTGAAATGGAGTCCGACTTTCCATACGAATACTATCTGAGACACTCGCATAACTAAACTTTCGGGGCCTCAATTTGTCCCAACTCTGCCAACGAATTGGTGTTTTCGGCTTAACCAGGGTGAGGTACCTCAAGCAATCTTGTTGCTTTCTCTGAGATAATCTCTCAAGAATCTTCACTTCTAGTCCGCCAGGACAGTACGGCAAACCTCCACTTACTAAAAAGGACAAATAGTCACCTACCACAATCATAAATATGTAGGCAAAAAAGATCAGACCTCTAGTAGCACGCCAAAAATGAATAGGACCAAATTTTTCGTACGCTAGAGCTCGTCGCCTTATCCCTGTCAAGGCCGATCAAGATCAGTTGGCGACTAAACAAGATCATGTGGAGTCGCGCGAAAGTAGTTACACCATTTCGCGCACTTCTATGAAACTGCGCTTAGTCGCCACCAAACAAGGTTGTTTCCCTAACTTAAATAACTATGGTCAGCCGAGATAGGATACACCCCATTATGGCTACGACTTTGAGTTGTAGTCGGGCCAAAATAAATGGTTTCGCACCACTAAAGAATTGGATCGCGAGTTAGGCTCTTTTGTGGCGTACCAATCCTTGGTGGTGTTCGGGAAAGGTTCACTTAGTACAAAAAAATTGGTCGCCGACCGAAAAGTGCTTTATTTGGCTGACTACTTTGAGTTAGTCGGCAAAAGTCTGTGACCTTATCTGGCCCTGAAAGTAAATTAGTCACTAAAAAAGTGCTACCATCAAATTTAAGACATAACGGTATGTAATAGAGCCAAGAGATTGTCTAGAATACAGCCCAGATAGCATACATTATGGTTTAGTGCGGAACTAATCATTGTTTATGCAATTGTTACTTTTTGCCCGAAATAAGAAAAAGGTATTTATAGGCGCAAAGGACGAGCCAACGTTGCTCAGGCCAATTCACTTCTTTCATTTTTTGCCACCAAACGTTTTAGAGCTCGCCAAATGAGCCAAGCGCGGATATCTCTTTCCCGTGTGACTACCAAACATTATAGCCGAGTAGCGCAGATATTTCTCTGATACATCTTTCAATGCTTCTGTGCTGATCCGATTATTTCAGTCACAGAAAAGATTAATAAATGGGTTATGGTTTTTGGAGCTAGCATTAAATTCATCCGTTAGTTCAACCAAAGAACATTGTGAGCTAGTACATATTGTATGCACTCTCCCCATATTTGGTGCGCGATATGGTTGAACATCTTGTTTTCCATAGGTAATAAGTTAAAGTTATGGTGCACCTGTCATCCATATTAATCAGCATTTCCGTGTAGTCCATCAGCATCTAATTAGTGTTGAGTGAGGCGAGTCGAAGTGAACAATTACAACGACGGATTTTCAGTTGCGAACCATCGCAAAAGAATTATATTGAGACGAGTCCACTAATAGGATAGTCATTAATTAGTACTTATATTATCAATCTTCATTTATTAGAACCAATGCAGTCTACAGCACCACGTCAAACTCAATTCCCAATTCAAGTAACATAATCTGGAATAACCAAATTCTATTGCTGCACCACAACCTTTTTGTTTACCATCACAGTGTAAAAATTCATAATGTACCACGTGACCTATGTATAATGGACCCTACACCAAAATAATTTTTTTCAACACTAATATAACGCGAGTAGCATATTCATCCGAAAAAGATGGAAGTCCTCCAAACGCTACTTGGTCCGAACAAAAACGACCCCATATCCACATTTGTCTGTCCAAAATACCATCTGGCAAGCAAGAAGGTGGAAAAGAATCTACTTCAGCTTTAAGCGTGCCATTGTATATGCACGCCATCAATGAGTTACGACCATAGTCTATATCCGCTAATGAATTTCAAACACAGTGTAAGAAGAGACAGAGGGACAGTGATTAGCTAACCCTATAGGACTAATGGCAAGACGATCCAACAACATGACGACCGTCATGAGTTCTTGGTTCTCTTAGCAATTCTTTTTATCTCTCAAATCTCAATCGATAATGTAAATTTTAGTACTTAAGTGACCAAGTAAAATGATGTAGGTCACTTATGAAACCTCTACCAAATTCTCTGGGTTGTATTACGGCTATTTCAGTGGCCGGAAAAAATATTTGTTATAAAAGATGTAAACGAATTATTCTCCTAGTCTGTTACAGTTTGTCGGCTAGAGCTCTCTCCAGTAGAACGACATCGATGATGTCTTGGCATAATGATGACCCATCCCACGAAGTTCCTAGTTACGTTACGATTCCAGTGTTTTTGCCTGATCCTCCAAATCGGATGGAAATGATCATGCGTCTTTGTCCTTCATAAAAGATCTTAATTGTTTCTCAATATAATCATTTTGAAATTTTGGAAACACTTTCCTTAAAGAATAAACTAAATTAGTGGGTTATAGATGTAGATATTGCTTCTGTTTGTGAATGAGTAATGCCTGGGTCTTTATAGGCTTAGGGGAACGAGCTATATAAGATATATTGTTAACATATTTCTTCATTTTACACTATCAATTTTGATAGATACCTTCAAGGACTTAGCTTCTTTTGTCCTAAGTCCCTATTCTGTTGCTGAGGAATTATCCTCCCTTCAGCCAAATCTTGGCCATTGTTATGTATATGAACTATCTATGTTCAACTGGTTTGCCACATTTAATGTTAGTGGTGATAGTTATAAAACTTATTCAATTACATCAAAGTTTCGCGCCTAAACTACTTACGAACTCGACACAATATACAAGTCCTTTTTTCAAATTTCCTAAAGACACTAGGTCAACAGGAGTATATTCATTTCGTCACATATTAGTTAAGCTTGTCCTGACGTACGTATTGTGAACAGCCTAACAGTTGTCACATATATGCGACGGGAACCCTTACCTGATTACGGAAACAGGTGGCCTCAGGGCCGTCTGTTTTGCATTCATCCCCGCCAAACTCCACTCTGGTTTTTTCGACTGAAAAGTTAGATTGACCGATTTCAAGTCTAATTGGCCAAGAGTAGTGTCCAATATATATGTACCGTCTGGTCCATAAGATTGTGCCACATTTATCACTCCGGGAAGCTTCCCGTACCAGAAATAAACATTTTGGTGCTGCACTGTGGCATTCGCCCCGCAACCCGGCTATTGCGCATCTAAAGCCTTTATGACCAATGTTCAAACTGCTAGGATTCACACCGCATACCGGTAAGCGTGAACTATTTACGTACCTCGGTCTGTCCTACATGTCACATTTATCACCGGGAAGCTCCCCAGGGTTAGCGCGAGGAAAATAAAAAGTAATTTGGGCGGGCTGGTCGTTCCTTGTAACAGAGGCTTCTACGATAAGCTCAATCATTTTCTCTGTTTGCTCTTACCCTAACGAAGGCGTCTCATGGAACCTTCGACAAAGGTGCATCGAGCCCGCACCCTCGGCCCAAACAAAAGCTGATGGTTGAACCAGTAGTTCTACGGCTTTCCGGCCTAATGACAAGGCCTCATAACAGAGTGAGTGGCGCGTGCTGATTACCTGAGATTAGCCTAGTAGCTGAATAACTGTGTTGCTAGGTTTTTTTGTGGTTTGTGTTTATTGTTGTTGCAAACTCTACCCAAGGGCGAAGTGCGCGTCTGTCCCACTTGTGTCCCATCTCGCCACATGCAAGAGAGCTACAACTCCGATAGTGCATATCGTCGATGGATCCTCGCACCTCAATCCTAGTTACGACGTACGGTACGATGTTTCCTCTCAGTTTTCATGAGTGTATAGATAATAGCCGTACTTAAGAGGTCACTTTCTCGCCCGGCCACAGGGCACTCTGCTAAACTCTGCCTATTACATCCTAGTCAGCACTAAAACGAGGATCCTTACATCTGCAGAGTATGAGTTCTCCTCACTTGCGTGACCCGGCAAGACTCTCAAGCATGATCGTCGGCTCAGATGGTAACCAATGTCGGGCTAAGGGTTAATCTTGGCCTTAACTCCTCTTACGAACAGCGTCAGTATGGCAATGAAGTAGGGACGTTCCTCGAGACTTACGGTCGGCTCTATCCAATCCTACTTGCTTTCGACCAGATCTGGAGTGCAGTACCCGTTGGGGTCCTCGGACAGACATACAACGAAGTCCCCACTCAGTGACATGCTGCATTCAACTCGGCAATAGGAGACGCAAAGGATGTTTGGCAACAAAACCTCCTGACTGGGCCTTCCTGATGCTTCGGTCCTGTCACTTCGCTGGACACCTGGAAAGGCAAGCGTTCGATACAGAAATACACGCGGAAGCATTCTATCTTCTACCCGGGTCCACCATTAAAAAATCTGGCGACACCAAATCCTGATTACATACATTACTGAGGCTCTCGATCGCTACGACTAGAGGGCGCGAATGTTGTGTGAAACTCTTCTGGGACCTAGCTTCCTCGTCGGCAAGGAGCTCTCTGGCTCAGTGAACATAAGGTTCTTCTAGCGTATCTCACACTCAGGTACGACTGTGAATGATCAGCGTCAAAGCCCTTCTCAACTGTCCCACTGGTTAGATCCTTACCATGCTCGTGAGGGTGTCGTACGCTCAGAGGTGGCACCTTACTCTGTGCCTCATAACAGCACCTATTAAAAGATCCCGACGAAGTGAGGCGCTGGTACTGCCGGATAAATACACATGATAACGAGCTATAGGCGTCGAGCTCTCCAGATCGGTGCGCTCGGATCCGCACAAAGTCCACTCGCCACACGCTGCTCCTCAAACTGATGACTTCTCGCGATTCACGCGGGATGGGACTTTTATATTTCCACGGCTAGCGATGCACTATACATGGTCTTCCTTACTTAAGGAGCATCGCCCACACACATTGAGGCTACTTGTCCCGGGTATGTCTAGTGCGATGAGCTCAAATCGTACATAATCCTTCTCGATGTAATCGCTCATCAAACTTCTTGCCCTGTTGCTCTCAAATGTCAGAGATCTCTCTGTGTAAAGCACGATACTTCAAAACTCTTGTGGTCGAGAACCACGCCTCCAGAGAGACTATCATCCACATTTAAGGTGAAGATTGCCTTCGCGAATATGTTCTCTTGGGCTAAGAGCATCTATCAGCCGCTAAGACTCCTAGGCTCGTGTGTAGGGGTCTGGATTTTTCGTGTCTGTGTAGTTTTCTAACTGAGCGTGAGGCGAAATAAGTTGTTGACCACGTTTCTCTGCGCGCTTTGCACGAAGCGAGACACACACTCTACTATAACGCCTCTCGTGAGGGTATATTTCCCAGGGCAGAAGGTAACCGCATATCCCCAACCATCTTTCGGTGGCCTGTGATAGGTTAATCTCAATCACGCGACAAGTTGCGTGGTCAATCTATAACTTGGTCAGCTCTTGATGGACGACTTTTACAGTCTGGCACTCGACCAGCATCATGACCTTTGTCTCCCTTTCGAGTCGGATTAGCTAGTTACGGACGGTGAACGCATTAACCGTAGGAGGTAGATATCGTTTTCATCAAAAGGCACGATGCACAGTGTTGTAATTACCCAGTCCCTCAAATCCCGGAGAAAACTGCGGATCTCAAACCACTCTTAGGGCTGGGTGACCCAATCCTGCACTGCCTTAACCGTTGGAGTGTACAAAACAAATACAAACCCCTGTGTCCCGCGAGTTACCACGTGCCTAAGATTACTTCCTGACTTCCGCTAGTAGCCAGAAATATCACAGCTTCCAACTTAGGCATACAGCCTCATGGGCTCTAAGCAAACTCAGCACCACTCTCAAGTGATTCCTCGTGCTCCTCCTCAGAAGGCGAATTAAATAGATGTCGTCCACGAAGGACAAACCTCAATCGGGTCTAAGAACTCCCGGAAAATCCGGTCATCAAGTCCATAAAGACTGGCGTTTGCATTGCGTAAGCCCGAAGCATCACCAAAAAACTCGAATGCCAACCGCGTACGGAATGCCGTTCTTTTAGGAATGTCTTCCCCTGGACCCCCAACTTGGTGGTAAACCCGATTCAAGTCTATCTTTAGAGAAACAACGGGGAACCTTCAACTGGTCAAACAAATTCATCTATACGGGGCATAGGATTATTCTAACCGTAGCCCGATTCAACTTCCGGGTAGTCAATACCACATTCAATGCCCCATCTTTTCTTTTTAACAAAAGAGGGTCGGCGCTCCCCACGCGCCGAAACAATAGGCGAACCAAAGCCCTTATCGAGCAATTCCTGGGAGCTGAACTTTTCAACTTCAACCCAACTCTGCTGGAGCAAACGGTAAGGTTGCCATAGAATATCGGCGCCGTACCAGGCATAAATCCTTAGAGAACTCTATCTCTCGGGTGAGGTGGCAAACTTAACAAGGATCTTCGGGAAACACATCCGAATACTCACAAAACCACCCTCGCAACACAATCTGAGTCTCAAACACACTCACTCTCTCCAAAGCTAGCAAGTTAGATACGTAAGCTCACTTCGGCCCTCGCGAATCATACCCCTGGTGGCAAAATACTACCAACCCGGTCTCCACCAAGAAATGGGGAACCAACTCCCCGCCAAGTTACCATAACGTGGACCTCTGGCGGTAGCAATCGATAAACAGCCCGGTATGACGATAAGCCAGTCCATACCCAAAAATAACATCAAAACCCCATAGGCATGACAACAACGGAAAAGGAAGCCTATAGTTCGGCGAACCTCTATATCACATCCTCTAACACCTGTTTCAGGATCAACTCAAACCCACCCAAAGGCGATACCACACAAAATAGGATGCTAACTGTGCTAACTCCAATTCCAAAACAGATGGCAATGCAGCAGATACAAAAGAATGAGATGCACCCGTGTCTATCACACACTAGCAACCAGTTGCAGTGCAAAACAGAAAAGTACCTCGCACTACTGATGGAAGCTGGTACTAAATCCTGCGCGGTAACGCATACACGCCGCCCCGTAGGCCCTGTCTACCTGCTCACCTCTCGGAGCAAAGGACTGCCTGCACAGACTGGGATGACGAAGCTCCCGGATTGGCCCTCGAGGCCTTGCACAGACTGGAGCTGGCTGAAACCCTGCGTCTGCCTAGAACAGCGCTCCCGAGTGGCACTTCACTGCGCGGTTAAAACCTCTTCAGTGCTCAGGCTGTCCACACTGGGATAAACAAGTTTCAAGGGCTGCCCCCGTTGCCCAAAACTCTGACTCTGCGGTCTAGCTGAAGAAAAGCAGGCTCTCTGACCCCCAACCCTTCTGCGGGCAACAGGAAACCTTGTGACCCAACTGGCCAACCTTGTAACAGTGAATCCCCCTGACCACCTCTCCCGGCCTGCACTTCGGGCACTGGGAAGGTCGATTCTAGCACCACCACCCTGCGACTTGCTGAGGGTAGGGAACCTCTGGCTCCTGCCATCACCCTGGCCATTCTTGGCTTCCTCTTGGAGCCTCTCTGCCCCTCATCCTCCTCCTTGCATCATGAAGCTCCATAGAGCTGCAGCATCACTAGGTGTGCTATACTCCCGGATGAAGACCCACCAACCCTAAACTTGAGGCCCCCGCCTCAAACTTCCGCTCCAACTCATAGCAACGAGTTCCTCGACCCACCAGTTCAGAGTGCGAACCTGGACAGACTAGTAAAGGTAGCTCAAATCGGCACTGACAAGCCCTTGCTGATTAAGCCGCTAAACTGATCCCTAGTTCTCCCTAGCTGCAGCCAAAAACCTCTCCTGAAAAGCACATTTTTAAACGCCTTCCCAAGTACCACCAACACGAGCCTTCTCGTACTTCCACCATTGACCCGCATCTCCCTTCAGTTGGAGGATTTGCCAAGGTCATTTCAGTGCTCCGTTCCTCGTGCCAAGCATCTCCGAAGTCTTACTCATTTGTTCTAGCCATCATCAGCCTTCAGTGGCTCTTTCGGATCCTCTCGATAACTCTACCGGATTTAAGACCGGTGAAGACTCCCCTCTTCAAGGAAAGTAAATAAAGGCCCGTGTGCCTCAGTGCCTGATTCCAGCTTAAGAATACCCAAAAGCTCCTGGCTATCTTCTTCGCAAGGCACCCAATAGCCGGCTGACCCACTGGCCGGCCACATTGGCCTGGCCAACTCCCTCCTGCACTGCCAGAATCTCCACCCTGTAACGGGTACTTCCTGCCTCGCAGGTTCTACCACGCTAGCACCTCTTCCTCGTCCTGGACATCCTAATAAAGTTTAACACAGAACATTACACCATCATGTAAATGTGGCCGAAACTAAAACCCACTCACGTCCTAATGCATGGACAATGTTTTAATTCATTCCACGTAAGTACATTTAAACACTAAGCACTTACCGAATTTCATTGTCCGGATAATGGATAGTCCCGAGGACGACTAAGTTCCGGTTAGGAACAGCATTGATCAAGTGGCTTTTTCAACCAAGGGACTCCAGAAACCCAAGGATCCAATCAACATCCTAGAAACTAATTCCCATACCCACATAGTCACATAAGCATGTTATCAAATTAAGCACATAGCATATGATACTACATCTAAGTCTCTATCAAGCGAGACAAACCCATTGTATCCTAATCCATTCCCACGTACCCAAAGAGTATTCACCCGGTAGGCTCTGATACCAAGTTGTAACGCCCTTCAAAATAATAACATTAAATCCAACAAATAAGACATGCAATGATATGTAAAGTTTCCACTCTTCCCATTTATTAGAATTCCATTACTATGTATTACCATGTTAAACAACAAAGGCAAATGCCCTAAGGGCTTACGTTTTCCAAGTTGAACACTGGTTACAAATAGAGTACTAAACTCATACACATTAAGCCCTTGGCTTGAATTTACATGTAAATACATCAAAAAGTAAAACGACAAACAGTGTGTCCGCCTCTAGGCCTTCCAAAGCTATGTCCTTGGAGGTGGCATGCTACCTGTACCTGAAAATGATTATTCCATATAGGGTGAGCCACAGCCTAGTAGAAATACACTACCAACCATGAACAATGACTAAAATATTAGCAAATTGATAGGATGTCAACACTGATTCATTCACATAAATTACATATTTATGCCACACGACTTTATGGTCCAAAATTACTTGTCATTTCCCTTTTCCAACAGATAAGCATTGAGCTCTTCCTTATTTCAACAGGACATGTTATAAAAAACAATATCCACATTCACAGAGTAAGCATACGAGCTATATTCCACATCTACACAGATATGTATAACCCACATATCCAACAGATAGCATATAAGCTATATCCAACAATCACAAAGATAAGCATATAAGCTCTATCTCACTTCTCAGACAAGGCTATGAGCTGTATCTACGGGAGTTTCATCCCCTATCTTTCTCCCAACCACTATGCCGGTTTAGAGGTACATCCCCTATCTTCCCCTAAACCGCGGGTACATGCCCCCATCTCCTCCTCTACCACATAACGTATACAAACACAATGGTTCTTATACAATCACCCAATACATATAGTTAATGTATTCTTATCAACCGTCAGTTCCATGAACAACTTCATTGATTAGTTTCAGTTTTGCCTAATCATCATGCATTGTCTACAACAATCACGACTATTTCCTCCACCGATAGCCCAAAGCAGTTATTTCTAAACAGAGAATAAATGCACAAATGGATATTCAATCAACATTTCATTTCCTTCATTTCTTCACAATTAATTATCCCATTAATAAACAATGTAATTTAGGTCAATTCCATAATTAACATTCAAACCCTTAGGTCCCATTTTCTCAATGATTCAACATTTTGATTCCATTTCTCTATTGCCAAACATGCACTTTAGGTTTATTATGAATAAACCCCATTTTGTAAATTGCACCCAAAAGTCCAAACTTTCACAAAGATACCACCAACCACCCAAAACATCTCAAATACCAAAATTTTTAACACAAATCCATAGAGAGGAGTAGGGATATCCTACCTCGAAGTTGAGCAAAAGGAGATGAAGACTCGAAGATCAACGTGCTCCAAATGCTTCAACTTTTTCAGATTAAAACAAGCTCTCAATGCCCTCTATCTTTTTAACAAAGGGCCCTAGGTTAGATTCAACTCTAGGGAGATGCAATTCTTAGAGAGAGTAAAGTTGTAGAGAGAGGGGTCTCGGATCTTAGGGTTTGATAAAAAGGAAAAAGGTGAAAAAGTGATGTTTCAAAAATCGCTACTGTCCGCTGATATAAAAAAACACGCTCGGCTCGAGCGAAGACTTGGTCGCTCGAGCGACCAGGACACAAAAACTCTCGCTCGAGCCAGGAACTCTCGCCGAGCCAGGAAAAACTCAAGAAGTGCGTCGAGCCAAAGACGTCCTTCGACAACAACTCAACCCTCAGGTCTTGCAACCAGGAAAGCACGCTTCGAGCGACCAACTCCTCGCTCTGAGCGGAAGAACAAACCAGGGACCGCTCGAGCCAGGAAATACAAACTCTCAGGTCCAGAACCAGTGCAGCGGCTCGCTCGAGCGAAGCCACTCGGCTCGACCCACCAGCACAAAACTCAACTCTCGCTCGATGCGACAACTCCTCGCTCGAGCGAAGGTTCAAAAATCTGGCGCAACACTGAGGCTCCAAAACACAACCATCCTGTAAACAATGCCCAACACATCCTATAACTACAATATACAAAGTTAAGAGGATGCAAAAACAAAAAAAACAACTCCACCATCCACGACACCATGTCCGGATTCCACTGTACAACA
>NW_021028547.1:0-10817 GCF_004153795.1 Camellia sinensis
ATTTTTGGCCTATGTGTAATCTGTTTTTGGGCATGTAGTAAAATGTTTATAGGCTTATTTTGAGCCCTTCTTCAACATTGAAGAAGGGCTCAACACTGTTTCGGACATCCATGTTATACTTGCCTTTATATTCTCTTTTTTTGTCCCATTTTTGCATGCCTTGGCAGCCCCTGATGTTGCTGTTTTTGGACTTTGGTCCGAACTAAAAACAGCCATATTTTGACCCCCTTGTCATGTTTTATTAAGGGTCTTTGGCTTTTTGATGAATTTTTTGCATACTTGCTTCTTTGGCCACCTTTTGGCCCATTTCTTGCATAAGTGCTTAGCCCTACCCATGTTTGTTTTTGGGGCTTTTACAGTTCTGTAAATGTGCATATCTTGGGTCCCTCTTCAATGTTGTTGAAGGGCCCTAACCTATTTGGAGTTAGCAGCTGTGAGTTGCTTCATAATCGCATGTTTAGGGCCGTTTTTGTATGCCATTTTAGCCCCATCTTTGCTTGCTGTTTGGCCATGTCATAAACTGTAAAAATGCTTGTCTCAGAGCTGTCTTGCTTCTGTCTTCATGCTCCATGTCCATATTATGCATGCTTTGTATAGCTGTAAGCCATTTCGGGTGCCTAATTTCGCATTTCGGGAGGAATTCCATGCATCGGGCGTACTTTCGCCTCATTTCGGGGCTGTTTTGCCCCTCATTTTGCTGCTGAAATCCCATTGGCATGTTTGCATATCATTTCCATGCCATTGCATTGCATATGCCATTGCCTCGGCCGACCGGCACGTGTGCACGCAGGGTGCCCCGGTAAAACCGGGGTTTGTGTTCCCATCTGTCAGAGCCCATACGGTCAGCCTTATGGTCATGCCTTGACAAGACAAGCCTCGGCAAACCGTTCAGGAATGGCAGATGGCAAACACTGTGTTCCTAGGCGCACCAATGCACATGCAATGCAAAGAAACACATAAATGAAATCAAAACAGGATATCAGAGTTCGAGTCAAGCTCTCTAAATCCCCAGCAGAGTCGCCAGAAACTGTAGACCGCCCGCGAGGCCTCATGCTACAGTTCGGACTCGATTTGTTGTCACGGTTCTTAATCTGAACCAAAGAGTCCAAATCTGGCAAATCGTTTTGAGAAACAGATTTTTGAAAAAGTAGTGCCAAACATGGACTGCTTTGCCAGATACAGAGTCGCCACCTAAATATTTTTTATGGGAGAATTTAGGAAACCCTGACTCGGTGCGAAGGCCACATGTCCGTCATCACCGGAGTTGTCTCGTCGGGAGCTTGGTAGATCGGGGAAGGTCAGCTATGAGCACCCCCTTTCGCCCGGTCCGAAGACGGCCTCTACTAACCGTGATATCCGTTTTTGAAAACTTTATGTGTTCTATTCCTATTAGCCTAAATCTATGTTATGCGCGCAGCAAACAAGTATAGACTAGATGCCTAATTTGGAAATAAACATTGCATATCCGTTTGTTTTGAAATGTTTGAATTTGCTACTCGCAAGTAGGCTAAAAACGGATTTCAACGAGTTTTTATCTCTCCTTCAAGAAGGGAGATTCCCTCCATGGGAGCAAAATGCAATACAGCTGTCAAAAAATATCTGCAAACAGCAGATATGAACGAGCAACTCGGCCGGCAAAACAATGCCCTTTGGCCAAAAAGGAGTGCGACCGGCAAAACATAGGTGTGCTGACCGGCAAACAAATCATAGTGCCGACGCGGCAAACTACATGCCGTGGCAGCAAAACCAGCCGGCCTCTTAGCACATGCGGGTGTGGTGGGATGGATCACGAAGCCCCCACTCTGCCTCTCCAAGGCAAGATGCAAGAGGTTTGGTGCAAAACAGACACTAAACGGTCGATTCGGGAGATACCTGGAGGGCAGCTGCGCGGCCGAGACCTCGAGGAACTCCAACACGACACCAAAACATGGATAATCACACGAGTGTTCAAACTAGGTGACGTCAAGTCTGGGCCGGTCAAAAAATGGGTGTCTACAGTTGCCCCTCTTTGACAGAACTCGAAAGTCATAACAATGACGGGAGTTGAATGTCAAAGCCCAAGATCGACCCATTTTTGAACAAGGCCGAAGACTTAGACAAACATGCATAGACAATCAAACATTATGCCCGAGCAGGGCAAAATGCAAGACATGCAGGAGCCGAGACAAATAACTTATATTATGCAAAGAAAATGTATGAAGCAAACATGCCGACAAGCTTTTAAGCTACATCACACAAACTACGCACTACAATACAGAAGATGTAAGAGAATTATGGAATTCTCACAACATGTGCGAATAATTACCACAAAAAAGCTGAACAAAGTGTGCATAGTTTACACTAGAAGTGGACACAAGCATTGCTGATAGATACAATAGTTGAAAAAGGTAGGTGTTGATGGAATCATCAATACTATTGTTGGACTAGTGGCCAGATAGATATCACAAAGTTGAGCATTAGTTATAGATACATCAATGCCGAATCTAGTGTGCATGGTTAGAACCAACTATATTAATGAAGGTCACATAAAGTAGTGAGGGCGTGAATTTAGATACACAAATGAGAGTGTGTTGATTGATACACAAAGGCGACACGTGTTATCTCGATTGATACACAAAGCGAGCGGATGTGATAGATACACTATATGTAGAGCAACATGGATACATACAGTAGTTGAGCGTTGTGATAAATACACTAAGCGAGTATGGTGAGCCATAGTGTGATAGATACGGAAAGGGTGAGCACAAAGTGTGATAGATGCCACTAAGTGAACAGAAGGGGTAAGATTAAGGTGACTGATTAGAGGATGAACTATCGAAATGTGTGGCTAGATGCTAGCATAAGTGAACACAAGATTGGATGAATTAGGAATGTAATACTTGTAAAGCGAATAACGAAGTGTGAGGTCAGATAGCACACCTGCTTAACTGAGCAAGATTATGATAAGACTATACATGAAAGCAAACAATCCAAAATTATTGAATATGTTGAGTTAGGATTGCACTTGAGTGTGAGCAACAGTAGTTTATCAGGTATACTTAAAGGTGAAACCACAAATAGTGTGATTAAGATAGCACTTAGTTTGAAACCAGAGTAGTGATTTGATATACACATAAACAGTTGTGAACACAAAAGTGGGTAGTGATGTAGATGCACAAGTGGTTGAGAACAAAAATATTTGAGTTGGATATACAGTATAAAATGACACTAAAAAAGATGTCCAATTTTAGAGTTGCACTTTAGATATAAAAGGTTGAATTTGATACACTAAAAGTCAGAATCACGATAGAGTGTGAAATGATGATGCACTCTTAAGTAAACAAGTATAGAGTAGGATATACTGAGAAGAGCGAACAGCGAGAGTGTGATAGGATGCACTTAATGGGGTAACAGAGTGTTGATTGGTTACTCCTTGATCCAGAGCTAAATAGTGAACACGAAGTGTGATAGATGGCACTTAGTGAACAGAGTGTTGATTGATACACTAAAGGTGAACACGAAGTGTGATAGATGCACTTATGAACACCAGTATGATTGATATACTAAAATGAACATCAAAGAGTGTGGAGGTAGATGCACTAATAGAGTGAAAACAGTGATAGTGGGTTGGAGTACACTAAAAAGTGAACTCGAGAGCTGTGATACGATGCACTTAGTGAACTAGTATGAATATAAGATATCACGCTTGAGAAAGCGAACATCGAAAGTGAGTGTGAAGATGGCCACTTAGTGAACAGCATGGATTTATACACTAAAAGTGAACACGAAGTAGGTGAGTAGATGCATTAGGAACAGAGAGAATGTGATTGATACACTAAAGGTTAACAGGGATGAACTCCGGCAAGTGTTGATAGATGACACTAGTTAGAACACAACTTGTCTGAATTGATATATACGTGACAATGTGTGAGTCACCACAAAGTGTGATAGAATTGCACTATAGAGTGAACAAGGTTATGATTGATAACTAAAAGTCCAAAATGGTAGAGTAGTGATTATAACACTGAAAGATATGCATACAGAAAAACGAGAATGTTATGATAGATAGCACAACTAATGATAAGAAGTGTTGGAATCTGTTAGCACTACAGTGAGAGTGTCACAATTACGTTACAGCTAAAAAGCGAATTATTGTGTGTGTGATAGATACCACGAAGAGAGATAAAATGATGTCTTAGATTACATCAAAATGAAATAAATTGGTGATTGTACCACTAAGTGAGTTAGAAGTGTGTCTTATTCGATTGATACTAAAATGAGAATGTGGGATAGAATAACTCAAAGAGTCGGAGTAGAGATTGTAATGATACACTAGGCAAATGAGAGTAGTGATTGAACACTAAAGTGAGTGTATAGTTTGGTGATTGATACACAAAAGTTGAATTGACCTTGAACATACGGAATCTTTCATCTGGAATGAAACCTGTGATCATACCTAATAAGTCGTGCTTTGAGAATGATGACTGAGGGATAGAAGAAAACGTTGAATAGGTATAGGCTTGGTATTAGTAATAGCCATACAATGCAAGTGCACAGTGGATGCATAACAATGTAAGTGGAAGCACGTGCATCTAAACCTATATGTAAGCAGGATTGAATCTTGCGCCTGATGAGTATTAGAGGTAGCACCAATCATCTTCGAGTCGCCTTTGACCATGGCCATGCAAAGGTAACGACGTCCGGTGGACAGTACAACATCACATTTTCTAATGACACAAACTCAAACTTCAATTTTCGCTTTTCTTATGCTCGACAGCTTGGAACCATCTGCATGATAGGGTCCTGGGTTTCACCGTTCACATCTCGGGTGACCCGTGCGTTTATGGTAAAAGATAACATCCTGTTGCACAACGTGACAATGGCACAACACTCTGGCACCAAACCGATTATTTTTTTTGTAATTGAAGATGAGTTTTCGACCAGGTATTGAGCCTACTAACCTGAACACAGCGGAAGACTCAACTACGGGAAAACAAAAGGTAACACCAAACACGTCGAGACACGCTCGGCACGACTCAAAGCAAAATGTCGAGACAAACAAAACAAAAGACACGACACACAGACGTGCAAGGGAGCCTGTTTCACCGGAGATTACCCTACCCTATTTGTGATTCTCACATCACTCGGCTCATCACCTGGTTTTTCTTCTCCAACCCCGTTTCTCGCTTTTTCTATCAGCGCCATCTCCTCTATTCTTAATCTCTCGTTTTCATCCCTCCTGGGTGGTTGACGGACTCAATGCCTGGGAGAGTTGTCTTCGGTGGGTCTCTGTCCTCTCCCTGGTATTGCTTTACCAGATCCTCTGTTCACAACAGTTAGAGTTTTCTACTCCTACAGACGGGGGTGATGCTAACCATATCGAATGGGCTCGTGTGTAGTCTAAAATGTGCTTGCAGCTAACATCCTTGGGTTTTGTATGATGCTCGCCTGACTGGGCGAGTTCGGACCATCTCAATCAAGATCTAGTCCAAACAAAGGAGGGAATATCTTGCACATCCTTTCCCGTCACGTTGCTATGCTCTCGCATTCTCGCGCCCTTGATACCCTCGTTTTGCGATGGAGAGTGTGAGAGCCTTCTGCCCTTTTGCCGGCGAGGTCAAAGCTGTTAGCGGGAGAGCGTGCCTTGCCTTCTGGCAGTGCTGTCATCTAGCTATTCTCCCGGCAGAATTTTGGCCCCCAACCCACCATTATTCTGAACAACGGGGGAAAGACAGGCCGGGCATATGCCGTGACTCGAAATCTAGTGCGCCACCGGTGCCACCAGTCATCATTCTTGACGCCATATTGTTTTGTTTTTCTTTACTGAAACAATTTTTGACGCAATATGTGGAGGTTTTTTTAGGCTGATCCCACCTCAACATACTTGTGTGCCAAGATTTGTTTGTTGATTTTAAAAATCATGCAGTCAGGCATTGTGCCGGAGCGTCGAGCTCGACAATATTTAGTTGAGTTTTCCGCCCGTCTTTTTGGTACCAGCCACTGTTAGTTGGTGGCTCCAATTTTTGTGTCAAAGGGCAAAGATGCGACTCTATTTTATGGCCAAGATTGAAGTCTATTTTCGAGATTGAGAAGTAGTCAGCTCCCGGCCATAAAAATTCTCAAAAACTATCTTTTGCAAACGGCTATGCTTAACAAGCGACGAACCCACTCTGAGACGCACGAACCTCGGACCTTTGGCGAGGAAAATTATTAGCACCCTGTTGTCTTCTACGTCTGCGTAGAGCTTACATTTGGCCAACAGCACGGAAGGTTGTACCCCTCTTTGTTTTGCTAACGGCGACCAAGCCCGTTGCCGTGCTCGATTGAATTGGCCAACGGAATAGTTTGCCCCTTTATCTTGAAGGTGGCTCCAACCCCTCCATACACGGTATGGAGGATCATCACCCTCTTGCACAAAGCTTTCTGTCCTGTTAAGCCTTTTATACCAAGAGGATAATGGAGGAGAGGTCCTCTCTCCGTAGTTGTGTATGGCTCAAGAGGTAGTGATGTACAGGATCCTCAGGATGCGATAGATTTGCAAACCGAACTCCCGGGAGTAGAACAGACATATAGACAAAGTATGTATTAAGAGAACTCAATCACTTATGGACACAGTTGAATTTGAAGTGTATTTACGGGCTGAGGAGATTCAGAAGGGAAGGATTGCCTAACGTAAAATCCCAAACATGCAGACAGTAAGAGCAGCTTACGTAAGATGTCCCTGCTGGTTGCTGGTTAAAGGTAGCGTACTTTCTGGAGGTGTATGTCTTAACCCTCCATTCCTTTTTATATTTCATATTAGGCTCTAAATCCTTTTGCCAACCCGCCCGTATCATCTGCATGGATTTCGTACCTTGCGAGTGGCTTTGTTTACTCTTGTTTTCTTTTCTTTGTGTGGTTCATTTTTAGTTCTTCTCATCTAACTTATTGTCCATTCTCCTTTTCTTTTTTCATCAAACATTTTCCTCTAGTTGTTTTGTCACCCTTTTCCTCTCTTTGTGACAATTTTATCTTTAGTTTTCTTTTTTTTATTTCTCTGCGTTGCTTCCTAATACTTTAATGGCGGCTTTGGGTTCCGTTCGCCTTCGCGGTGGTTTTCCGGTATCCCAGCGAGACCTCTCATAGGTAGGTGGTTAAATTGTAACAAATCTCCATGCCAAATGGGGTTTAGTTCCAAGAGGATAGGCGCCATGTTTTGTGTTTGAAAGCCATCCGTTCCAAGGGCAGAAGTCAGGCTTTTGTGGATTGTGATTATGGGATCCTCTTACTGAAGGCGTTCATCATTCTCAGGCAGTCGTTCAAGCATATCTGACATTTATTTGCCCTAGGTTTAGAGTGAATCTGGTGGGGCTTTCTGATCTAATCTTTACAAGCTATCGCTTCTCTCTGTCATCTGATTTATTTCATTTTAGTTTTTTTTATCTATTTTTTTTTAAGTTTTGTTTTTTTCTCTCCTTTTAATTATTAAACAAAAAAACAATAAATACAATGACCACACATTATTATAGACATTGATTTATAATACCCATAAACATAAAGAAGACTCCTGTTTTGTGCTTATTGTATAACATAAAATAAAGTTTCATAGATATTTTAGAACCCTCTATGAATAATATTTATTAAGAAAAGAATGTTATAGTTAATAATGTTTAAAGAAGTGAATTGACCAACCATTAAGCACATTAAAAAAGGCGCTACATGAAGCTCATTTGTGCCTATGCCTGTGCATTTTGGTGTTGACTACTTCTCTTCACCACTGAAATCTTGAAGGATTTCAGCTGGTTGAAGCATGATGCCTTGATAAGGTTTCCCTGAAAAAGGCAGTCTAGGGCTTTCGACCCTCGCCTCTCCTCTTGTTGTCCTTGTAATAAGGGCATGTTTTGGGCTCTTCCTTAAGGAAGCCTATGCTTGAGTGTGTGTTGAGCAAGTTGTTTGTTTTCATGCTTATATATCCATGAATGAGTTTAACATGAATTTAAAAGTTGCTGATTTCGGAACTTTCACAATAGACTTAGTGCGTTAGCCATAGTTGCCCATTGTCAACTAGCCACATTTGTTTAGGCATCGTCCCTACTACGGTGTCTAGTGCGTAGGTTTGTGATCCAGCCTTGTGGTAGCTGATGATATACTATTAGGCTCTTAGCTCTTTGAGAGTGCATTCGATTATGGGTGCTTTTTACTTTATAGGGCTCCATTTGTGTTATAAGGTCTGTCTATAAGTGTTTGTGGGTCGATTTTGGCATGCTTGATGAGTAGCTCCTTTGTATGTTAGGCTGTGGTTCGTAAACCTTTCGAGAGTGGACTTGCATGGTGTAGGCATGGAACCATGACCTTGGCGCATTGTGTATTTCGCGTAAT
Source organism: Camellia sinensis (assembly GCF_004153795.1). Classification (NCBI taxonomy): domain Eukaryota; kingdom Viridiplantae; phylum Streptophyta; class Magnoliopsida; order Ericales; family Theaceae; genus Camellia; species Camellia sinensis. Next base: position 8,338 of record NW_021028547.1, read on the forward strand.
GGACTGTTCAACCATATCTCAGGGAATCAGGATGTTGACTCTACTCGCACCAACAATGTTTTCAGTCCCTATTTTTTCGCCCATAGAACCTCTTGGTTCGTCAAAAAATTGACCTTCTTGTTTTAGATGAATTTCTTTTCAATTTAGATAGACACATGCCGAATCAAAAGACTTCGTTTTTGTCGTTGCCGATAGACAGATTGTTAGAACCAATTCTGTGATCAAGCCAGCGGTGTCCTTTTCTCTTGTAGCAAGAACTCACTGCTCCATGTTTTGGCTGCTTATTCATATGCATAATCAACTTGCTATTGTTTGCGTCAAGATCTCGCGTATTAAGGGTCTTATGCTTGCCTCTACTTATGCTTCTCCTACATTAATTAAATGGAATGATCTACATATGATGTTTTGGTTCTTAAGACATCATGCACGATATTGGTAATCTTAGTGCCTTCTCCTCTTTCGATTGTTTATTATCACCCGCGCATTGGGTTCTTTTCTCAGTACAAATAGAAATGTAACGTTTTTGAACTTCAAAAAGACTGTTAGGCTTGTAACTTGTTGATTATGCCTCTCTCTATATGATTTGCTCATGGGCCCACTAAAAAGGTATAGGGTGCCAGTGCGATAGGCACATGTAGTCATCTGTGTGCACATGTTTCCTTGTGCATTTTAGCACATACTCAATCTTTATTTCTGCGCAGCGAACCTATGTGCAAATCACGGCGCCGACGGTAAGCATTTATTACAAAGAGGTGCTGTTCGATAATTCACTGACTTATGTAGCTTCGGATTCCAAAATCCTGTTTGCAATTACAATGTGGCTCCAATATGAAGGACCCATATCGATATACCCATTCTATTTGCATTGCCATATAGTTTATGCCTTGAGGCGACTCAAAAAGAAGAGCTCAACAATAAGACAAGATATCAAAAACAACAAAGATATCATTGACGATGACCATAGTTTTTTGGCCATCATCGTCCTTGAAGCTTGCTTGTGATAACACACCTCGCGTTGAAGGTTCACTCGCGCGATTAGCTTCACTCGTCTACGAACTAGAAATCCCGTGTATCTGCCCATCTCTGAGTCATCTCAGGCGATATGACAGACTCGAACAGTAGAGGCGTGAGATTGGCGAGTTCTTGATCATCATTGATTACGTGTGATGATTGACATACATTCTGCACAAATCCCAAGAGACTAGACTTTGGATCATACTTGGTTCTATATTTGGGAGGCACCATCAGCAATCGTATGATTCGGGAAATGCAGGGAACTTTGCCGAGTATGTAATCACAGAGAGCGAGAATACGATCAACAGAGACGGCTAGACTCGACAATGCCCCCTAATCTAAGGAGCTCCGAGCAGCAAAACCTCATGAATATAAGCGCAAACGCGTTCAGAAAAATGGCAAGATTAATATGACATAATCAGCAATTTCACGAACTCGCTCAATTTGTTAAGATGTCGTTGCTGCCGATTGCCGCTATTTGCCCTATGCTCCTTTACTGCTTAGTCCGTTTGTGGCAAGTTGCAGTGTTATCATGACACCAGTTGGAAACACTCTTGAGCATCGACCGCCAGGCAACAGGTTGTAAGCGGGTTGTCATCCCCCCGCGGATCCACCATAACAACACAGGTCCAGAGTACCGGGGGGCGATATACACTCCAGACCTCCTTCTCTTTGTCGCGAATCAGGCCTCAATTTTTGGATAGTTCGGGTATTCGCAAGGCGCAGTAACCACACTGCCGGTGGCAATTTCATTCACCAGCCGGTGGTGTTCTCTCCCAAGCATGGAAGCAGTCCTGATTTTGGCAGCCTCCAGAGGAGACAGGAAAGAAAAAGAGGCAGCCTACGCATGGCGGCGCGCTTCCCCGAGGCGGTTTACTGTTTTTCTTAGAATAATTAATTTGTTAATTAATTTGTAATATTAATTAGCTTGCGTAGTTAACTATTTGTAATATTTATTCTGGTCCTCCGAGCGAGGGCAATATTTGTAATAAGTGGGCGTGTGTGTGTGATTGTCTCCAACCCCCACTTCATTTCTCCTTTTATTTACTCTGCTTATGATGGTAGATTAGGGCACTTAAATTTAGCATACTTATGCTATGCATGCGTGCATCATCATTTGTACTGCATAGCATTAGGCTCGGTACATCACGCTAACGCATTGTACTTCAATTCAAAATTGATATGTGATAGTTGATCGCATTTCATATGCCATGTTTAGGTTAGCCGAGCCTTCTAGATTCGCATTCTGTCATGTTTGCCATTTAGCAATTTAACATGAACTAGGGACATGCATGTTTGCTAAAAGTTTCTTACGTTTGGCACGGAGTACGATGTAAGTATTTCCATGCTTAGATATGCATGGAGCGTAATGTGCCATGTCAGCATTGTTTAACATGTGGGCTAGATGCTTATGTGTAAAATGTTTGAATGCCTGTGGTGTGAAGGTTGGATTGTTATGAGTTGGG
>NW_021028552.1:0-18058 GCF_004153795.1 Camellia sinensis
ATCTGTTGTTAGAAGTGTGGATACAGCTTGTATTGCTTGATCTGTGGATATTGTTGATATACCATATCAGGGTGGATCGTTGATGCAATCTGTTGGAATACTGTTTAGTGTTATAGCTTTATGCTTATCTGAATGTGAGATATTGTTTTTAATACATATCTGTGGAAATGATGATAGAGCTAAGCATGCATTATCTGTAAAAAGGGAAATGAAAAGTAATTTGGGACTTGAAGTCGTATGACATAAATATGTAATTATGTGTTGTATCATGTGAACCAAACTATCAATTGCTAATGTTTTAGTCAATTGTCCATGGTTGGTTTATGTGTATTTTCTACTGGGCTGTGGCTCACCCTATAGTGGGAATTCATTTTCAGGTACAGGAAGCATGCCACTCCAAGGACACATAGCTTGGGAGGCTAGAGGCGGAATAGTGTAGTTGTTTTACTTTTGATGTATTAATGTAAGCTTCAAGCCCAAGGGCTAATGTGTAAACGAGTTAGTACTCTTTGATGAAACCAAGTGTTAACTTTGGAAAGCTTGTAAGCCCGTAGGTCATTTTGTTTTTGATGTTACATGTAATAACCTTAGGTAATGAAACTCAATGAAAATAAAGGAATGTTGGTTAGTTTATATGTAAATTGCTTGTCTTATCTGATGCGTTAATGTTATTTATTTTGAGGGCGTTACAATTTTTATTCAAACTTCCCTTTTATTCAATTTTCTTCTCTATTTCACTTCCTTTTTATTTAACCTCCAAATAGATCGTTAAGATATGTCGTTTCTTGAAATGAACTTCCATTTTTAATTTTAATGGCAACTTTCCATTTTAATTCAATTTCGTTTTCAATTTCAACTTCGTTTTTGTATAATTTCCAAATAGATCGTTAAGGGATATATGGGTTATTATATTTAATGAACTTCTATTTTAATTCTACGCAACTTCCATTTTTATTTTTATTCAACTTCCGTTTTATTCTCAATTTCCTTTTCTATTCAACTTCTTTTTTAATTTGTTCCAAATAGATCATTAAGATATAGTGGATTTCTTGAATGAAACCTCCATTGTTAAATTTATGCAACTTTCATTTTGTTTTTATTCAACATTCATTTTTTTATTCAATTTTTTTTTTCTAATTCAACTTCATTTTTATTTTAATTTCCTTTAATAGATCGTAATGGTATATGGTTTCTTGAAACGACTTCCATTTTTAATTTTAGGCAAACTTCCATTTTATTTTTTTTCAAGCTTCCGTTTATTAATTCAATTCCTTTTCTATTCAACTTCTTTTTTTATTTAATTTCAAATAAGATTGTTAAGGTATAGTGGATTCTTGAATGAACACTCAATTTTAATTTTATTTATTTCCATTTTTTAATTTTATTCCACTTCCGTTTTTATCTAATTTCTAATAGATCATGAGGTATGTGGTTGCTTGAATTGAACTTCCATTTTTTAATTTTTATGCAACTTCCATTTGATTTTTTATTAACTTCCTTTTTTATTTAATTTCCAAATTTGTCGTTACGGTAACAGTGTGTCTTAAAATGAACTTACATTGTTAATTTTATTACAACTTCCAATTTTATTTTTATTTAAACTTCAGTTTTTTATTCAATTTATTTTCTAATTCAACTTCATTTTTTATTTAATTTCGCAAAATCGATCGTTAGGTATAGTGGTTTGCTTAATGAACTTCATTTTACTTTTTATGCATTTTAATTTTTTATTTTAATTAACATTCCAATGTTATTCTAATTTTCTTTTCTATTCAACTACATTTTTATTTAATTCCAAATAGATGTTAAGGTGCAGTGGTTTCTTGAAATGAAACTTCCATTTTCATTTTTATTCAACTTCCATTTTTATTTCAATTTCCTTTTCTTATTCAATTTCTTTTCTTTTAAATTTCCAAATAGTCGTTAAGGTATTTAGTGGTTTGTTGAACGAACTTCCACTGTTAATTTTTATTTGCAACTTCTCATTTTTATTTTAATTCATCTTCCATTTTTATCCAATTCCTTTCCTATTTCAACTTCCTTTTTTATTTAATTTCCAAGTAGATCGTTAAGGTATAGTGATTTATTTCAATGAACTCCCATTATTTAATTTTATGCTAACTTCCATTTTTAATTTTATTCAACTTCTATTTTTTTTCAATTTACTTTTCTATTCATCTTCTTTTTTTTTTTTTAATTTCATCTTGGTCGTTATGAATATAGTGGTTTATTGAATGATACTTCATTTTTAATTTTATGCAACTTCCATTTTTATTTTACTCAACTTCCGTTTTTATTTAATTTCCTTTTCTAATTCAACTTCATTTTTATTTAATTTCCTAATAGATCGTTAAGGTATAGTGGGGTTTCTTGCATGAACTTCCATTATTATTTCAATGCAACTTTCATTTTTATTTTTATTCAACTGCCAATTTTTATGCAATATTCCTCTTCTATTCTACTTCCTTTTTTATTTAATTTCCAATAAATCGTTAAGTATGTGGTTGCTTCAATGAACTTCCATTTTAATTTTATGCAACTTCCATTTTCCATTTTTATTCAACTTCCAATTTTTATTTTCTATTTCTGTTTCTATCCAACTTCCTTTTTTATTAATTTCCAATAGATTCGTTAAGATATAGTGGTTTCTTGCATGGACTCCATTTTAATTTTAATTCAACGTCACCATTTTTATTCAATTTCCCTTTCGATTTCAAACTTCATTTTATTTAATTTCCAATAGATCGTTAAAGGTTTATAGTGTTTTCTTGAGTGAACTTCCATTTTTTAATTTTATGGAACTTCCAATTTTCATTTTTATTCAACTTCCATTTTTATTCAATTTTTTTCTACTCAACTTCCCTTTTTTATTAATTTGCGAATTGATTCATTAAGGTATAGTGGTTGCTTCAATGAACATCCATTTTTTAATTTTATGATTTTCAATTTTTTATTTTATTCAACTTCTATTTTTATTCTATTTCCTTTTCTGTTCAACGTCGTTTTTTTTAATTTCCAATAGAATCGTTAGGTATAGTGGTTTTCTTTGACTTAACTTCAATTTTAATTTTACCTGAACTTCCATTTTTTATTTTTATTTCAACTTTTTTTTTTATTCAATTTCCTTTTCTTATTCAACTTCCTTTTTTATTTAATTTCCAAATTGGTTGTTACGGTATATTGGGTTTCTTAAATAACTTACATTGTTATTTATGCAGCTTCCAATTTTATTTATTCAACTTCCATTTTTATTTCAATATTCCTTTTCTATATCACTTTCTTTTTATTTAAGCCACCAATGATCGTTAAGATATAGTGGCTTCATGAATGAACTTTCCATTTTTAATTTTATGCAATTTCAATTTTTATTTTTTTTTCAACTTCCATTTTTATTTTAATTCTTTTCTATTCAACTTCGTTTTTTTTTAATTCCAAATAGATCGTTTAGGTATATGTGTTTCTTGAATGAAACTGCATTTTTTAATTTTATGGAACTTCCATTTTTATCCAATTTCCTTTTCCTATTCAACTTCCTTTTTTATTTAATTTCCAAATAAGATCGTTAAGGTATAAGCGATTCTTCAATGAACTCCCATTTTAATTTTATGCAACTTCCCAATTTTTTATTTTTATTCAACTTCATTTTTTTAATTTAACTTTTCTACTCAACTTCTTCTTTTTTTTTTTTTTTTAATTTTCAACTAGATCGTTTATGGTAATTGTGGTTTCTTGAATAAGCTTCCATTTTTAAGTTTTATTGCAACTGCATTTTTAATTTTACAACTCGACTACCAATTTTTATTCCATTTCATTTTCTATAACAACTCCTTTTTTATTTCATTTCTAAATAAATCGTTAAGGTATAGCAGTTTTTGAGTGAAACTTCCATTTTTTAATTTTTGCAACTTCCACTTATTTTTTTTTTTGACTTCCATTATATTCAATTTCTTTTTCATTCAACTTCCTTTTTTATTTAATTTCCAAATAGATCGTTAAGGTATTAGTGGTTTTTTAATGAACTTCCATGTTAATTTTATCCAACTTCCATTTTTATTTTATTATCTTCATTTTTATTCAAATTTTCTTTTCTATTCACTTTCTCTTTTTATTTAACCTCCATAGATCGTTAAGATATAGTGGTTTTCTTGAATGAGCCACATTTTAATTTTATTGCAAATCCATTTTATTACAATTTTGTTTTCTATTTCAACTTCCTTTTTTATTTAATTTCCAAATACAATCGTTAAGGTTACCATTTTTAATTTTACGCAAACTTTCATTTTTATTTTTATTCATCTTCCGTTTTATTCAATTTCCTTTTCTATTTCAGCTTCATTTTTATTAATTTTCAAATAGATCGTTAAGATAAGTGGTTTCTTGAATGAACTTTCATTCTTAAATTATGCAACTTTCATTTTATTTTTATTCAACTTCCATTTTTATTCAATTTCCATCTTTATTAAACTTCATTTTTTATTTATTTTCAAATTGATCGTTAAGGAATAGTGGTTTATGCTTGAAGTTCATTTTTAATTTTATGGAACTTCCATTTTTATTTTTATTCAATTTCTTTTCTATTCGACTTCCTTTTTTTATTTAATTTCCAAATAGAACGTTAAGGTATAGTGGTTTCTTGAATGAACTTTCATTGTTAATTTTAGGCACCTCCATTTTTATTTTTCTTCGACTTCCATTTTATTTCAATTTCTTTTCTATTCAACTTCCTTTTTTATTTAATTTCCAAATAGATCGTTAAGGTGTAGTGGTTTCTGAATGAGCTTCCAATTTTAATTTTATTCAACTTCCATTTTTAATTTCATTCAGCTTCTGTTTTTATCAATTTCCAAATAGATCGTTAAGGTATAGTGGTTGCTTGAATAAACTTCCATTTTTAATTTTAGGCAACTTCCGTTTCATTTTTATTTCAACTTCCATTTTTATTCTATTTCCCTTTTCTATTCAACTTTTTATTTTATTTAATTTCAAAATAGATCGTTAAGGTATAGTGGCTTCTTGAATGAACTCCATTTTAATTTTATGCTACTTCCATTTTTATTTTTATTCAACGTCCATTTTTTCAATGTCCTTTTCTATTCAACTTAATAATTTCCAAATAGATCGTTAAGGTATAGTGGTTTCTTGAATGAACTTCAATTTTTAATTTTATGCAACTTCCATTTTTATTTTTATTTCAACTTTCATTTTATTCAATTTCCATCTTATATTAAACTTCATTTTTTTTTTAAATTCGAAATAGATCGTTAAGATTAGTGGTTTCTTGCTTGAAGTTCCATTTTTAATTTATGGAACTTCCATTTTTATTTTTATTCAATTTCCATTTTTATTCAATTCTTTTCTATTTCACTTCCTTTTTTATTTAATTTTCCAAATAAAATGTTAAGGTATAGTGGTTCTTGAATGAACTTCCATTTGTTTAATTTTAGGCAACCTCCATTTTATTTTTCTTCAACTTCCATTTTTATTCAATTTCTTTTCTATTCAACTTATTTTTTTTATTAACTTCCAAATAGATCGTTAAGGTGTAGTGGTTTTCTTGAATGAACTTCCAATTTTAATTTTATTCAACTTCCATTTTTAATTTTATTCAGCTTCTGTTTTTATCTAATTCCAAATAGATCGTTAAGGTATTAGTGGTTGCTTCAATAAACTTCCATTTTAATTTTAGGCAACTTCCGTTTCATTTTTATTCAACTTCCATTTTTATTCAATTTCCTTTCTATTCAAACATTCCTATTTTATTTAATTTCCAAAAATAGAATTAATAAGGTATAGTTGGTTTCTTGAATGAACTCCATTTTAATTTTATGCTACTTTCCATTTTTATTTTATTCAACGTCCATTTTTTTTCAATGTCCTTTTCTATTAAACTTCCTTTTTATTTAATTTCCAAATTAGATCGTTAAGGTATAGTGGTTTCTTCAATGAACTTTGCATTTTTAATTTTATGGAACTTCCATTTTCATTTGTTATTCAACTTCCATTTTAATTCAAATTTTTCTATTCAACCTCCCCATTTATTTAATTTCCAAATAGATCGTTAAGTTATAGTGGTTTCATGAATGAACTTCCATTTTTAATTTTATGCAACTTCTATTTTATTTTTATTCAACTCTTTTTATTCAATTTCGTATTCTATTCAACTTTCTTTTTTATTTTTTTTCAAATAGATCGTTTAAGGTATAGTGGTTTCTTGAATGCACTTCCATTTTTAATTTATGCAACATTAATTTTTATTTTTATTCAACTTTCTATTTTTATTCAATTTTCTTTTCTGTTCAACTTCCTTTTTTATTTTAATTTCCAAATAGATCGTTAAGGTATAGTGGTTTCTTGAATGAACTTCCATTTTTAATTTTTATGCAACTTCCAGTTTTATTTTTAATCAACTTCAATTTTTATTCAATTTCCTTTTCTATTCAACTTCTTTTTTATTTAATTTCCCAATAGATCGTTAAGGTATAGTGGTTTCTTAAATGAACTACATTGTTAATTTTATGCAACTTCCTTTTTATTTTTATTAGACTTCAATTTTTTATTCAATTTCCATTTCTATTCAACTTCTTTTTTTATTTTATTTCCAAATAGATCGTTATGATACCGTGGTTTCTTGAAAGAACTTCCATTTTTATTTCTATTCAACTTTCATTTTATCAATTTCCTTTTTTTTCAACTTCTTTTTTATTTATTTTCAAAATAGGTCGTTAAGGTATAGTGGTTTCTTAAATAAACATTCATTGTTAAATTTTTGCAGCTTTCATTTTATTTTTATTCGACTTCCATTTTTATTCAATTTCCTTCTATTCAACTTCTTTTTTTTATTAATTTTCCAAATAGATGGTTAAGGTATAGTGGCTTCCTTAAATGAACTTCCATTTTTAATTTTATTTCATTTTCCATTTATCCAGTTTTCCTTTCTTATTCAACTTTCTTTTTATTTAATTTCCTAATAATCGTTAAGGTATAGTGTTTTCTTGTATATAACTTCCATGTTAAATTTATGCAACTTCCATTTTTATTTTATTCAATGTCCATTTTTATTCAGATTCCTTTCCATTCAATTTCCTTTTTTTTATTTTATTTTCCCAATATATCGTTAAGGTGTAGTGGTTTCTTAAATGAATTCCATTGTTACTTTTATGCAAATTTCATTTTATTTTATTCAACTTCCATTGTTATTCAATTTCTTTTTCTATTCAACTTCCTTTTTTATTTAATTTTCCAAATAGATCGTTAAGGTATAGTGGTTTCTTGAATGAACTTCATTTTTAATTTTATACAACTTCCATTTTTATTTTTATTCAACTTTCATTTTTGCAATTCCTATTCTATTCAACTTCCTTTTTTATTTAATTTCCAAATAAATCATTAAGGTATAGTAGTTCTTGAATGAACTTACATTGTTAATTTTTTGCTACTTCCATTGTTGTTTTTCTTAAACTTCAATTTTTATTCAATTTCCTTTTCTATTCAACTTCCTTTTTTATTTAATTTCCCAATAGATCGTTAAGGTATAGGGGTTTCTTAAATTAACTTACATTGTTAATTTTATGCAATTTCCATTTTTATTTTTATTAGACTTCAATTTTTATTCAATTTCCTTTTCTATTCAACTTCTTTTTTTATTTAATTTCCAAATTGATCGTTAAGATACAGTGGTTTCTTGAAAGAACTTCCATTTTTATTTCTATTCAACTTCTATTTTTATTCAATTTCCTTTTTTATTCAACTTCTTTTTTTATTTAATTTCAAAATAGGTCGTTAAGGTAAAGTGGTTTCTTGAATAAATTTCCATTGTTAAATTTATGCAACTTCCATTTTTATTTTTATTCGACTTGCATTTTTATTCAATTTCCTTTCTATTCAACTTCCTTTTTTATTTAATTTCCAAATAGATGGTTAAGGTATAATGGCTTCTTAAATGAACTTCCATTGTTAATTTTATGCAACTTCCATTTTTATTTTTATTCATTTTCCATTTTTATCCAATTTCCTTTCCTATTCAACTTTCTTTTTTATTTAATTTCCAAATAGATCGTTAAGGTATAGTGTTTTCTTGAATGAACTTCCATTGTTAAATTTATGCAACTTGCATTTTTATTTTCATTCAATTTCCATTTTTATTCAAATTCCTTTCTATTCAATTTCCTTTTTTTATTTAATTTCCAAATAGATCGTTAAGGTGTAGTGGTTTCTTAAATGGAATTCCATTGTTACTTTTATGCAAATTCCATTTTTATTTTTATTCAACTTCCATTGTTGTCACGCCCCACTTTTTATTACTCGATGTATTACCAATTTCATTTACTTAATTCCATTTCAGAGATAACATGCGGAAATAAACTCGTATATTCAACTCATAGAAGTGAATAACATTGCTCTCATTCGTATGCAAATAAATACAACATGAGTATAATAAATAAATTGCCCTTGGGCTTACATCATTAACAAATCAAGAAGAAGGGTACAACCCTTTTACATATATGGCGTTCCGCCAATACAAGGGAGGCCCCGTGGCCAACAAATAAGAAGATCCAAATCTTGCAGCACATTTAGCTCAACACCTGAAAAATATTCAACAATGTGGGATGAACATATAGTCCAGTAGGGATCTCAACATGGCCCTCAACAATAACAACTTACAAATAGCTATGTTCATGAATGCTCAATCTCATACTATAATAGTAATGTGACTGTTTATACAAAATATACATAAGTATGAACTTTTCTTGAAAACAACCATTTCAATCAACGCCATAGGCGATTCATCTTTCCTTTTCTTTTCATTAATCCCCGTTCCCAATCTTTCATAACATTGACAATACCTTAGGAAATAAATTCACTAAGCCCACTACCCTCTTCCATTTTCCAAACATACACAGATATGCCTTTTCAAAACATATATCTCTTTAAAATATCTGTTCTCCTTCATACTTTTCAAAAGACCAAAAAAAAGACATTTTGGCTTCTTCCCGATACAATCAAATCTATACATGCACCGTTATAAAAAGGGAGATAACAACTCACCAACATGCATAAGATAAACCAGTGAGGCAACTCGGCCCTCCAAAACCGTAATCAACACAACCCATGATATTCCCAGACACACTGAAACATCAACAACAAAACTTTGCTCAACTAGCCATGTGCGTAGTAAGCCAAAGATACACCTCTCACAACAACATGCCAGTTTACCAGGCGCTAGCTGGAAGGGTATGGTGCCTTCGATTCTCAGCGCAGTCAGTTCTCCAGGCGCTAGCTGGAAGGTCACGGTACCTCTAATTTTTAGCGCAAGGTATAACACCACCAACCCAACACAACAGGGCATAATCAACATGTATAACACATATACACAAACCATCAAGATACAAGCAATGTGTTAAAGTATATGAACACATAACTACCTCCTCCCGAGCAAGCATACATATATAATGTATCTCAACACTTCATCACATACGATGTTCCATCAACAATGGTATAATGCATACACGACAATTCAACACAACCGTGTCATCCTCCACCGATGACCAAGGACAAAACCTCTAGATGCAAATATTTAGTACATCTATTAAAGACTCAATTACTATGAGACCACAAAATCAACAACAACATTAACATGGTAGTTAAAGATACAATCCCTCACATGTGTGTGTTCAACACTCAAGAGACAACAATCCAATTTTCATACATATTTCAGAAATACTTTTCCCATTTCACAAAACAAGTTCCATTTCCTTTTGTTTTTACAAAACCAACTCCGTCCCTTTTGTTGTCACAAAACCAAATCCATTCCTTTTGTTTTACAAAAACCAATTCCATTGATAAGAAAGCCATAACTCACATTAGTCCACTACATTCATTTCAAAACCATTCCAAAGCCAAAGTTAACCCCTTAGGCATTAACACCTTCACCCAACTCACATTAACAATAGAGATTTACAATAGAGGTTAACTATCCTCCATTTTAATTTATAAAATCAAAATATAATTTAGGGCTTTTCCTTCTTTCAACTACAACATGCTAATTTACACTCTAATTAGCCCAAAACAACCATCAATGATAACGTAACCATTTTTCAAACACCCAACCCTAGGTTCTTTCTCATGATTTCAAACAAATCCAACATGGATATGATTTTTATGCAATACAAAACTACCACATGTCTATCTATAGACGAAGTATTGAAAAAGAACAAGGAAATCCCTACCTCAAATGTAGAACCCAAGGAGAAAAAGAGCTAAACTCGGAAGTGCTCCAAACACCAAATTTCTCGGATCAAAATGTAGCCCTCAATGATCAACACACTTTTTGTAAAGGCCAAAGGTGAGGAAAACACTCCTACTAGATCAAACCCTAGAGAGAGGTTAGGTTTTAGAGTGAGGAGCTCTCAAAAATCGGTTTTGGGAAAGTAAGAGAGAGAAAGGAAATGTAAAAAGTGATTTAAAATAGCCTAGCTGCCAACTGATATACGACCCTCCCGCTCGAGCGGAGAACACAACGCTCGAGCGTCAAGGACAAAAAACTAGGCACGCTCGAGCGCAAGAAGGACCGCTCGAGCTCCAAGACACAAGAATAAAGTACACTCGCTCGAGCGCGAAAACCAGTCCGCTTGAGCGTAGATTCTCCTCTCTCAGTATCCTCATTGACAATGCTCACCCCGCTCGAGCTCGACCCGCTCGAGCGTAATGAAACCCGCTCGAGCGTGAAAAACACACCTGCAGAAGTTTTGCAGAGGCACGAAATACTGGAACTGTGAAAACCCCGCTCGAGCGTAAAGAGAGCCGCTCGAGCGTACCACCAAAAATCTGGGCGACAAGGAATGGGACTAAGGCTCAACCAACCTGTTCGAAACACGCTCAACACAACCCAAAACTCTAAAACAAAGAGTAAGGGATAGAAATGAGGATAAGACAACAACAGATCTACGGAACCAAGTCCGGATTATAGTTCAACAACACCAGAGAAAACCGGGATCGTTATAATTGTTATTCAATTTCCTTTTCTATTCAACTTCCTTTTTTATTTAATTTCCAAATCGATCGTTAAGCTATAGTGGTTTCTTGAATGAACTTCTATTTTTAATTTTATGCAACTTCCATTTTTATTTTTATTCAACTTCCATTTTTTGTCAATTTCCTATTCTATTCAACTTCCTTTTTTATTTAATTTCCAAATAAATAGTTAAGGTATAGTAGTTCTTGAATGAACTTACATTGTTAATTTTATGCAACTTCCATTGTTATTTTTCTTAAACTTCAATTTTTATTCAATTTCCTTTTCTATTCAGCTTCGTTTTTTATTTAATTTCCAAATAGATCGTTAAGGTATAGTGGTTTATTTAGTGAATTTCCTTTTTTAATTTTATGCAACTTTCATTTTTATTTTTATTCATCTTCCATTTTTATCCAATTTTCTTTTCTATTCAACTTCCTTTATTATTTAATTTCCAAACATATCGTTAAGGTATTGTGGTTTCTTGAATGAACTTCCATTGTTAATTTTGTGCAACCTTCATTTTTATTTTTATTCGACTTCCATTTTTATTCAATTTACTTTTCTATTCAACCTCCTTTTTTATTCAGTTTTGAAATAGATCGTTAAGGTATAATGGTTTCTTAAATGAACTTCCATTTTTAATTTTATGCAAACTCCATTTTTATTTTTATTCAATTTCCTTTTCTATTAAACTTTCTTTTTTATTTAACTTCCAAAAAGATTGTTAAGATATAGTGGTTTCTTGAATGAACGTCCATTTTTAATTTTATGCAATTTTCATTTTTATTCAATTTCCTTTTCTATTGAACTTCATTTTTTATTTAATTTCCACATAGATCGTCAAGGTATAGTGGTTTCTTGAATGAACTTTCATTTTTAATTTTATGCAACTTCCGTCTTTATTATTATTCAACTTCTATTTTTATTCAATTTCCTTGTCTATTCAACTTGCTTTTTTATTTAATTTCAAAATAGATCGTTAAGGTATAGTAGTTTCTTGAATGAACTTCCATTGTCAATTTTATGCAACTTCCATTTTCATTTTTATTCAAGTTCCATTTTTATTCAATTTTCTTTTCAATTCAACTTCCTTTTTTATTTAATTTCCAAATAGATCGTTCAGGTATAGTTGTTTTTTGACTAAACTTCCATTTTTAATTTTATGCAACTTCCATTTTTATTTTTGTTCAACTTCCATTTTTATTCAATTTTCTTTTCTATTTAACTTTTTTTTTTAACTTCCAAATAGATCATTAGGATATAGTGGTTTCTTCAATGACCTTCCATTTTTAATTTTATACAACTTCCATTTTTATTCAATTTCCTCCTCTATTCAACTTCATTTTTTATTTAATTTCCAAATAGATCATCAAGGTATAGTGGTTTCTTGAATGAACTTCCATTTTCATTTTTTTTCCAACTTCCATTTTTATTCAATTTTCTTTTGTATTCAACTTCTTTTTTTATTTAGTTTCCAAATAGATCGTTATGGTACAGTGGTTTCTTGAATGAACTTACAATGTTAATTTCATGCAACTTATATTTTTATTTTTATTCGTCTTTCATTTTTATTCAATTTCCTTTTCTATTCAACTTTTTTTTTTATTTAATTTCCAAATAGATCGTTAAGGTATAGTGGTTTCTTGAATGAACTTCCATTATTAATTTTATGCAACTTCCATTTTCATTTTTATTCAACTTCCATTTTTATTCAATTTTTTTTTTCTGTTCAACTTCCTTTTTTATTTAATTTCCAAATAGATCGTTAAGGTATAGTTGTTTTTTGAATAAACTTCCATTTTTAATTTTATGCAACTTCCATTTTTATTCAATTTCCTTTTCTATTTAACTACTTTTTTTTTAACTTCCAAATAGATCGTTAGGATATAGTGGTTTCTTGAATGAACTTCCATTTTTAATTTTGTGCAACTTCCATTTTCATTCAATTTCCTCCTCTATTCAACTTCAATTTTTATTTATTTTCCAAATAGATCATTAAGGTATAGTGGTTTCTTGAATGAACTTCCATTTTTATTTGTTTCCAACTTCCATTTTTATTCAATTTCCTTTTCTATGCAAATTCCTTTTTTATTTTTTTTTCAAATAGATCGTTATGGTATAGTGGTTTCTTGAATGAACTTACAATGTTAATTTTATGCAACTTATATTTTTATTTTTATTCATCTTCCATTTTTATTTAATTTCCTTTTCTATTCATCTTCCATTTTTATTTAATTTCCAAATAGATCGTTAAGGTATTGTGGTTTCTTGAGTGAACTTCCTTTTTTATTTTTATTCAATTTCCATTTTTATTCATTTTCTTTTCAATACAACTTCCTTTTTTTATTTAATTGCCAAATAAATCGTTAAGGTATAGTGGTTTTTTGAATGAACTTCCAATTCTAATTTTATGCAACTTCCACTTTTATTTTTATTCGACTTCCATTTTTATTCAATTTCCTTTTCAAATAAATCGTTATGGTATAGTGGTTTCTTGAATTAACTTCCATTGTTAATTTTAGAGAACTTCTGTTTTTATTTTTCTTCAACTTCCATTTTTATTCAATTCATTTTCTATTCAACTTCCATTTTTATTTAATTTCCAAATAGATCGTTAAGGTATAGTGGTTTCTTGAATGAACTTCGAATTTTAATTTTATTCAACTTTCATTTTTATCTAATTTCCAAATAGATCGTTAAGGTATAGTGGTTGCTTCAATGAACTTCCATTTTTAATTATATGCAACTTCCATTTTCATTTTTATTTAACTTTCATTTTTATTCAATATGCTTTTCTATTCACCTTCCTTTTTTATTTAATTTCCAAATAAATCGTTAAGGTATAGTGGTTTCTTGAATGAACTTCCACTGTTAATTTTATGGAACTTCCATTTTTATTTTTATTCAACTTCCATTGTTATTCAATTTCTTTTTCTATTCAACTTCTTTTTTTATTTAATTTCCAAATACATCGTTATGGTATAGTGGTTTCTTGAATGAACTTCCATTTTTATTTTTATTCAACTTCATTTTTTATTTAATTTCCAAATAGATCGTTAAGATATGGTGGTTTCTTGAATGAACTTACATTGTTAATTTTATGCAACTTCTATTTTTATTTTCATTAAACTTCAATTTTTATTCAATTCCCTTTTCTATTCAACTTCCCTTATTATTTAGTTTCCAAATAGGCCGTTAAGGCACAGTGGTTTCTTGAATGAACTTCAATTTTTATTTTTATTCAACTTATATTTTTGTTCAATTTCCTTTTCTATTCAGTTTCTTTTTTTATTTTATTTCGAATTGGATCGTTAAGGTATAATGGTTTTTTTAATGAATTTTCTTTGTTAATTTTATGCAACTTGCATTTTTATTTTTATTCATCTTCCATTTTTATCCAATTTCCTTTTCTATTCAACTTCCTTTATTATTTAATTTCCAAATAGAACGTTAAGGTATTGTGGTTTATTGAATGAACTTCCATTGTTAATTTTGTGCAACTTTCATTTTTATTTTTATTCAACGTCCATTTTTATTCAATTTACTTTTCTATTCCACCTCCTTTTTTATTCAATTTCCCAATAGTTCGTTAAGGTATAGTGGCTTCTTGAATGAACTTCCATTTTTAATTTTATGCAAGTTCCATTATTATTTTTATTCAATTTCTTTTTCTATTTAACTTCCTTTTTAATTTAACTTCCAAATAGATTGTTAAGATATAGTGGTTTCTTGAAAAAACTTCCATTTTTAATTTTATACAACTTCCATTTTTATTCAATTTCCTTTTCTATTCAACTTCATTTTTATTTAATTTCGACATAGATCGTTAAGTTATAGTGATTTCTTGAATTAACTTGCGTTTTTAATTTTATGCAACTTCCAATTTTATTACTATTCAACTTCCATTTTTATTCAATTTCCTTTTCTATTCAACTTCTTTTTTTATTTAATTTCCAATTAGAAAGTTACGGTATAGTGGTTTCTTGAATAAACTTCTATTGTTAATTTTATGCTACTTCCATTTTTATTTTTATTCAACTTCCATTTTTATTGAATTTTCTTTTCTATTCAACTTTATTTTTTATTTAATTTCCAAATAGATCGTTAAGGTATAGTTGTTTCTTCAATGAACTTCCATTTTTAATTTTATGGTACTTTCAGTTTTATTTTTGTTCAACTTCCATTTTTATTCAATTTCCTTTTCTATTTAACTTCCTTTTTTATTTAACTTCCAAATAGATTGTTAAGGTATAGTGGTTTGTTGAACAAACTTTCATTTTTATTTTTATTCAACTTCCTTTTTATTCAAATTCCTTTCTATTCAACTTCCTTTTTTATTTAATTTCTAAATAAATCGTTAAGGTATAGTTGTAGCGCCCTCAAAATAAAACCATAAATCATACAATCTTGACATGCTTAGACATAAGAGAGTAAAGCGTAATTTCATTCATCAGAGTTTTCATTACAAAAGTATTACATGTTGACATCAAATGTAAATGCCCCAAGGGCTTACAACTTTCCAAGTCAATACTTGGTTACAAGAAGGAGAGTACTAACTCTACACAAATAAACCCTTGGCTTGATATACATGTAATACAACAAAAAATAACAAAAAAAAAAGAGTCTAACAGGCTCAAGCCTCCCAAGCTACGTCCTTGGAGGTGGCATAACACCTGTACCTGAAAATGATGTCCCATATAGGGTGAGTCAACGCCCAGTAGAGATATGCTAAACATAATATGAGCAGAAACTAAAACATTAGCATTTGATAAATGTTTAACTCACATAAATCAATTCATAATTCGTTTCAATTACATGACAAATATGTCCATGTTTCATTTCTCTTTCCTTTACTTAACCGATTCTCAATTCATATACGTGGCTCAGAACCTGGCCAAACTCTTTAAGTGAGATTACATCTCATATCAACAATACTTCCATACATCACAATAGATACACATATTTGCTGTATCAATATTACACAAAGCACTTCCATATTTCACAATAGATACACATATTCGTTGTATCAATACTTCAATAGATACACATATTTGCTGTATCAATGGAGTACATCCCCTATCTCCTCCCAAACAATATCCGGTTTAAGAGTCCATTCCCTATCTTCCCCTAAACCGTGGAGTACATCCCCTATCTCCTCCCACACAACACAATGTATATAAGCATCTATCATATACATGTTCAATCAATACACAAATTTGATGTATTATTTCATTCATCATAATCAATGACATACAACCGATTAGTTTTAATTCGCCTAATCATCACGCAATGTCTACAACAATCAAGACTATCCTCCACCGATAGCCCAAAGCAATTATTTCTAAACAGACAATAATCATATCAACAGATAATTTATCAACAATTTCAGAGGTGAGTGATTAATGAATCCAACTCCACCATTCTGTCTCACAATGAGCCAATTTCATTATTTCCACTCAATTTCATATTTCCATAATAAATGTCATTAATTACACTAATGACCCAAATATACCCAAACATGACATTTTCCCCCTTTTCTTAACATTGACCCAAAGGTCCAAATATTATCAACAACATTAATAACCTCCTTTTTAGACCCAAAACACATATGTTTGAATCAAAAGAACAAAGCCCCTCTTTCCGATATAACACATCTCAAACCCTAACTTACTAATTCCCAATCAAAACCATTTAACAAAAAGCTCAACATTTAGGTTAAAGCTCATAAAAAATGAGTAGTTTCAATGATCTCAAATTCGGCTCAAAGGAAGACAGATGAAGACATCGAAATGCTCTCAAACCAATATTTTCTCTGATCAAAATGTATGCCCATCAAACAGCTTCCGACACCTTTTTAACAAGCCCAAGATGAGAAGCTCACTCCTACTGAAGATCAAATCCTAGAGGAAGTTGGATATTTAGAGTGAGGTGCTTCCAATGGAGGTTGTGAAAAGTAAGAGAGAGAAAGGAAGTGTGAAAAGTGATTTAAACACCCAGCTGCGAATCTGATCTACGACTAGTCGCTTGAGCGAGAATAAGGATGCTTAAGTTATAGCGATCCCGCGGTTACCCTTGTTGTCAGTGACCGGACATGTGGCGCGTGGATTTGTCAGTTCTGGTTTATTGTAATCGTATTTACATTCCTTTTCTTCTTCATATTTGAGTATTAGATGTGTTGGGCCAGGTTTGTTCGCAGGTTGGTTTGTTCGGGAGCCTAAAGGTTGCCTGCCCAGAATTGGAACTTTTCGCTCGCAGCGGGAGTTGGTGCGCCGAGCGAGAGTGGGGTTCGTGTTTGTGGGTCGAGCCGAGGAGTGGCTCCTCGAGCGAGGGTTGCACCTCGGTTCTAGACCTGAGAGCCTGTCTTTCTGGCTCGAGCGAGCTTCCTTCGCTCGACGGTCTGGATTTTCTTCGCTCTTGAGGAACTTCTTGGCTCGAGGCGAGAGTTTTCTGGATGTGTCCGCTCGAAGGCGACATGCTCGCGAGCGAGCCCGTTGAGTTTTTATTCATAGCGGACTGCAGATCTGTAAAAATCAACTTTTTATCACTTCTTTTCTTGGATTAACCCTAAAACGACGCCTGCTCTCTTCCCTTATCACTCTACACTCCTTCTAGATTTGAGTCTCCCTAGGTGTGAGATCTAGCCTAGGCCTTTGTTAAAAAGATGTAGAGGTGGGTGAGAGCTTCGATTTAATCTGAAAAGTTCTGGATTTGAGCCAAGTTGGTCTTGCGGATCTTACATTCCTTTTTTGGCTAAACTTCAGGTAGGATAATCCTACTCCTCTCCATGGATTTGTCCTTAATTTTGGTATGTTTGAGATGTTGGGCTTGTGTTGGTCATTTTGTGACATTTGGGGTTTGTGATTTGATCAGAAAAGTTGGGTTTTTATTTATGAATAACCTAGATGCGATGTTTGGCATAAGAGAAATGGAACATGATTGTTGAATCATTGATGGAAATGGGACCTAAGGGTTGAAATGTTAATTATGGGAATTGACCTAATTACATTGTTTAATTAAATGGATAATAAGTTTGAGAAGAAGACA
>NW_021028553.1:13249-42650 GCF_004153795.1 Camellia sinensis
AGTTCTAGAAAAGTTCTTATTTTGGTCCATTATACATGTTTTGTTAAGGGTCTTTATCAGGAAGAAAGGCAACATCCAAAGTGTTCTACGTGAAGAACCCTTGTCAGTATTTCAGAGTCTTTGTACTGTGAGATGAAGGTAAGTGTTCGAAGAGCACAGGGGAAGATCCCCATCGGAGCAAAGCGGTTCACCGCCACTCACCTCATGAGGTGCTTTCTAAAGTGCTGTTTTGTCCATTTATTGCTTTCCTTAAGCATCATGCATTGTAATGCATTGTACCTATCAAGTTTCTTTCTCATTTCATGCACAATATTGTATGTACGGTTCATTCAAAGAAGTTCCGTTTTAAGATCATTTATTTAGTGTATCAATCACACTTCATTCATTTAGTATATCAATCATACTTTGTTCACTTAGTTCATCTATCACACTTTGTGCTCACCTTTTTGTGTATCAATCACATGTTCTCTCTGTGTATCTATCACACATGCACACTGTATTCGCAGTGAGAATTCCATAATTTTCTTACATCCTTTCTGCACGAGGTGTAGTTTGGCTCGAGTTTACTTGCTTGCCTAGCATTCGCTTAAAACGTTGCATTTATTTCGCATAATTGCTTCATTACAGCTCTCTTTGCATGATCATGAGTGATGTCCGGCTTCGCGTAGCGTATAAATCCAATTATCAAACCGGCTTCGCGTAGCGTATAAGTCCAATCTTCAAAATATTTCTGCATATCATTTTGCATCCTGCCTCTGAACTATGCTGGTTTGATTCCTTGCAAAAGGGTACGGCAGCCTGCGAGCGCAACCATTTATTTGTTCGTACTTTGTTTGTTTGTCCAAAGTCTTCGGCCTTGTCAAAAATGGGTCGTCTCTAGGCTTTGACATTCACTCCCGTCACTTCTTGACTTCCGAGTTCTGTCAAAGAGGGGCAACTGTAGACACCCCATTTTTGACCGCCTTTAAGACTTGGACGCGACTGATGGTTTTGAAAGATGTGCAGGGCAAAGGTTCAATTTCTTCGGCAAGGAGAGAGAGTCAAATCTCAACTTCATACCCCTTTTTGGACCAAAACAATCTTGATCAAAATATTTTAGACCTTGAAACCCTCTCTTTCAAGAACGTTTTTGAAATAAAGTTTCTACGATGTCCCGACGCTCGCATTTTGTTAAATGTCGCGCTTTTCGGTAAACCGAGCGAGGACAAAGTCGAAATGAATGAAGGAGAGATGAAATCTTTTGAAAAATCTTTCAAAACACCTTGTTTAGGGGTTTGGAGTTGAAGAAAAGAGGAGAGGAGAGAAGAAAACAAGGTTGGGAGAAGTTCGGCATGGATCCGGGTAGGACCGAATCTGCGCGACGTCACGGAAACTAGCATAACTTTTTCCACAGGATGAATTTTAATGCAAGGTTTATGCAATTGGAAAGCTAACTTCCGGGGCTTCAATTCAGACACTTGAATGGCCACCATTGGACTTCCCAATCACAGGCTGGCCACCTTTCTTCCCGGTAGAACCATTTTTTGTTCTGAAAAGTAGCAGGCCGGCCAGAAAATCTAGTAGGCCGGTCACCTATTTGGTGAATGGCCTTTTTTGCCCTTTTGAGCTGGCCAGACATGATCCTTGTCCCAAGTGCATTCCAGCCATGTATTTTGTTTTGCACTTCACCCATGTCCGAGGGTTTGGCCTTTTGAGGGGGGAAACTTGAATTTGAAATTCCCCCCCTTTTCTCCACTCCTTTTCCTATAAAACCAGCCCCTCCCCTTTAGTTTTAAAGGTTATAAATTTTGATTTGGAGCTCCTACGTTGTATCTCTCTCTCTACACTCCAACCCTCAAAACCTCCCAAACCCTACACCATTTCTACACTACCACCTAGCACCATACCACCACCATCCATTCCAGCCACTTGGAGCTGTTTTCTAGAGCTAAGGAGCCACCAAACTTGGCCCAAGAGTTGTCAAAGATTTGGTCTTCAAGGGTAAGTCTTCTCCTCCCTCTTTCTTGCCTTATTTTGCTCAATATATTAGCTCCTCTTGCTTGCATTTTTGGACTCCGACCCTAACTGAAAATAGCATTATTTTGAAGTCTTTTTCATGTTTGTTTTAGGGTCCTTCTATGTTTAAGGTCTCTAGCTACCACTTGCTTCTTTACCTCACTTATATGCCTCTTTCTTGCATAGTATTTTAGGCCTATTTGTAAACTGTTTTGAGCTTGGTTATAAACTGTAAAGTGACTTATTTTGATCCTTTCTTCAACATTGTTGAAGGGTTCTTCACTGTTTGAGGCTTCCTTTTGTCACTTGCCTCTTTATCCCTCTTTTGGCCTTATTTTTGCATGTTTCGTTAGCCCCTTGTGCTTGTATTTTTAGGCTCTGGTTCGAACTGTAAATAGCCTTATTTTGACTCCCTCTTCATGTTTAATCAAGGGACTTTTGTTTTTTGAAGCTCCCTGTTTGCTCTTTGTGTTTAAACCTCTTTTTAGGCCTTATTTTACATAGTATTTTAAGCTTGCATGTGCACTGTTTTGGGTTTGGCCACTAACTGTAAAATACCATGTTTTGGGCCCCTCTTCAACTTTGTTGAAGAGCCCTCCTCTGTTTGAGGCCAGCAACCATCACTTGCTTCTTTGTCTTTCTTTTGGCCCATTTCTTACATAATGTTTTAGGCCTGTTTTTATTTAGATCCGTGGCTTGTTGTAAACTGTAAAGTGCTTCATTTTGAGCCCCTCTTCAACTTTGTTGAAGGGCTCTTGGCCATTCAGGGCCAGAAGCTGCTACTTGCTTCATTACCTCTCTTACGGGGCCATTTTTGCATGCTAGCTTAGTCCTATTTGTGTCCATTGTTTGGCTTTGCTTAAAACTGTAAATATTCTTGTTTTGGGACTTTCTTGATTCTGTATTCACACTTCATGTTCAAATAATGCATGCTTTGCATAGCCATAGGTCATTCCATGTACCTAATTTCATGTTTTGGGTCTCATTCCATGTATCGGGTGCCATGTTTCCATGTTCTGGGGTTGTTTTGCATCATATTTTGCTACTGAAATTTTCATGCTAGTATGCCATATTCCATGCCTTGCCATGTCTTGTTAGAGTGGCATTTGGTGCCTTAGGGTCGATCCTCGGTTTGCGTGCATGTGTGCACGCATCTCGAGTGTCTCATTTTCATCGTATGGCTACTAATATGAGTGTGGCTGAGGTCCACTCATGTTAGTGTAAGTCCATTGTGCATTGTGTATGTCATTTCATTTCATAGTATTGTGTATGCTAGGTTGTATGTTAGCACATTGTGTATGCCATGTTACCTCGTGCATCGTGCATGCCATTTCATAGCATTGTGCATTTTAGGTTGTATCTTAGTTGCATTCATGCATGTCATGCATACTGCATTGTGTTTGGGATAGGAGTTAGCCCGAGCACGGGAAACGAGGGACGTTTCGTACTTCGAGTGACGGAACGTGTCTCAATTCCCAGTCACCGACACTCCGGATTATCCATGATGGAGTTTAGGTTTTGTTATGTTTATATGGGAATTCATTTCATATTGAGTCGTGCAATTCGACTCCTCGTCCATTATGCATCGATATGCGTGATTGGTGGCACGAGGATCAAGGACTGCACTCCCTAAAGGGTAGTTATGTATACATATGTGAAAATACTTTGCCATGCCCCTTTCTTGCTCTCTGTTACAGCAAATGAAGAGTCAGCAACCTTCCGGAGTTTGGCACGCATCCCAAGAACAATTGCAAACAGAGGCAAACCGGGGCATCGCAAGGGATTCTCCGCACAAGGCAACCCGAGCATGCATCATTCATCATCCGAAGCAGCGTCGAGGCAGTCCTTAGCTTGCATGCTAGTTTACAGCTTACCTAGTTTAATTTGTTAATTAATTAGGATTTTGTAATTATTTGGACTGTAATTATTTGGAACTGTATATTATTTATTCGGACCCTCTGCACGAGGGCACAACTGTAATAAGTGTGCGTGTGTGTGATGTATGTCTTCCAACCCCACGTCTTTCTCCCTTTTATTTACCAGCTCATGATGGTTAGATTAAGGCATGTTTCAATTAGCATACAGTATGATAGCATGTTTGCATTCATTCATCTGTTTTGCATGCACCGGGCTCGGCGCATCATACTAACTGCATTGTATTTTCAATTCCAAGTTGAATACATGTTAGCTGTAGCATTTCATATGCCATGTTTAGAATAGCCGAGTCTGCTATAGTTGCATTTTTGCATGCGTTGCATTAGGCATTTCTGTATAGTTAGGATCACGCATGGATTTCTAATTAGCTTCTGTTTTGGCTTGGAGTACTCAGTAAGTTTTATGCTTTAGCATCCTTGCATGCGTGTGAGTGACTGCCATGAATAGTATGCTTACCATGAGGCTATATGCTTATGTGATATAACTGCCTGAATGCCTGTGGGTGAAGGTTGGGTTATTTTGATTGGAACAATTCATTCACTGTGTGTTTTAAGCCCACTAGATAGTGGCAAAATCATGTTTTTCTAAGCCCACTCGAGGGTGGCAAATCTACGTCTTAGCCTACTTGCGGGTAGTACCATCAAACCATTTCAAAATAAACAAACATGAAACATTTTGTTCCAATTCAGGCGATCCAGTCTATACTTGTATGCTGTGTGCATCACATAGTAATCTAGGCTAATAACCGGAATAAGAACACACAATGTTTTCAAAACTTGATATCATGGTTAGTAGAGGCCGATCTTTGATCGGGCGAGCGGGGGTGCTCACGAAGTGACCTTCCCCAATCGTACCCAAGTTCCCGAGCCGAGGCAACTTTGGTGATGACGGACACGTGGCCTTAGGCAAACGAGTCAGGGTTTCCTAAATTTCCCCAAAATAAAACATTTAGGTGGCGACTCTGTATCTGGCAAAGCAGTCCATGTTTGGCACTTCTTTCAAAAATCTGTTTTCTCAAAACGATTTGCCAGATTTGGACTCTTTGGTTCAGATTTAGAACCGTGACAATTTTAGAGTCCTGAGCTGTAGTGAGACCAATATCGAACGGAACGGGGGAGTTCGTCCCTCCCGGGGCGTTCGGGGACGTCTACATCTGTATAATACCACAGTCTCCTTAAAACAGATTAGTTGCCTCACCGTGCGTGCTGGAGGTACGTCAATTTCTGTTTCTTGAGATACGACGGTTTAGATTGGCTAACGTAGAAGCACCTTCTGTTAGTTTTGGCGAACTAACAATGGTAGCACTCTCTCACACAGGAAGAAAATTATAAGAGCAGGCAAGCTGATTGTATAATTCTGGAAGCCAAAAATTTTGTATTCAACTAAGGAAGATGAGCCTCCTTTTATACACCATGGAGGAGAGAGGAGGAGCCTCAAACCATAAAAAAGATTAGGTTGTTGGACCACCAATCTAGTGCGGTCTGGGCAGGCCGCGTGCACACGTGTGACAATTTTTCCATAACCAACTTGGACCACAATTTTGATCCAAGTCTATCCTTGAAGTATCCATAACTTTATTCTGTTGAAAAATTTAGATGCCTCAAAGGACTCATATCCTTATCAAAATCTGAAGATTTAAATACCATCAAAGTTTTCCTCTACAATCAATGTGTGATTGGTAGTTATATACAATTCCTAATATCTCATTCATGAGGCCATCTTTATGAGATAATTTCTCATTCAATTTTTAATAATTTTTATCATTCTTTTTGTGGTGTGAAGATCTTATTATAAAGAATCTAAACCCATTTAATCTCACATCAATCAATGGTTGGGACCTACTTTAATTTCACATTAAAGTCACCATATAACCATTTTTTTCCCAACAATTAGCTGTGAATTTCAACTTATGTGTCATCTTCAAGTTCTCTCTCTCACTCATGATAAACCAATAGGAACCCTTCTTCATCAGCTATTTGTAATGCAGCAATAGAATGGATGTTCAAATGCACGAGAAGCTCTATTTCCTCTCATCATTATCATCATCATCTCTCAACATGTTTTCCCCACATATCTGCACATCACTTCTCTTCATTTACGTAGCAACTTTTGCCTCTGCAGCCACTCATCTCCCTCCTGATGAAGGTATGATATATATGTTTATGTGTATCAAAAATATGCTATATTCACATAATTAAAACACAGAAAATATACCCATAAAAATAAAAAAAATAAAAAAAGAAAGAAAATTTTGCATTATTAAAATTTATTTTTAGTGTGTTTCATACACTACACTAAAAATGATCCATAAAGTGTGCATTTCCTTATATTTTTTTGTGCTTAATGGTGTGAATTTAACATTTCACTGTGTATATATACATGTATATAGATAAATAATTAAAAAAAGGGGGAAATGCTTTGTATGATGAAAAAAAAACCGGATAAAAGTATATAGATTGCGTGGTATAAATTCAAATTTGATCCACGCGTTTTAATTTTTAAATTATTATTTATTTTTTTCATGTAACATTACCGAGAAAAGATGAAATAAATAAATAAATAAATAAAACTGTATGTGCTTTTTGATTTATTTTCATGATTTGCTTTATGGAGAGAGCAATTGGTATCTTTCTTTTTATTATTTTTATTTATTATTAATCTTATTATTTTACTACAGTGGAAGCTTTGAAGCAAATTGGAAAGACATTGGGAAAGAAGGAGAACTTCAGTGGAGAAGCAGATCCATGCAGGTGGGCTGAAGGGACTGAGAATAATGTCACCTGTGTATTGCTCCTCCACCATCTTGTTGGATATACCTCCTTATTGAACTGTGAGACCCAACTAATTTTGAAAAAAGAGTTTAATTTGATTTAGTCACATTACTATGATGTATGTCTTTCTCTTCCCTCTCACCCTTTTCATACTTTTTAAATTTTATTATTTTATTTTATTTTATTTTCGTTCTGAAAAATTCTAAACAAGCCATAAACTTGGTAATTCGGATGAGTAACAGTGTTGCCTCGAATTTTGTAATCAAAATTTATATTTATAGAATAAATTATATTTCTTAGTTAAAAAGAGAGTGTTAGAGGTTATGGTTTCTTCAACTAATTTCTGTATATATATATATATATAAATCAATAAACACGTTAAACTTAAAATAAATTATGTCATTTGGTATTTTTGTAACTTTTTGACTTACGTAATTCTTAAAGTAAATCATGTTATTTGATAAATTTATTGATTTTTTTTTTTACTTTTTAATAAATTTTCTTTAAGCTTTTTAACTTTTTTTTGGGAATTTTTTTTAGTATTTTAGTTGAAATAAGTTATTCGTTTTGATTTTTTTGAATTATTTTTTGTATAACAAAATTAACATTTAACAAATGGTAAAATTAACTTTTGAATTTTTATTAAGAAAGCCAAACCTAATACTAACAACAATATGAATGCAAAAAGTACCAGTAGGGCCGACGAAAGGTTTGCACTGAATTAATTCTTGTGGAGTTGGGCCATCCGAGTCCCATCCGCCATTTAAAGATGAGTGGAGTTGGTCCATGATCCACCATGGCCACACATTTTTTTGTATGATTGAAAATTAATTTTATAAAAATTAAAAATATAATAATACTACAAAGTATTGATTGTCAATTTAGGCCATATTTGTTTGGGTGGACATGAGCTTGGGATTAGACTAATAGTCCAATAAAATTATTAATCCAATGTTTGGTTAAACAATTGAAATAGGGACTAATTATTTTAAACTTTACTATTAGTTAAGATAGGATACATAATCCAACGGATTCGTAATCCTAGGACTATTAGTCATGGGAATACTAATGCAGTCCGCCCAAACAAACATGGCCTTAATGACTTATCATAGGTCTTGTTTAGATGATTCGAATCACTATTTTTTGTAAGATCTTTTGTATATATCATTCACATAATAATAATAATAATAATAATAATAATAATAATTAAGTCGATTCGATATTCGTAATTTTTTTTATATTTTAAATTGTTTGTCTCTAAAAAATGAATGATTTATTTTAAAAAATATACTTATTGTTCATTTTCCAAAAAGCATGCAGTAAAATAAAAATGTTATAATTATCGAACGGCCTTAATTGTTTTTCATAAATGATACACACTAAGGTCATGTTTGATTCACAATACTAATAGTGAGGTATTAATAATCCTATTAAATTAGTGTGGTATTAACTATCCCACCCCTACCCCATTACTAATAATCCTACAAATTTGTTGGATTAATTATCCATTGGATTAATAGTCCTAAATCAAAATGTCAAAACAAACATAGGATGATTGGGCCCACAGATTAATAATCCTAATCCCATGTTTTAATCCTTCCAATCAAACATGCCCTAAATATCTTACAAAATTAACGATTTAAATCATCGAAATGAGATTTGTGGTGGACTCCACAAACCCCTCAAATTCAAGTTCAAAATTTAATTTGAAAAAAAAAATCAACCAAATAAAAATATACAAGAGCACCTTCTTTGACTTGAATGGCTAATAAAAGTAGCCCTCAATCCCATTCTTGATATTGAAAGTCCTACCCAACACCTTTCGGAATCTGGCAATGTCCATCCAAAAAAAATAAAAGCAAAAAGGCTTTGATGGCCATGGGTCAGATTTGTAATAATCCGTTCCTCTCCCGTGTCATATTAAGGACAGGACAAATTGGGAGTGGTGGTGGTTGGGCGGAAAACAGGATATTATCGCAAGTTAAAGAATGAAAAAATTAATAAAAATTAAAAATAATATAATATATTATGAATAATGATTTATATTCAATGAGAATTATAAAATAAAAAATAAAAAATAAATGAGTAAAAATTAATATTAAGTATAATATTTTAGTATTTTAATTTTATTATGATAAAAAAATTAAATCATATATAGTATATATATAAATATATTTAATAACTATAATCGGGACGGGTGTTGGGTAGAACGGGCTGGGGAAAGTAAAACTTGTTCCCATTCCACTTTTTCATCGGGGCACAAAAATACCATGCAGGGCAAGATAAGGGATGTGGGAATAGAGCGGGATGGGAGAAATGAACATCCATATCTCGTTTGAGAACATGTTATTTTAGTAATTTTTTGACTTTTTTTTTTAAAATATGAGGAAAAAATAAAAAAATGACGTGACTCAAATAAATTAATAAGTCAATAAATTAATTTTTTTCTTAATTACCAATTACAAGCAATATAAAAAAAATTACTAACAAAGATAAGCCAAAAAAAAAAAACTACTTCTAATATGCCAAGCAAACAACCTTGCTTAATAAAATG
Organism: Camellia sinensis; assembly: GCF_004153795.1. Lineage (NCBI taxonomy): Eukaryota > Viridiplantae > Streptophyta > Magnoliopsida > Ericales > Theaceae > Camellia > Camellia sinensis. The sequence goes on from NW_021028553.1 coordinate 22,505, forward strand.
GCAAGAAAAAAACGATGTTTTAAGGTGTCATCCCTTCATCTGTGGGCCTAGGCACTGGGATAACCGGTTGTCAGCCTGATTTAACCTAACTCAAAGGAAGGGACCCACTATCGTGGCACCAGCAGAGCTTAACCACACGCCACAGACAAACCCAAAATTTGATTGGAGTACAAAGCAAGTTCTCAATAGAGAGTCACTGGAATGACCTAGCATTTCGCTCTTCCTAAAAATCGAATCTGCGTCACGCATGCAGAGAAGGATGCATTTTCCACTATATGTAAAGTATTATTATTTGTCCCTACCTACTTTTGTAGATACCAACCTATCATTTTTTTTCATTACAATTTCACTATATCATAAAATACCAATTTTATCACTATTCTTAACCTCCCAAGACCCTAACCTTACGCCATGTTTACCCAAAGCACCACCTACCTCCGACAACTTTAGCCCCTCTTTTGTTTAATCCTATCTTTGACTACCCTTACCATTCCTCTCCTCTTGTTCACCAATCCTTGCCCTTCTCGCCACGTCCTCACGCTCCCACTTCCTACTCTCTTTCTCTTTATGGTTGAGAAGGAAAGTGATTGTCAGGGGTGGGGAGGTAGCAAGGAGATGTGGTGGTGGTGGTTAGGAAGTGGCTACCAAATTTGGGGATGGCAAAGGTGGGGTCCAAAGAAGTGGGAGATATGATTAGGATTATGATAAATGTGTTAAAAAAAAAAATGAGAAACCAATTTTGATAACTAAAGGTCTAAAAAAATAAGACGAGAGCAAATAACATCACTTATATATATGCTATAGTTTACATTAAAAAAATTATTGCAATATAGCATTAATATTCAAAAATAATTTGCCACCACATGGTCAAATAGGCTTCACAAACCCAATCCTCCTTCCTCTTACCCTTCACCTCTAATGCAACCCAAAAAAAAACCCCCCCCCCCCCCCCCCAAAAAAAAAAAAACCTATCTAATAAAACACTAATAGGTATCTTGTTTTTACTTCAGAGAAAACATAAATGTTTTTTTTAAATAAAAATAAAAATCATGTTTGGTTCACACATTTAAAATATATCTATATAATAAGGGAGGAGGGTTTTCAAAAATGTATAAAATGTGTGTGAGATACATTTTAATTTAATGGCTGAGATTAATTCCAAAAAAATATCAATGGTTCAGATCAACAGATCTCCCACCCAAACAACTCTTGCTCTCTCTCCCACGTCTAGCTAAACACATCTGCTCTACACATTCTCTCTCATCCCCCTCCTCATCCCAAAAGCTGCCTTACCTCTCCCTCTATACCTGGCTTACTACCTCCTCCATCGTTAGCGCTATCAGATCCGATCCTCCACCCCTCTCCACGTCGTCCCTCTCTCCGAACTCGCTGCCATCGCCTCCCTCATCGCTTCCTTCATCTACCTCCTCGGTTTTTTTGGCATTGGTTTCGTCCAATCCTTCATCACCCGTGCTTCTCACGATCGCTTCATCCTCAAAGAATATCGCTGTCTCCCCCTCCTGTGCCCAAACTGATGGATCTGCCGCATGTGAATCATCAAATCGGTGTGATTTGGGTTTGATTGGTGTGATTTGGGTTTGATATTTTTTCCCCTTCTCTCTCTGTTCTTCTCCTTCATTTCATGAATACATACATTTTTAGGGTTGTTTATAACATTCTTGGGTTTGATTGGTGCATTTGGGTTTGATATTTTTTTTCCCTTCTCTCTCTGTTCTTCTTCATTTCATTAATACATACATTCATGAATACAGTGATATATTTTTAGTTTCATCATCTGGGTTTAAAATTGGGTTCATTGGAGCTTACAATCTGTGTAATTTTGTTTCCTGTTTTTTTTATTGGGACTGCTAATCAGTTTTCAAAAAAAAAAAAAAACCGATCTTCTTTTCTTTCTCTCTCTCTTGGTGCGTATTTATAAATTCAAAAATGAAGGATTTCTAAATAGTCCTAATGGAGTGTGGGTTCCATTGTAATAGAGATGTTTGTGGTTTTTTTTTTTTTTTTTTTTTTTCCTAATGGAGTGTGGGTTCCATTGTAATAGAGATGTTTGTGGTTTTTTTTTACTTTCATGTTATTAGAGCTCATTGATTTAGAGAATGTATCCTTATTCTTATAAATTTATGTGTGTTTCTTATAATTTATGTGTGTTTCTAAATTTATGAAATTCTGACTAATTTTATTGTACTTAAGTTGTTTTGTTTTAATTGGTTGTTTTTTTCATTTCTTTCCTTTTGCCTGAACAAAAAATAAAAAATAATTTTTTTAGGAATTGCTTGGTCTTATGAACTAGGTTAGTTATGGTTAGCAAATTTTGGGTTTGTGCTTCTCTGTGTTGTTTTCTTGAATTATTGATTGATCTAAGTTTGATATTTTTTAGCTAATGAGATCACCTGATGTATTTTTAAACATTCTCAAATGAGTGGCATCTGATTCTAGATTTAGTAGATGCCTTGACACTACCAAGTAAAATTAGTTTAGGGAGGAGATTAGGTATTCATACACATTGCTAACTGAGATATTAGTATAGTTTTTTTTTTTTTTTTTTTGAAGTTTTAAAAAGAAGGTGAAATGAGGATGTGAAATGGAGTAATGGCAACATAAGAGAGTTCAAATCAAAATGAATGCATCAGTCATGGGGACTCAATAAATTTCACTTTAATTTGGGACAAGACGAGAAGGTTGGACAACAAGGTTTGCTTATGTGTTAGTAAATATATATCATCATACTAGCTAGAAGCACTATTATTCTGATCATGGGTGGAACTACTTGGCACGGGATTCTCTGTCCCTACATCCTTTTTGTGTCAAGAGATTCTCACACACACATACCACGGCTGACAATGCATTGGGACAAAAGGACATAGGGATTTGGGTATAGAGTATCCCTGGACGAAGTACTTCAAAAATCCATTGGGGCTTACAATCTGTGTCATTTCATAAATACATTGATATTTTTTTTATTTCCTGTTTTTATTAGAATTTGGGGTTTGCAAACGCGTGTGTATTATGAAAACTCAACATTATATGTATACGCGTGTGTATAGTAATTTGTCTTAATTTTATAGCCTTTACTTTGAGTCTGTATTTTGAGACAATTTAGAGATTTATTGCTTAGATGAGCTACTGGAATATGTGCTTGAGTTTATGTATAAGCTGGGTTTCTACTCATTAATTTATCACCGCATTGTGCTTATGGAAATTTTCAATTATGTTTGTGTCTCATTAGCACATGTCTAATGTATATGAAGTTTTATAGGACTACAATTTTTTGAATATTTGTCACACAATTTTGATTTTTAAAAATGCCTTTAGAATTGCTAACTGAATGAATAAACATGTCACATTCAGTTAATAACTGCTAATCAGTTTTCAAAACCAACTCATGTTTCTCATTCAGCAAACAACCCAAAAAATTAGACATAGAATTGCAAACGCAGATGAGGATAAAAACAGTATTGGACATAGAATTACAAACGCAAACAACCCACCATTCCTTCGAACTCGCATTGACCAATACTCTCTTTGATCTCTCTCTCTAGCTTTCTGTCTCTTTTTGGCTTTTTTCATTATTTTTTACCTCAATTACTATCTCTTTGCATCTAATTTCAGATCTCTCTGACCTCTATTATGTTTGATTCTTCTCATTTTTAGGGTTTTGGGATGAAATTGATTCTAATGAACAAAAACAAGAAGAAGTAGAAGAAGAAAATAAAAAGTAGCTTTAGTTAAATAATAATGCTATAGGATTGTTATTGTTTAAATAACTGTTTTTATGTTAACAATTTACTTATTTTTTAAATGCAACAGTTGATTTTCAACAGTTAATTGAAATTGCCTTTTGAAATACTTATTTGTGTTGAATATCTAAATTGGCTGTCGTCATCAAAAATATCTAAACAGGTATAGTTTGATCACCGTAATGTCTGGGTCTCATTTGTTTCAAATTAGGATAGTTCATGTGTGCGATGACGATAATTAGATACTAATTTGGAAATCGTGATGTTTTCGCAGTGACAATTGCCCTTTTTTCATTATTTTTGACCTCGATTACTATCTCTTTGCATCTAATTTTGGGTTTTGGGATGAAATCAATTCTAATTGCTATGCATATTTTTGGGATGAAATCGATTCTAATTGCTATGCTATGCAAAAAATAATTTCTACTATTTTTATTTACATAGATCCTGAGGTCTAAGGGGTCTTAACTGCTGCCCAGAAGCAGTGGCCTCACATCCATATATTTGATTTGCTGGTTATGGCAGATTTGGCTGTCAAGATGGTAAAAGCTGGTTACCAATATATCACAGTTCTAGGAGTTGATTTTATGTCAGAAAATATGCGGGCAATCCTTGATCAGGCTAGCTTCTTAGAGGTAGTCTTTTCCTCTTCTTTTCGTGTATTCTTATTTCATCACTTTGTCAGTTACAAATCCAATTCTAAAAACAGTTTTCAAGTTAACAGAGTAAAAAGTGCTACTTGGTCAACAAATATTTTAATTGAAGCATAGAATTCATATTTCAAGAACTAATAAATTAACATAATTAAAACATGAAAACCAACATTGATTCATATTTTGACTTCAAATTTTTAGCAACAAATGAGATAAATTATATTTTAACCCAACAATTATATTCACTTACATTTTGATTTCATCATTATTTGCACGGGCATACACTAGATTAGAAGGGTTTTGAGCAAAGGTGTAATGTGTTTGCATAAACAAATTATTACATGTTATATAGAAAAACATATAAATCAATTATCAGTTGAGGTTTCTAGAGTGTTTTTGCTGTTTTCTTTTCTTTAAATGTTTTTTTTTTCTTTTAAACTTTTTTTGTCTAATTATTTATTCAATTCTTCTTTCTTTTTCTCTTTTTTCAACGAGGCAGTGGTGGTAGTGAATTCTATTGATGTCTCCAACAATGATCCTAGATTAGCAAGGCGATGCTGGAAACTATATTTATTTGTCTATGTTAATTTTTTGGGGGTATATTTATCTGTTTGTTGATTTTTTTTTATATATATATATTTATTTGTTTGTTGTCCAGAGAATCATATGCTTTATTGTTTCAAAGTAAGGTATTCATATTTTTTCTATTGTTTTGATTGTTTTATCAGCAAGATGAGTTCAGTTAATTGGTTTTGTTGGCGGTTGATTTTGATATTTTGAGTTATTTTATTAGTGGGTGCGCTTTTTGTAGTACTTTAGTTAGTGTGCTTTGATTTTGTTTAGCTTCTATTTTCATGGCATTGTTATGTCGTTGGTGAGAGAGATAAGGGAAAACAAGAGAAGGAGTGTGGTATGGGAGGCAAGGAGAAGATATAGAGAGTGGTGGTTGTGTAATGGGGGAAGGGGAAAGTCTGGAGTTAAAAGAAATTCAGAGAAAAAAATAGAACTGTGAGAGAGGTGGACGTGAAGGTGGAGCTAAATGGAAATACAAAAAAGAAAGAAAAAAAAAAATTTAGAGCATCGAGTTGGAAAAAAAAAATGAGTTCAGAAAATTCATTGTTTTGGAATGGATTCTTTTCACCCGTTATCTTGAGTTATTTTGGAATGAATTCTTTATTGTGTTGTTTTAAAATCTGTTTTGTTGTGTGGTCAGAAAATTCATAAAATTCTGTTTCGTTATCTTGAGTTATTCAGAAAATTCATTGTTTTGGAATGAATTCTTATATGCCGTTATCTTGAGTTATTTTGGAATGAATTCTTTATTGTGTTGTTTTAAAATCTGTTTTGTTGTGTGGTCAGAAAATTCAGAAAATTCTGTTTCGTTATCTTGAGTTATTCAGAAAATTCATTGTTTTGGAATGGATTCATTTCAGCCGTTATCTTGAGTTATTTTGGAATGAATTCTTTATTGTGTTGTTTTAAAATCTATTTTGTTGTGTGGTCAGAAAATTCATAAAATTCTGTTTCGTTATCTTGAGTTATTCAGAAAATTCATTGTTTTGGAATGGATTCATTTCAGCCGTTATCTTGAGTTATTTTGGAATGAATTCTTTATTGTGTTGTTTTAAAATCTATTTTGTTGTGTGGTCAGAAAATTCATAAAATTCTGTTTCGTTATCTTGAGTTATTCAGAAAATTCATTGTTTTGGAATGAATTCTTATATTTTGTCAGGTATGGTTTGGTTTTGTGAGTTTAAATCCTTAAAAGCCATTGAAGCCTCAATGGAACTTATGTCTATAAGACCCTTTCAGATCCAATATCCTTTCAGATCGAAGGAAAAGCTCCATTCATCCTCCATGTGGAAGAGAAAAATAATAGCGTACTGCTTTTAATCCTCATAGAAGAACCATCCTAAAATTCCTAAATTGTCAAAACGATCCAAATCGTTGTAGGATCGGTGTTATATTAGGATCGTAAGTAGGATCATTGGATTTATGATTTTTCACCTTCTTTTTATTATGCATCATTCTAATTTGTATTTTTACCTAGAAAGTAGAACCTTACGATCCTCGATCCGATCCTACAATCCGATCTATGAGACCCTCTCACCGATCCTATGCAGGATCCCAATTTTAACAACCTTGGCATTATATGGCCGCAATGATTTTTCTCGACAGCTGATTTTGGTAAGTTGGATTAAAAATGGATTTACTTAACCTAGGTTTGAATTTATGCTATTAAATTGGTGAGGTAATGTAACATTAAATTGACGTATATGTATGACTTCCAAGTCTAAAGCTCCACAAATCATATGAGTGATAGTTTTTTTTTTTTTTTTGGTACAAGGAACAAAATCCACTATTTAATGGTTATATGGGTTCGATCGCTCCCCCCCCAAACAAAAAAAAAGTTATATGGGAGTGCCTTTACGCACAAGTTATGCACTAGACATTAACAGTGTTGACTTTTGTTTAATATGGGTTCTCATGTCCTAGCAGCCCAACCAATCCCATTGCCAAAAGTCCAAATCTTGCTTTAAAAAAACTCTTTAAAATTTTTGAGGTTAGTCTGTTTTGCGTGAATTTGGAAAATAAAAATAAAACGTGAGTGAAATATAAATGAAATATCAGTTAATTTTTTTTTCTTTAATGTTACATATATTTGATGCGGTTTCAGTACTTCTGGTTGTTTTTCTATTGAATTTGAGCAATGTTGATGCCCAAAAAGCGCGTGTTTTGGACTACTTTGAGTACTCTGCTATGAGCTGCAGAGCTCACAGCGCCAGCTTAACAGATTTTGGAGGAGTTGGTGATGGAAGCACCTTCAATACAGAGGCATTCAAGGCAACAATAGCTCATCTGAGCCAGTTTGAATCGGACGGTGGATCACAACTCTTTGTACCTCCTGGAAGATGGTTGACTGGCAGCTTCAATCTCACCAGCCATTTCACACTTTACCTCCTGTAAACAGTGGTTAATAATAAAAGAAAGGAGGGTATTTAAAGTGAGGGTGAGTGGGGGGACAATTAAATAGAGAGTAGGAATTCATAAGTGGATAATCTTGCAACAAATCCGATATAAATAAAAAGAACAACAGCGCAAGGGCAAGTTTTTTGGGAATCCTATGCTTCAAGGTTATGTACATATTGTTATTATGGGTCATTTAGTTTTAGGTTATGTACATATTGTTATTATGGGTCATTTAGTTTTAGGTTATGTACATACTACTATTATGGATCATTTAATTTTAGTCTAATACATTTGATTTTAATTCCATTCTCCACAATTAATTACAAGCACCAAGAACTGGTTTGCAATGTCTACTTGCCCTGTAGTATGGTTGTGGTGATAGTGTATGAAGAACAGTAGGTATTGGGTTTTGATTGTTGTGACATAGGATGATGAGTGACCATAAGGTGGAGACGATCAATGATGGTATGCAAGAGTTTTATACCCATCTCTGATTTATTATTTTTATTTTTAATGTGGATTTTCATAGACCTAAAGACAGTAAATCATCTATACCCATTTCTGATTTATTTTTTTATTTTTAATTATATATTTTTTGAATAAGGGAGAACGATTTTTGAATTTGTCCCAAAATGTATCAGAGATACATTTCGTTTGAATGGCCGAGATGATTCCTAATCAATATCTAACGATTGAAGTATGTGCAGTGATTTTAGGATTCGCTTTATGTTCTTCTTGCTGATTAATTTTTAATTGTTGTTGGTGTTGTGATGATCTGGGTGTTATGAGTGCTCATTGTTGTTGTTGTTGATTTTAGGATTGGATTTGTGTTTTTCTTGCTAATTGATCTTTAATTGTTGTTGGTGTTGTGATGATCTAGGTGTTATGAGTACATATTGTTGCTGTTGTTGATGAATTATGATGATGTAGAATGATGATGATGCAGATAAGATACATGTATAAGATTTGATCTGCGCAAAGTAAATTTTTGTAATTAAAATTTGTACAGGCTCTGATCTGTTTTATTGTTTATTTTTTTTATTTTTTTTATGATGATGATGAACATATAAGATTTGGTGATTATGTTGTTGTCGAAGAACAAATATGATTTGTTGTTGATGATAATGTTCTTGAACAAATGAGTGTGTAAATTTTTCATGGACCCAAAGATAGTAAACAGGATGATGGTGTTCCCTTTGTGGGTTTATGACATTTTACATTGTACTGTTGTGAGACTTAAGTTTGGCATTGAGTTGGATTTTTGTAGTCCTTTAGGCTAAAATTTGTTTTTGATGGTTTTGAAATGGGTTTCAAAACCCATTTCATTGAAATATTGGTTTGTGTATTTTTTATTTTTGTTGATTAAGTATGTGTTTGGGTATGATTTGGATTTGAGTTTGTATTGGAGGAGGTTGGTGTATGATTTACAAGCAATAACCAGTCACTTATTTATAAGCAATAAATCAGAGATGGGTATAGATGGTCCGCAACCTTCATTGGTTTTGCGGCAGCCTAAGTGACTTACAGCCTAAGTCGCTGTTTGGGTATGATTTACCATAACATTGTTTACGCCGTGCCTTTAGGTACGGGCATACACTAGTATATATATATGATTAATTGTCAAGATGTGGGGTTGTTAGGGGTGGTGGGCGACGAGTATAGCCAAATATGGCCATAGATGTGGAAAAGAAAGGAAAGAATACAAATTAGTTTTCAAAACAAGTGAAAGCACATTTTTTTTCTTGACTTTTGAAAATTTCATTTTTATTTTGTTGGAAACAAAATTAGTTGTCAAACCTTTTTGTAGACACTTCATTTTTTACCGCACTTAAGACTTGGGCGCTTTATTTGAAATACCCCGATGATGAAAGTTACATTGTGCAATCTTTTAAATTTTCAGTGAAGAAATTTGGATTCAGGCTCTACCCCACACCTTGCACCCCATTTTGACCAAACTATTTTAGACTTTAAAATCATCTTTTCGAAAATATTTTTTCAAATGTTTCTACAATGTTCCGAGACTCGTATTTTGTGTAAAACACTGCACTTTCTGTAAACCGAGTAAAGACAATGTAGCGAACCTAATTTTCTGAAGTCATTATTTATTATTATTATGGTTATTATTATCTTATTTTATTTTTGACTTTATTAATTATGTGGTCACATGAGAATTTAATGTGATATTTAATGAATTTAATGTGGTAATTAATTAATTTAATGTGTTATTCAATTATATATAATTAATCTAAATATTTAAATATTTATATTTGTTTTATATAAAAAAAAGAGGCGATATATATATATTTAATCTTGTATTTATATTTTTATATATTGTAATTATGTTGTATTACATAATATAATATATTGTAATAGTCATATTAGATTAGAATAGTTTATTAGGTTATTATACATATAATATAATGGCGTTGGCTTCTGTCCAGTCCTTAATCGGACTGAACCGTGCTGTTGGGTCCGTAGGGGTCCACCACGGGTCCCGTTTTGATAATCTGTACCGTTGAATGTGTAGAACTCGTCGAGTACTATAAATTTATAAAAACTCACGTTAATCGGATATCAGTAGCTATGTGATCAAATCAGATTTTTGTCAACCGTTAATTTATTCACCGTCTATTTTTTTTATACAAAACTGATTTGATCACATAGCTACCGATATCCGATTAACGTGATTTTTTACAGGCTTATAGTACTCGACGAGTTATACATATTGAACGGTTCAGATTATCAAAATGGGACCTGTGGTGGGCTTCTACTGGTCTAACAGTACAATCCAATTCGATTAAAGACTGGACGAAAGCCGAGCTCTAATATAATATATTCCTCAATTAGGTTTAGGAGTTAAGGAGAAACAAAACCAAAAAAGAGTGGTGCTGTGTGCGGCTGTGTAAGCCGTGAGAGAGAGAGAGAGAGAGAGAGAGAGAGAGAGAGATCAAAATCAAAGAGTGGAATGGAGGAATCAAGAGAGAAATAGTGGGGAGAAAGAAAAAGAAAAAGGAAGAAAAAGTTTAGGGTTTTATTTTAGTGGCTCTATTAGTTTTTTAAATAATTTTTTGATCTTTAAAAAAATATTATGAGTACAAAACTCACTTCTATTAATTTATGTTTAATTTGTTGTTTTTATTTATTTATTTTTATTTATTTGATGTTAGTTTGATTTTGTATTTCCTTAAAGATGATAGATTGATTTTAATTATTTTGATTAGTGGTGCATGTAAAGTTTAGGATTTTTAGATGATTAATTGATTTTAATTATTTTGGATTAGTTGTGAATGTAAAGTTTAGGGTTTTTAGATGATTGATTGATTGTAATTATTTTAATTAGTTGTGTATGTAAGGTTTAGGGTTTTTAGTTGATTGATTGATTTTAATTATTTTGATTAATTGTGTATGCCATGTTTAGGGTTTTTATATGGATTTATTTTATGGTTGTAATCACACTCATGGTTATATGAAATTAAAATTAATTAAAAACCCATAGATAAATTCCATATACTCCACCATGACTCCATGGATTGTTGTTTTATTTGAGTGATGGTGAGAACGAGTGTATAAAAAAAAAGTGAGGATTATGAGATTTATTTGAATGTCTTAGGCTTGACATTGTTATGTTTGTTCTCATGAGTGAGATGTTTTGTATATATATATATTGTTGCCTCGTTCTCATGAGTAGACGAGTGCTTTGATTTACGCGCGTACGTATATGCTAATCATCCGGGGAGTGTAAGTCAAACTCGGGACGATATCCCCATGCAAGTTTGGCTTCGGAGCAGTGTTAGGTATACGGGAGGCACATGGGATATATGTGTAGGCCAGAAGTGGAGGCCGAAGTGGTGGAGTTAAGGTATAAAGAATTTAATTATGAGGTGATTGTTATAGTGTGTATTGTATTGATTTGTACAGGATAAAAAATAGTAAACGACCTCGATAAATTATGAAATTTGACAAGAGACATGTATACGTGATTTTAGACAACTTTTGTATTTTAATTTTTTATTAAAATGATTGATTAGTACTTATAATCAGATGATTTTGGTTATTGTAGTTTTGATTCATTTTAACAATGCAAATTTTAGAGGCTATTTTAACCTACGAAACAAGATCATTTTTATTGGTTTCGCAAAAACTGAAGTAAAACATTATTCTGCACACTTTTCATGTTTTGAACTTTTTCGAAAAAAATCATCTTAGGGAAGTTTTTGTTCATTTACAGCTTCAGATTTTTCGATTAAACTCTTTCTCTGTTTTTCTATCAAGTTTTTCTCTCAACCTGTTCAGTTGCTATTAAATTCGTTCGCAATGTCTTTTAAGAAATTTGATTCTGTACAACTTTTGTTCTTTGAGTTTTGATCAACTAGAATTATTTAAGCATGAAACGGTGTATTTTTATACTTTTTCAGCAAGTTACTTATGATTAAATTATACTAACTTTATTTTTTTGCAGGATGGTGGGTCTTACTAATTTTTTTATGCAGGGCTGACCCACCATATTTTTATTTCTATTTTGTTTATTTTATTATCAATTTATATTTCGTTGTGTACGGATAAGAAACTAAATGCCACCATATCTCGGGAAACTACCCATTTGTCTCGGTGCGGTTGGAACTACTTGTCTTATCCCGTAATAAGAATTTAATGTATTTTTGTTTGTGTCTGGTGGACACGTGGGTGCTAAATTTTGTACTCATACCAGTATACATGTATAGTGATCCGTTTTTTCTCTTGGCAACTCGGGTGCGTTCTGTTCGAGCACAGTCGAGCTTCCTTTGCAGGATTAGTTGGGGCTACGGTAGTGACGTGGAATTACTATAGTTGTTGGACTTGTCGTTTGGACTTCTTTTGTTTTTCTTGAGCTTAGGGTTGTTAGTAGTTTATGTATTTATTATTTTTTTTATGACCTTAGTATTGCTATAATTTGGCATGGTTTGTAACCATACATTATTTAAATTGTTTTGACTAGTTGTTGCTACCTTAATGTTGAGGTATTGGTTAGTTATGAAATAATGTTGGATAGTTTGGTTGGCATTTAGTTTTTTTTTTGTTTCACCCCTAGGATTTGGATGATGGAATATTAATTGGGGTTTAGCCCTAATTTAATATTTAATTGTCCAAATTTTGGGGCGTGACGGGCAAAGTGGAACTAAATGAAAGGGAGGTGAACACTTTGAAAAATATTTTAAAACATCATAGTTATAGGTTTGGAGTTGAAGAAAATAGAAGGGGAGGAAAGAAAACTAGTTTATGAAGAAGTTGAGCGTCAAACCGTTGAGAAAAAATGAATAGTCTTCACTAAAATAGAAATATCCCTTTGGACACTTATAATTTAGATGTAACGCCATCACCATTGAAAAGTAGACTTCCGAAGCTTTAATTTAGACTCAAGAATCACCTAAAACCGAGTTCGGATGAGGGAGATATGCTCGTTTGAAGTCGGGCCTGAAATGCAGATTTTTGGACCCAATTAGGTCTATTTAGAACTAGTCGAGCCTCAATGAAAACTTTTCTAGACTTGCTTTTTAGGCTCGGCCGTGCATTTTTGGGCCCAGCCGGGTCTCAATGGCGCAAGCAGACAGTTGGCAAGAATTGAACAAATATCTTTGTTTGAAGATATTTTTGACCATTTTGACTCAAATTCTATAAATAGGGCCTCTTCCTTCAGAATTCAAGGTTAGCAAAATTTCCAAAAGTTTTGAAGAGCTAAATAGACCTCTTTCCATCTTCCTTCCTTATTTGACCCTCAAACCTTCTTGAACTATACACACACAATACATACACCATTAGAGCTTGTTCTTGAAGCTTTTGTTGAAGTTTCAAACCATATTTTCATAGAACTTGAGCGTGTTGGAATCAAGTTTGTTTAACTACAAGCATCATCTCTTTCAAGAGGTATAACTTTTGCATCTTCTTCCTTATTTCTCTGTTATTCTTTTCCTTTTTTTTCCATTCTTTGTACACTGTTTTGGAACTCTTTTGTGGGCTGAAATTTGTGATATAAGAGCTACCAAAGGTGGAGGTAGGGGTGGGCGTGGGTCGGTTGCGGCCACGGAACCTCCAATCCGCCATCCGTCCGCTAGATTGGCGGATTAGAGAAAATCAATCCTTATCCGTCCACCAATCTAACGAATGTGGATTGAGCGGATTGGCGGTTTGGCAGATGGATGCGAATCGATTTGGCGGTTTAAAATTTTATAAATTTTCAATATAATTCAACTTGTGCACTTCTTCAAAAAAAAGAAAAGAAAAGAAAGTATTACGGTTAATGACTTAAAAAAATATTACAATCACAGCATGCCTCATTCACATAAAGTATTACAATCTGTGGTTCTTAAAAAATGAAAACAATTTAAATCACCAAAACCATGAACAGAGCAGTAGTAGAGATTGTATGTCTCTGTATTGTTACATCTATATATGTTTTTGAAAACAAAAACCAACCAACATATATATCATATTTTCTATTTATTATTTTTAGAGATAGATTTAAAAACAAAAAATATAGATAAATAATACGTTTATTTTTTTTCAATTAAAAAAGATATTCAAGTTGAAAATTTTTTTTCAACAGAATATTTAAACTCTTTTTTAATTGAAAATACAAATAAAATATTTAAACAAACTGAAAATGCAAAATCTTATAAATTACTAGAGGTGTTCGCGGTTTGCGGTTCGGTTGCGGCCAAAAAAATCTCAAATCTGCCATCCGTCCACCAGATTGGCGGATTGGAGAAAATCAATCCGCAACCGTCTGTTTGTCATCACGCATCCGTCCAAAATGCGGCATATCGGTTTTGTTTGATCGGTTTTGGCGGATCGGTATATCCGCTGCTCACCCCTAGGTGGAGGGGTTAACCACCCTTCCTTGAATCTTATTCCATGCTTATATCCTTGTGTTTCCCACTTATTTCTTTGATTTTAGCCACCGTTTTGTTGTTGTTCTTGGATTATTTTCAGAGGCTAAAATATGGTTTAGAAGTCCCAAAAGTGGAGGGGTTAGCCACCTCTCCTTAGCTTTGCTTATTAGCTTTGTATCTCTTTGTTTTTGCCTATCTTTTTGTGCTCTTTTAACATGATTTTAGCTACTGTTTTTATACTTTAGGGGCTGTTTTAGGGTTTTTAATTTATTTAAATAGTTTATGTTTTGAATATTATGATTGTTGTGTTGTAAGTCCTCATGGCTTTGATTGTTTTTGCCTTAGACACTGAATTTTTTGAGTTGATAGCTCTTTCTTACTTAATTCCATATAAAGAGTCTCACTTGTGTAGTAAATCAACCATGCATAATCATTTTTGCAACCTTCCTTCTTTCTTGGTTTTTCTTTTCTTTTTGAGAGTTGTTTCAACTGAATGTTGTTTAAACATGTTAAAGATACATACAATACTAAATGGTTTAATCTCTTCGAAGGTTCATTATCAGGATATTACATCTCTCTAATGTCAAAAACAACTTCTCGTTTGACGCTTTTCTCCTTTTAGTGGACGTAACTCTCATTATTGGACAAATTGATTAAGTAATGGAAAGGTAAATAAAAGAGGATTAATAAAATTAGCTTAAAAGCAAGTCAATTGACATAAGAAAAATGAGTTGTATTGGTTGGGTTCGGCCAAACGTTATGTCGAGTCCATCGTGTTAAGGGTCGTTATACGTCAATTCATGATGTTTTGATGAACCTTGAAACATCTTTGCCTTCCTCTTTGAGCTAAATTCATGATAAGAGGGAGAGGTGGTCACCTTTCATTGCATTTATTAATTTTTTGTCCAATTGTGTTCGAAATCATCAAGCCATCAACATGTGCTTGTTGATGATTTTGGAACCAAATCTGCTCTTCTCTTGAAGTTCACATGACAGAGAAGAGCAGGGGGGGACAAATAGGGCTTAAGCTACTCTGTCGGCACTGTTTTCACCTCAGAGCACAAAAATAGGTTTTGCATGAAATTAGGGCACGACCGGCCTTGTTTGGACCTAATCGGGCCTCAATGGGGGCCGGGGTTGGCCGGGCCCCAATGATTTGATAAGCAGTGCATTTTTGGCAGAAGCAGAGGGCAATGGCTGAGGGTGAAACAGAGCAATTACACGTAAGGTAGACAGAGCAGCTTCTAAAAATCGTGCATCTTTAGTTCATATTAAGTGCTGTAATATTATTGTTCATATTATTGTTGTAATTAGTGTTGTAATTATTATTGTTGTAATTAGTATTGTTGTAGTACTGGTTCATTTGTAATTATTATAGCTAGTTAAATTAGGTACCTAGTTTATTATTCATTATTAGCCTTTGTTGTAATAACTTAGCTAATTAGTTATTTATACATTCATTTAGTTTTGCAATAGTTAATTTATTTCGGACACTCGGACATTGATTCGCACCCTCTTGCATGAGGGCCAACATGTAATAAGTTGTATGTCTTCCAACTTCACGTCTTTTTTCCTTTTATTTATTTGCTTAATAGTTCGTATAGAATATCATTTTTTTATAGAATAAATTATATTTCTTAGTTAAAAAGAGAGTGTTAGAGGTTATGGTTTCTTCAACTAATTTCTGTATATATATATATAAATCAATAAATACGTTAAACTTAAAATAAATTATGTCATTTGGTATTTTTGTTACTTTTTGACTTTTGTAATTGTTAAAGTAAATCATGTTATTTGATAAATTTATTGATTTTTTTATTTTTTAATAAATTTTCTTTCAAATCTTGCTTTTTAACTTTTTTTGGGACTTATTTTTGTTTTAGTATTTTAGTTAAAATAAGTTATTCGTTTTGATTTTTTTATATCATTTTTTGTATAAAAAAATTACTAACATTTAACAAATGACAAAATTAACTTTTGAATTTTTTTATTAAAAAAGCCGAATAACAACAATGTGAATGCAAAAAGAGGGCTTTACCAGTAGGGCCCACGAAAGGTTTGCGCTGAATTAATTCTTGTGGATTTGGGCCTTCCGAGTCCCATCCGCCTTTTAAAGATGATTGGAATTGGTCCATGATCCACCATGGCCACACATTTTTTCTTAAAGGGTTAGTGATTTTTTTTGTATGATCGAAAATTAATTTTATAAAAATTAAAAATATAATAATACTACAAAGTATTGATAGGCACTTTAATGACTTATCATAAGTCTTGTTTAATACTACAAAGTATTGATTGTCACTTTAATGACTTATCATAGGTCTTGTTTAGATGATTTGAATAATTTTTTTTGTAAGATCTTTCGTGTATATCATTCACCAAAAAAAAAAAAAAAAATTAAGTCGATTCGATATTCGTAATTTTTTCATTTTAAATTGTTTCTCTAAAAAATGAATGATTTATTTTAAAAAATATACTTATTGTTTATTTTTTAGAGACGCGTGCAGTAAAATAAAAATATTATGATTATTGAACGGTCTTAATAGTTTTTCATAAATGATTGTTGGCTTATTTTTCCTACGAAGGAAAATATCATAAATGCGAGCGTGCCAGCAAGGATTGAAAAATCTTTACAGATTAAATTCAAACCAATTATCAAACGATTGTGTTGACGATTCTTTTACCTCAACGAAGAGGACTTCAAAATTGTCAAATGTAGAGAAAAGAAAAAGTAAAAGAAGAAAGAGGGACGGAAAAAGACGATTGAGTGAACAATCAAAGTAATAATTACTTACCTCTACTCCTATGCTTCGAAAAGGAAATGCATAAAATGCTTCGAAATGGAAATGCTGAAAATAAATACTTTGAAATATAAATCTATGTTAAACTACTCCTAAGATAAGGAAAATGACAAGAAATATTGAAATCAATTGTCTTTGATTTAAGTTCTGGATCCTTTTACAATGTAGCCATCAATGGCTATTTATAGAGAAAAAAATACAGCAATAACTACTTAGTAACTACACATTTCTTCCATCTTTATTCTTGTCTTGCCATGTGTCCTTCCACTCATCCACTTTGTCCTTCATATTCTCCATCATCTCTATAACTTCTTTTAACTTCCAAATGAATAAGAGGATGCCACGTATCTTGTAAAAAATTACAGATTTATGGTGCCAACATTACCCCCCGCGGCCCTTAAAAATGATGTTTACTTTAAATTTTTGAAGGGCCGAATCAAGCACATGACTAATCTAAGCAATAAAGTGTTTCGAATAATATCAACAAAGTGCTTCGAATGATATAATAGCACCAATAAAGTGTTTCGAATGAGCATGAAATTATGACTAGATGACCAATAACAAACTTCAAAGGTGGTATAAAAGACCAAATTCATCGTTCGAAGGTCTTGCGGCATAAATTTGAAGGGACAACATCACCCTTCGAAGGTTGGAAGCATTGATATAGGATGATGATACTTACAATGAAGTTTCAAGATTAGGCTTGATGCTTCGAATATATCTTCGAAGCTTTATACAGTTTCGAAGGCGAAGTAATCAACTTTCGAAACAACTTTTGATGCTTCGAATGTATTTTCAAAGCTTTATACAGTTTCGAAGGTGAAGTAATCAACCTTCAAAACAACTCTTGATGCTTTGAATGTATCTTCAAAGCTTTATACAGCTTCGAAGGCGAAGTAATCAACCTTCGAAACAACTCTTGATGCTTCGAATGTATCTTCGATGCTTTGATTGTGTACAATTGGCCATCAATTTGAAAAGATAAGCCATTCTCAACCATTTATTTAAATGCATAGGCTTTTTCTAGCCAAGTTCATGCATTTTAAATGGTCATCCCTTATTCTAGCCAAGTTCATGCTTCGAACTCATAAGAACAATTTGTTAATTTTATTAGCCACATCATTAGAATTATATTTTGATGTGAACCACAAATCCAAAAAGGATTTTGAACACCAAAAGTCATGGTATAGTGTGACCATGAAAATTCATACTTTTTGACATTTTGAAAAATGTCAAAATTTTTGAATTCATGAACAATGGCTTGTTCATTATTCTTGACCATGTTTGGTTTAAAAACATGACTTTCGCTGAATTAATTTTCATAATTCTTTGGCAAAGTGGATTGTTTTTCCATGTTAGCCATTAATGGCTTATGAAAATCCCCCATAAGAATGTTATTTTCATGACTTGACTCTCTAAAAATTGATTTTTGGACCCCCCAAGCCATATATGAAACATCATTCTTAGCCAAATTTGGTTAAAAAACATGCTCTTTCGTTGTGTTAATTTCATAATTTGGCTTTTTAAAAACGGACTCTTGAACCCCCCGAGTCATTGATGAAATCAACTCTTTGCTTTTGCTATTTTCAACTATGAAAAAATTCTGAAAAAATTCACCAATTCCGGCCATTAAAGCCTCAGTTAAAGACTTGGTAGTGAGAGTTGATAACTCATCATTCCATTGGCGAATTTCCATATCAAGTTGATGAATTTCTCCAATTAAATGGTTTCTTTTTTCTTCTACCAAATAATATTATAATGGATGAAAGTTTATTTCATCAAGAAAATGGATCTCTTCTTGAAGATCCAAAATTTTTCTTTCACGCCAATATATTTCAAATTGACAAGTTCGAATGGCGAAATCCAAATCGTTTTTCATTTCTTACACTTGGCAGTCCCACTGGGCGTGCCAAAAATTGTTGGCTTATTTTTCCTACGAAGGAAAATATCATAAATGCGAGCGTGCTAGCAAGGATTGAAAAATCCTTACAGATTAAATTCAAGCCAATTATCAAACGATTGTGTTGACGGTTCTTTTGCCTCAACGAAGAGGACTTCAAAATTGTCAAGTGTAGAGAAAAGAAAAAGTAAAAGAAGAAAGATGGACGGAAAAAGACGATTGAGTGAACAATCAAAGTAATAATTACTTACCTCTACTCCTATGCTTCGAAAAGGAAATGCATAAAATGCTTCGAAATGGAAATGTTGAAAATAAATGCTTTGAAATATAAATCTATGTTAAACTACTCCTAAGATAAGGAAAATGACAAGAAATATTGAAATCAATTGTCTTTGATTTAAGTTCTGGATCTTTTTACAATGTAGCCATTAATGGCTATTTATAGAGGAAAAAATACAGCAATAACTACTTAGGCCTCGTTTGGGAGCAGGCTAATTTAGTAACTTTTTGGCTATTTGGCTAAAAAGGTAGGTAAAAAAAACTTGTATGTTTGGGATGACTTTTTGGCTAATTACGAAAATATGTGCAAAAAGTAGAGAGAAAAGAGAATCTTTAACTTTTTGGTATGGGTTGTTGGCTTTTTGGCTAATTTAGTAACTTTTTGGCTAATTGGCTAAAATAGCCTCTTGCCAAACGAGGCCTTAGTAACTACACATTTCTTCCATCTTTATTCTTGTCTTGCCATGTGTCCTTCCACTCATCCACTTTGTCCTTCATATTCTCCATCATCTCTATAACTTCTTTTAACTTCCAAAGGAATAAGATGATGCCATGTGTCCTGCAAAAAATTACAGATTTATGGTGCCAACAATGATATAAACTAAATATCCTACAAAATTAATGATTTAGATCATCGAAATGAGACTTGTGTGGACTCCACAAACCCCTCAAATTTAAATTCCAATTCAAATTTTAATTTTTTTTAAAAAAATCAACCAAATCTATACTATATATTAAGCAAAATGAGATTTTTATCCCCAAGCCTTGTGGGAGCTCCAATCTCCCAATCTAAATTTCCTAATTTTTTGATTTAAAAAAAAAAAAAACCTTAGCATTTATTAATTTTTCCCAACCCCCAAGTCTTACCCTCATAATAACACTTTAATGCATTAAGAACAAACATAAAAAAAAATTCTTT
>NW_021028553.1:44375-56610 GCF_004153795.1 Camellia sinensis
GAGAGGAGATGTAATATTTACAATTATCTATTATGTAAATTGCGATTTTTAAATGTCTTTTTTTTTTTAAATGTCTTCTTTTTTTCTTTTTTTATATTATATTAAAGTTTAATATTTTGATAATAATCATATGTGTTGGACTTTTCAAAGAATTAAATGTCTTCTTTTTTTTATTATATATATTAAAGTTTAATATTTTGATAATAATCATATGTGTTGGACTTTTAAAGAATTTTTTTTTTTTTACTCGTTCTTAATGCATTAAAGTGTTATTAAGAGAGATAATAATCATAATGTGTTGGGACTTTTTAAAGAATTCATATGTGTTGTATTTTAGATTGATACCTGTTGTTGCGGATCTTGGGCACACCAGGGGACACTCACAAGCAAAAACACAAGAGTTTTAACGTGGTTCGGCAAACCGGCCTACGTCCACGGGAGCGATGTTGTTATATATCAACAAATGGAGGAGATTACACACTCTCAACTCACTGTCTCTCTATATAACACACTCTCTCACACTCTCTGATACACAAACAGAATATAGCTCTCACTAGCTCTCTCTGTTTTGTGCCTCTCTCTCAGCAGTGTGTTTCTCTCTTGCTTGCTATGTTTGCCGTGTATTCAACTCACCATCACCATTCCATTTTATACACCAAAACAGAAGGTGTTCTCCTTTGTTGCTGGCGCATGGCAAGCCTCATGGCTGCCAACTCAAGCCTCATGGCTTGCCAACTCATGCCAACCTCTTTTGCCTTCCTTTTACCATGTGGGTTGGCCACCCTTCCATGTGGCTGCCAACTCAATTTGGGTTGATCTCCTACATTTATCAGATTACTAGATAATTAGTATGATGAAATGGGTTGTGTTACAATATGACTAAGGAGGTTTGATGAGATGTGTTGTGTTACAATATGGGTATATGACAACATGAACTTGGGGGATGGATAGGTGTAACATTCATTTTTTCTTGCTGTGTTGTTGTTTATATTACCAAACATTTTGGCCAATGGACGTCACATCCGGAGCGTATTGGACTATTTATTACATCATTTTTATTCAACTTTATCTTAGGGTGAAGTGGGTTCTGAACATTAAAACATACTGTCTGTCCTCAAGATTTGGAATGTTTATTACTTTGTTTTGTTCAAATCCATTTACTTCTTATTCTTTATGTATTCAACTATTTACAGCATCAATTTGTGAGAACCCAAGTGGGAGTGACAACACTGACTTAAGGTTTAATTTCAGCATGATGAGTTGTGACGAAATTTTACAAGCCATGCATGAAAAAGAGAAGGGGGAGCGGGGGGAGGAGGGGAGAGAAACGTACACTATTTTCGATAAACTAATTTTACAGCTTGAATGCATACATACACCAACTACCACGTCAAACTACATTTGTCTCACCATATGATTAGGTAACCACAAATAAATCCACAATTGTACTTGTCAAATTCCCGTTACATTAACATAATTCGATAACAATATGATGTCTAAAATGATTATGGAATCAGCATTTTATAAGCTTTTGGATCCAACTAATGCACACGGATTGCCTCAATCATCAGCCAAAATAGGATTTTCTAGAATTGTCGAACCTGTCCATCGCTTAACTCTAACTCAAGCACTGTCTTTATCACATCAACGACATTGGAACGATACATTAGCCTCGACGGGTCGACTACAGGTCTTCTAACACTGCCTGTTCAACTTTTGTTTTTCTTGAATGGCAGTTGCGTTTGTTTCTTAGTGGCCAAACGGGTGGACGTTTGGACGGTCACATTTGAGCAGAGTGTTCTCCCATCTTTTTTATGTTCACATCCTTGCTTGCCTGCACTATTTGCCATAACATAAACTTCAAATTATTAGTTCAATTGACGACAAAAAAAAAAAAAATTAGAAATATAAACAACCCAACACATAAAGCAGCATGAACGTCACACTAAACCACGCATATGATTTAATTCTTACCGACAAAGCCGCAAAATACAATACACATTATAAATGTTAAACAACTAGATTCCCCCGTGAAAACTCAACCACAAAGACGTAACAACTTCAAACGCCATAGAATTAATAACCAATCCGTCATGTTAAAACAATTTTGACAGATTTTACCATATCTATCAACAAAAACAACACGACTTTCCAAGCATGACAAGTACGTCATTAATTCGCGACCCAACATGGACAATGGGTTGACGACTTAAAAAAGCCATTCCACAACAACACCTCCAAAAAAAATCCTCATCACGCATACCACATTATTCAAACATAAAAAACAATAACATCAACACAATCAATGCTACCCACCCCTTGCAACCAAACGCGTACTCCAACATAATAACAATATTAATTTCAACATGTACGTAAATTTTGGTCTAACAAACAACATACCACACATGGAATATATACCAACATGGAATGCCATCACACATTACCAAACATTGACATATTGTAATCTACAAATCAACAACAATATGGACAATTTCAACAACACTTGGCTCAACAATTTAACACTATCAAAAACACAAAACCCACTACGTAAATGCGACCGACATTGCACTTCATTAACATGTACACCACCCACATCACATTAACACTATTATGTACGTCATTAAAATTCCACATCAACTCCAACATACCTACAATTGCACACTTCGACGTAATGGATTCATTAATTTCAGCATGTACTCAAATGCCATTCAAACCCTCTACGTACCACTACGTGGAATATTTACTAACATGGATGTGAATGCCAGGTCACACTTCCTAACATTTACATGGACAATCGTAAAAGGCTACACAACAATTTACCAACATTACAACAACACCCACTCAATACGGACAAATTTTAACTAGCTGCCATTGCATATCATTAAAATCTACATCACCAAAAAATTCCCCTTACCCTAACATGGATATTTTTCACATCATTAATAACATATATGCAATTGAAAAAAACAGGAGACTCATTGCGTCATTACAACAAAACAACACAACCAATATTGCAATGGTACCACAATTACACTGATGCTAAACCTCCAATGAGCCATTACACAAACAACATCAAATAAAGATGAGCCATTACACAACTATACCTCCGATGCAATTCGAAACCCACCCAACCATTAACATCAGACAACGTCACAGACAAAAAAAAAAAAAATCACTACATACCCATTGCATACAGACACATACTCTAACATTAACCAAATACACTCAACCATCACAACGAGCATGATCCATAAAAACAAGGAAATCAAACATCGGAGGCCACATACCTCACACCATCGTTCACCACCACAATCAAAGACACCGATGGTGGGTGGATGTAAACTCGAAGTTACCAGAGTGACGTCACTGACATTAACCAAGACCGTAAAATTACACAAGTCCAATTGATTCCGATGATTCGATGTTACAATACGTGAAAAGGATTTTCATATTTCTAGGGTTTGAGAGGAAAACCAAATGTTATTTAGGGCAACTATGAATGATGTTTTAATGTTACCAAAAATGTCTAAGGTGTAAATGGAGGATTATTCATCACATTAACATTGCGAAATCAAGGTTGCGTTTGGTAGGGTTTTGTAAATGTGATTTGAGAATTGAGTTGTATTTTGAGTTTGTGAGTTTTAGAATTATGATTTGAGTGTAGAAAATTTGTTTGGTTATGGTTTTTGAACAGAGTGTTGAAATGAGATTTAAATTGAAGTTGGAATTAAGATTTGAAAGTTTGATGTGACGAAGAAAATGTGTTTGGTTATGAATTTTGGAAATAGTTTTCAAACTGTAATTTAAATTGTTATAACCCATAATCAAACACATAACTCATAACTGTATTGAGCTTATTAGTTAACATTCATAACCAAACTCTTTTTTCAATACAAATCAATAAATTAATTAATAATTTTGCTCCCAATTATTAATTCGTTTTAATAAAAAAAAATTGAATGAAAATTTTGTTCGTATAATTTGGCTCCACATAAATTTTTGATTCAAATAATTATGAGCCAATTCTTTTTTTCCTGTTAATTTTTTTTCATTTCAATTTATGTTTTAAATTAATTTATTTTCCAATTATGTTTGTTTGCAAATAATTTTTTTCCCAATAATTTTTTGGCAATTAGTTTCGATTTATTCCATAATTTTTTTTCCAATGCATTTATTTTCATTTAATTTATATTGTCACTCACTAGTTTGAATTGTATTATTGTCTGTAAATATTTTCTTTCAACACCATCATGGACTTGTTGTTGGTCATATGCACACACCGTCCACCTACTTCACCTACCCAATCTACTCACCTAATTCATTCCCTCCATCACCTACCTCATTGCAACACCCATCTATATACACTTCGTCTTTCTCTACGTACACTTCATCCTCCTCCACCAAGGCAGCACCAAATACACTTCCTGCTCCTGAACCAAGGCACCAGCCAAGATACAAGATCAACATAATTGATATTCCCCTCCCAACACAGTCTCTATCCACTAAACATTCAAACTTCTGCCTTCAAAACACTTATATCCACTGGACGTCTGACTGAGCAAGGCAACAACACAACCAACAAGGCGACGAGAGAGGGCAGCAAACGAATACAGCAGCAGGGGGCCGACCGGTGGGTTGACTGGCTAGTCAACCGGTTTCTGTATTTTTTTTTTCTTTCCTTCCTCACAGTGTCCATATCTCACTTCATACCAGTTTAGCTCATCACATTGCATTTATTAACCTTAGTTAGTCACTTATTAACCTTTATAATTCACATGTGTATAGCATTTGTAATTCACATATGTTACACATTTTGGAATTAATCTGGTAACTTTGTATTCTAACTTTCCATTTTGTACACATTTACAATGAACTTCAACAGATATTTGACTTTCCATATTGACCACATTTTCACTAAACTTTGAACAAATATTGACAATATACCAAGAACAAAAAGAGTACGACCCGAAGCTCTAACCCAAGAGTACGACCAGAACATGGTGAAAGCTCTAATCCGGTCCCACGCCAACCGTATGGTGACAGATCCACTCCTCGACCACGCTGATCACAGCCACAAATTTCAACTTATTTGAATAATGATTTTTTCAGTTTAACTGATGAACTAGCTTTTCCAAGCTTCTCCAACCGACCTATTGTTACTGGAAGAAAGGTTAATCTTCCACGTCAATATGATCTTTTGTTAGTTAGCAACCTTGAGAAAATGGGGTGGCTAAATTTAATTCATTTACCACAAAAAGTATATCCCCGCCTTATGTCTTTATTTTATGTTCATTTGAGAAGTACTACTGAAGAAGATGGCAACTTTAATATTCTATCTTATGTGAAAGGTAATGGTATTCAGTTTGATATCTCCACTTTAGCACATATTCTTGGAGTTGAGGAAGTGGATACGCATATATATTTTCATAGTGAGTCTGACTTACATGATATTGTTAGTGATGTCAGTGAACTATATACAACTATTTGTCAAGACAGATTTACGGGGACTAATTTGTTTACAAGACATCTGAAAGCATACCTTCGGATTCTCCATCGGTGGATAGTCGAAAATGTCACCCCGAAGAGAGGACATTTTGATGTTGTTCCATATTTTAATGCGTATCTGCTATACTGTTTTGAAGTTGGCCATAAAATAGATTTGTGCTACATAATAATGAAAGAAATGGTATTAGCAAAAATTGGTCAATTCAGTGGATAGTCACTACCTTTTGGTGCTCTGCTAACTAAAATCTTTAAACATTTCAAGATCCGCCTTGTAGGTGAACCAGAGACCAAAATCTCTTCTGCCATTTCAGAGTATACAGTGACCCGTGCTGGTAGAGCTGCCAATTTAATGGAAAGTCTTACTGCAGATGTCCCATCAGATGATGCCCCAAAAGATGATCCTGACATTGCGATGCCATCAACTGAACCACCCCAATATTGGACTGATTTTTTGGCCATTCAAGAAGAACGACATAACCAACGTGTGCAATGGGAACAACAAATGGCTAATCAGGTCAGTGCATTGGGTACTCAGTTTGATGCGTTGGGTAATCAGTTAGATGCATTTGCTATTGCGCAAAACTCATTAATTCAACAGTTTGGTGAGCTCCGTTTGGAAACTGATAGACGTCATGAAGTGGCAAACAATCGTATGGACCAAATTGAGCATCACGTACATGACATCTACCAACATTACTTCCCTCCACCACCACCGAACAATGACTTTTAATGTGTTTAGATGAGCTATTGTATGGGATGAAAAATAAATATGCTTTTTTTCCCGTATCTGTATGTACAAATAGGTTACGTATGTATCGTTGTTCACTTTTACTTACCAACTATGCACATTTTTCGAGAATTTTTGATGTCACATACGTAATGGTTGTCTCTTATAATTCCTAGTTGTAAAAACAATAACAATGAAAAAAAAAGGTCAGCAATTAACTACTTATAAAAATCTGTTAACTTCAAATTTAAGAACCAAATAAAATACCTTTCAAGACTTATCATCATCATTGTTATGCTGCAAAATGAACCATAATGAGGAGGAAAAAAAATCTGCATAATGTTTTTTTTTTTAATATTTTTGTTTTACTGCACTTTATAATACTGTACTTGGCCATTAATTTTTCTCAGTTTTTGAATTACAATGAATTTTGAATTTTTTTAACTGCACGGGAGTAAAGGAATGAACTTTAATTGTTTGGTTATATTTCTGTGTTACGAACGAGGTGTACAACGAAATTAACAAGCAGTTGCATATGTTAGCTTGTACTAATACATACATACAACGAAATTAGCTTGTACTAACACATACATACTACAAAATATGTATGTATTTTTTCACATCACATATCTACCCATGGCCAACATGATTTTGCCACATAGCAATAGCAAGTGCATCCCTGAAGTTCGATTGGTACGTCAACCCATGTTATGACATGTCAACATAATTTGCTTCGCCGCCAACAAACCCCTTTGCAGCTGCTTTAGCCACCATTTCATTATCAACTTCCATGAAAAATGGGTCCATCGCTGAATGCAAACGGATCCACTTATGTACTACACAACATGCAATCATGAGGGGTCCTTGTCTTGTTGACTTGTAATTTGGCATGGACCGTAATATTGGAAAGCGCTTCTTCAGAACACCAAATGTTCTTTCTATGACATTCCGTAATGACGAATGTCGATGGTTAAACAATTCCTTGGGACCAGAATAATGACGGCCATGAAACTCTTGCGTGTGATATCGTTGGGAACGATATGGGGCAAGAAATCTAGGCATATTCGTGAAGCCGACATCAACTAAGTAATACTTGCCTACATGTCCAAAATGTAGGCAATGCTTAGTGAAGTACAGGTGTAGAAAATAGAACATTACAAACAGTACAGTGTGTTATTTGGTGACACTTACCATAGAGAGGGTGTGGGAAATGTAGATCAGTTCTTATGATTGAGTCAACCAAAATTGCGTTGTCGTGGGCGCTACCTTCCCATCCAAAGTTGATAAATATGAACAACATGTCGAAGTCGCAAGCTGCTAGTACATTTTGCGCTACCGTAGCTTTGCAACCACGGAATGTATTCTGTCTTGCGGCAAGGACCCACGCATCCACCAATGTCCCATCGATAGCACCGATACAATCCTATGTCAGATGTAAACGTTCGACAATAAACGCAACATAACTTTAGATATTAACTTCACAATAGTTAAAAAAAAAATTGTTGGTAGAAAATGTGATTGGAAAATTACATAACAAACATGTGGTCATACCTTGAACTAGGGAAAAAACCTCTTATCATTTAAAATTTTTGTCGGAATTTCATCTTCATTATGTGGTTTGATAACCGTTGTTGCAAGCTTGCAGAATGCCCGCATAATGATTTTGATATGCCGACAAATTATTTCAGTGGAGTGTTGAAATCTATAGGCTAGTAGTCTATGTCGGTCATTTTGTGCAAAAGTGTACAAAAAAATGTCAAGCGATTCTTCCACACTAATATGCATATGTTCAATTTCGATAAAGCCATTTTGAAGTAAGGTATCTTTCAATAGAAGGAATGTTTGTGCATCCATGCGCATAATGTCCATCATTGTTTCTGGATGCCCAGTTAATAAGCTGAAGATGTAATCATCACCTTTAAATTGACAAGTGCGCTGCGGGCGTCTGGTGATTGCTGAATTCAACTGCTCATTCATATAAGCAATCGTCAAGAAATCCATAAAATCTTAAACAACGTCATCGTCCTCTGATGAACTCTCGAAACCATGGTGTTCTTGGTCGGATGACATATTGTTTCGACTACATGGCAATAAAGCAAAATTAAAAACCATAATGGCCATTATCGTAGTCTACGCTGTGTGTGACATTGAAAATTGAAATAGAAATAAGAAAGTAGACATGAAGTAAAGTACATAAAACAGCAACAATCTCAGCGAAATACAGCAAGAAACATAGAAAGATGAGAAGAAAAATAGTAAGTCATCAAGTGGAAAGGAAATATAATAAAAACAAAATAGACATCATGAACTCATATTGCACAACGAAAAAGAGAATCGCATGCCCCATCAATGCAAAACTTGCCCCCTCACTGCAAAGCTAGGATCATAGGTAGGCGCATATGGGGAGGAGTCCGCATGAAAAACCTCCTCCATTCCTTGTCCTTAAATAGTGTCAGTGCCCTAATGTACTGCACTGGTGGAATGTCCCCAAGCGCCAGTGGTGCATCTTGACACGCATCAAGGGAATAGTCATCGCCACCTGCACTTACAACCTTCGTTTCTATTGATCGGGCACGGGAATGTTCCGTTCTTGCCTGTACGTATGTAGTGAAAGCTGCGCAAACATCATCAAAGCCACTAGACCGTGATCTTTTCGAACGACCGCTATCAGTCTGGCTACTTGCAAGGGTCCTTTTGTGACTTTATTTTTTTATGGTTGTACAAAGTCATCGCCGAAAAGGTCAACAGCAGCAAGTTCAGCCACATTACTCCCACCAGCTCCAGGCGACCAAAATTTATTAAGCATGTCGTTCTCTTCATCAGAATCAGGGGTTCCTTGTGTGGATGCACGGGCCATGCCCCTGTGGCACAACAATTTTCCACGATTTCTGCCATTTCTTGAAAATACTCAAACCCTTTTGCCCTAAATTTCTTCACATTTTTTGTTGCCTACAGCAACGGTAAATATGACAACTAAGCGTACTGTATGTGTGATGAAATGAAAAAATACATTAATAAAAGGAAACGAATTATGCAATACCTTATCCCAAAATTCATCTGGTGCAACAACCGTGCCTGCAATGGGATCCCATCCCAAACCGGTCTGTGCTTGTAACTTTTTGAAGGTTTGGTAATCAGTTTTCAGTCGCTGATATTTTTGTCTCACCTGATTTGGTGTGTATCGAAAGCCGTATAAATTTTGCAATTGCGTGGCAAAATGAGTCCAATGCCTAGTTGTCCAGACAGTACTACGGCTTATTGATTGATTTTTTTGAACTCGGCTTGCAACATGTTAATGAATTTCATTTCAATTCTAGAACTCCACATTCTTGTATCCTGATTATCATCAGAATTGTTGCCATCCATCTAACAACACAGAATTTATAACTACAAAAGTCTGAAATGTATATTGAAAAATAACGATGCAAGAAGCGTGTACAAGTTGGTTTGAAAATAACGAAAAATTATTCATTTGAAGTTGTTAACAGCGCAAAGAATAACAAATACAACAAAAACATTGTTGAAATGAAGTTGTTCACAGTATGAAGAAAAACAGATAAAATAATAAAACACGGATTGTTTGTGGCAAATCCCAATCGCATGAAAACAGAAGCACTGAGTGATATATACACAACACAAACGATACCTACGACAGACAACAATAATTTTGAAATATATATTACAAATTGCACAACCCTGTTAACAGAACTGTCATCATCAATAGCAACAAAAATGATAGTGCCCAGACAATTAGTATAATGGAAAATTCGGAAGTCAATTGATATAGTACATTCCCATTCAAACAATCTGTTAGGTTAAGAGTTTTATAATTCATATGCTTGAAGCGGTTGTAGTACTGAACTTTAAATGGAAAGGGTATAACTATGTGCTTATTTTCAGTGGAAAATGCCTACCTACAACTACATAGATTACGAATCATGGACCATCTAAAATGATTTTTGGTAACACCACCTTGTAATATATGTAAATATATAAATGAATTCCTTCTCTTGTGATCTATTGACTGTTATGGCCATTTTTTGTTTTAGTGTAGAACTTTTGTTTTAGTGTACAACAGATGAATTATTTTTTCATTTATCACAATAACAAGCACTCTGATGCATACACTGAAGCTGAAGTTGTTGAAAGGCTTCACTGACACAGATCTAAGAAAGGAAAATAGGATATCGTATATAAAAAGTATGTGAAACAAAAGCTGACTAACAGACTAAGGGCATAAGTGGATAGCCTGAGGAGAGCTGGGGAAAGGGTGCCAGGGTCGACCGGCGGGACAACCGGTGGGCCAACCCGGTGGTTGACCGGTTTGAAGCTTTCACATGTTGGCTTACGACGCAAGCATTACACAACGCAGGCATTACACAGAGCGATTAAAGTATGGATACATATAAGCAGATCAGTTGAAGGCACATGTACCTGAATAATAGAAGTACAAAAATTGTCATCGGTGATGGAGTGGGTACTGTGCGTTGTTGTGGGCTTCTTCGTCGGTGACCGTCTGATTGGCGAAAAGTTGTGACAAATTTGGCCTGCACAGATAATTTGAGCATAAATGGAAAAACTACTGAAGGATTCTGAGTTCTAATTGTATATTTCAGAACCATTTGTGATGTAATTCACCTCGCTCTCGTCGTTGTTTCGTTGCTCGGAGGGTGAATATTCCACAATGCACAAACTGTAAGTCACTTCGGTTATGAGATCTGAAAGATCAGATTTTATAGGTGGAGCGGGGGTTCACAGACATTGTTGCGATTTACGGGCCTTGAACACTTGTGATCTAAGAAGGGGAAGAAGGCGACCCGTGAATACAACCCGTGAAGGCTGAATTTCAAAGTTCAGAGAATGCTTTTCAGAATTTCAGCGTGCTTTCCCGTGAAGGTATTCAATGTTAGGATTATTGCTGATCCATATTTTGGACCGTTGAAATTGTGTGCTGCAGAGAAACGAGGGGAAATCGTTGCCAAACAATAAACAGAGTTGTATTTTGAATTGTTTGCTAGATTTTATGATTTGAGTTTGTTATCGCAACTGAAGTGCAAAACGTGAGTGACGTTGGTAAATATAATTTAGAAAACACTTTCTAACAGAGCAAAACTTGTCATTTCACTCTGTCCGGATTATCTGTTGGAGAAAAACCAAACCTCTACCATAGCTTTAGATAAATTGTAAATTCAAATACATAAATCCCTTTTAACCCCTCATTCCCACTTTTCTGAAAACATCATATGTACCAAAAGTGTTTTAATATTGAAATATGACTATTTTAAAAATAAGGGTTTTTGGAGTATATCCATGGTGTCGTTTGGGAAGAGCTCATTTGGGCTTTTTTGGCTCTTTGAGCCACAAAAAACAGAATAGGCTATATTGAGCCAAACAGACAAACATTACATCCAACCATAATCATTACACTATTTCTTACAAAAAAAGTCAGAAAGCAAAAGTCAAAAAACCCTTCAAAAAGCTTTTGAGCAAATCAAATAGTCAAAAACAAAAAAGTTAAAAAGTAACCAACTTCAAATAAGGCTTATTTTTATATTTTTAGGTCATTTTCTTTATTTTTTTTATACATATTTTATAAAAATTCAAAAAGTTAAAGGGCTTGTTTGGTTTGATTTTGGAGATGAGTTTGGGAGATAAAGTACGGAAAGTTGTTTGGATTTGGTTTTTTTGGAAAAAATGTTTGGAAAATTTATTTTGAGAGAGAGTTTTGAAAAAGTGAGTGATTTGAATGTGTATGAGAGAGAGATTTGTTTGGAAAACTTGTTTGGTTTACAAGTTTTGGGAAATTTTTTGGAAAATTTGTTTGTTGAGGTTTTTTAAAAACTCATTGTAGAGAAATTTTCCACAAATATTTGGGAATTCAAACCAAACAAACCTAAAGTTTATTAAATCATTCCAAATTTATAAATTAATTTCTCAGCTGAAGTGAATGAGGATGAGTCACAGTACGAGTGGCAACCCAACCAGTCATATCTCTCGATCTCT
>NW_021028553.1:60867-82450 GCF_004153795.1 Camellia sinensis
CTTTCCTTTTTTTTTTTATTTGTTTGCTTATTTTGTGTTGTTTGTTTTTTGTTTTTTTTTTAATAATGTTTTGGTAAGTGTTTATATTTAGAAATGTTTTTTGCTTGTTTTTTTCCCATCACAAGTTTGTGCATAGGAAAAATTCTCATTTTACCCACACCTTGGGGTAATTCAGTCATTTTGTATTTTTTGACTATGTTTTCTTATTTCGTACTTCCAAACATATTTTGCCATAATTACTATCTTCCTTTTTGCTCTTGGCCTGTTTGAAAAATAGTAATAAGTGGTTATTTAGGCAACTTCTCCAAACGCCTACTAATATATTTTTAACTTTTCTCTCTTGAAAAGAGAGTATATTTTTAATTATAGAGTGGTTAAAACCCTTCCTACATGTATACAAATAAAGTACAGGTCTTTAAATAGGGAAGTTTGTTGAAAAAGAATTTTTTTGTGTATTTAAAGTAGAAAATTAAAAATAAAAATAAAAAATAATAAAATGTTTGAAGATGCTTTATATAAATGAGAGAAGTACATAAGTTTATATATAATTTTTGTAATTCTATATTTCAATTAATTAATATTTTATTTATATTAGATATATAAATTAAATATATATTTTCTTAAACATGTTAGCCTAATGCTTAACTACTTCCAAAATCTCCCTATATAATTGGATGGCTTATTTACGTAACGAAGACCTTTAAGACTATTCAGAGATGAGCATTTATGAGCACCATTTAAGAATTATAAAGTGTATAATATGGATTCTCCATAAACTTGGATGGTCAAGAAATCGACTTTATGTGCCCATAAATTATAAAAGCATAAAATCAGATACTACCCATAGAATTTATATATAATAAGAAAGAAATGTACCAGAATATTTCGAACCCCCAATGAAAGGAGTCAAAGTGAGAACCAAACTAATAGTTGTAGGAAAATCCTATCTTGCACACTCTCTTTATAATTTAGGGAAGAATATGATCTTTTAATCATTTAGGAAGTCTGTTTGTGACAGCTTATATAGTCATTAACGGGAATGATATTTTTCAAGTATATAATTAGAAGGGCCCTCTATAGTAACAATAACTCATATAGTAAGGGTTGTGAAGAACGCTACTAATAATGCAAAAGTTCAAATGATATAAGCTAATAGATTGAGTAATTATTTTGGTGGTTTTAGAAGTATTATTTTATACCACATTTACTTATGATACACCTTTTTAGGAAAATTGTCCACATACGACAAAAAAAAATTGGAATTCCTACTATTCCAACCAATACATGAACCACATGTATTTGTTCTACGAAAAATAATTTTTTTACTAGTTCGGGAGAGCCCTAAAGATTGGAAATTGGGTCATCCACAGGAAGGAAATAGTATAAATCTCGATAGGTTCTAGAATTCATAATTAAAGAGTTGGAACAAGAAAACAATAATATATGAGCAAAAAGGAGTATTTAATATATAATAAAAGGAATTTTTAAACTTGTTATGTGTTTATTATTTACTAATAAAAATTAATTACCAGGACATTTTATAAATGAGAATAAGAGACAAAAACTCATAAAAAACTTAAAAATGCAGTCGGTGACACTCATATACTCTTGATTATCCATCTCGAATCTACTTTTGTACTTTTTACTTTTCCATATATATGTGAAAATAAATTAATTAATATTAAACACTTGGAGTAAGACCTATGGTTAATTTCAATTACAGTATTAATACCTATCACACTTCGATTAATATTACTATTATTTTAAATTTTTATTAACCATCAGAATTTTATTATTGAAAACACCACATCTTCATCACAATGATGCATTTGAACAACTAGCTATTCAACAAATATGATGCGTAAGAGGTTCAAATATAGCCCCGTGGCATAAACTAATATAGTTGCCGAAAGCATCGCTACGTGACCCGGGGAGTGGCCTCGACCCGGTTAGGCTCGGGTTTCGGGCCTAGATTCGGGATCTTGGTCGGTCTAGCAGGGCATAATCATTTTTGAAGCATTAAAACATAATAGATACACCATCACAAGCCCCCTGGGCTCGGCCAGTTCAAGACCCATCCAAGGCCCGAATATCTCTTGGGCCTAGGCCTGGAGACTAATTTTCTAGCTCGTGAATTTGCTTGACCTGACCTGAATTTTGGCAAGAGCCCCGATAGCCCGATATGAGCCAACCCAAGCCTAGCCCGGGCCAGGTAAGCTAGGCCAGGCCAAATTTACACCCTAGATACATTGGGTATTTGGTCATTTTATCTATTGAATAATTGGACACACACTCTTATTGACTCTTCTTTTTGTCTCATTACGGATGTCGATATTGATCATCTATCTCTTTAGGGTCCAACAATAGTACCTGAAAAATCTAGAATTTAGTGCAAAAAACTCTTTTGTAAAATCTGGATGCATCTAGTTTACGTAATTATTTCAAGAATGGATCAAGATTCATTTTGAGAACATGCTTTGAAAAATTTGCCTTCAACAAAATCTCAAATTGATTTATGTTCAATAATCATTGCACCAAAAGTCTTTGAGCCATCACATAGATATCTTGACTGCATCTTGAGCATGAAACTTCCAGCCGTTAAAAACAATTTAAAAGCCCAAGAATAATGAGACCACAAGATAATAACAAGAAAATATTTGAACCAATAATTAAAAAGTAAGTTTGGTTCAAGAAAAGGTATTACCAAAACACAAAAAATCTTTTAGGAATAAATTTTTTAATAATCTTCCCTTTTAATAATGCTAGGACAAAACTTCATAAAATATTCCTACCACAAAATTTCAAGCAACGCAAAAACAAAAGACATTAAATTCATTAAACAGAAATCAAGATTTTGTCTTTGTAACTAGATTTACAAACTGCATTGAAATGCACACAATTAGGATTCAAATCCTAACAGTACCCAAAAGTGGTATTTGTGTACATACATGAAACAATTTTGAACCTTTAGATGGGGATCTAAAATCTTAACCATTCAAAATGGGTAAATTACACTTACACCTCATGAGATTGGATTTAATACATATCACTTCTTGACATTTAGAAAATTACACTAATCCTTTGTCATTGATAATATTTAGACGGAATTAATGTTAGTGTCAAAAAGACATTGAATTTATACACTCTTTCTTTTTTTTACTTTGCTTTACTTTTTTTCTTCTTTTCCCTTATTTACTTTTTTTTCAATATAAATTCTTTGTTTTACTTCCTGGAGTTGTTGTCTTTTATACAAGTGGAGGATTTGTGAAATGAGACTATTAATTACAAATGTGATAATATAATTTCTATAACGTTAGGAGATGAGATGTAATCAGACCAAATTTCTAGAGGTGTCAATATAATTTACCAAAAAATAAAGATATGAACCTGCTAGGTAAAACAAGTCTCTTCTCTCTCTCTCTCTCTCTTCCTTGTTCATCTTCTCTCTCCTTGCCTCTTCTCCCCCTCATTGCTCTGTACTTCCATGTCCCTTCTCTGCAAATCAGATACCCTCGCTCCTTCACTCTTTTTCTCCTTTGCCTCTCCTTCCTCCACTCATTCTCTCCTGGTTTGAGTGTTTGTAATCCAATATCTATAGCTGAAACTTCCTCCCTCAAACAGAAAATTCGGTGTTCTAAATCAGGTTTTGTTACTTCAAGGGCTTAGATTAATGGCGGGTTGTTTGGATAACTGGGTGATTTTGGTATTGGAGAAGTGATTCAAACAGATTCGTATGGAATTGATGCTCTAAATCTGAGCCTATCGGCTGGGAAGGTGGCTGAGACCTCAAAAGGTTAACGTTTTTATAAAATATAAAATAAATAAACAAAAATTGTTTGGCCTAATTCAACGTGGAGGACACCAGAGGACTTTATCATTGTTTTTTGATCCAGAATAATTGTATTAGGTATTAAAATCTATTATGACATTATTATTGACCCTATTCATATATAAATACAAATTATAAATACTTAAAACTTTTAATATTATGTTATATCATCTATTAATATACCAATTGATACGTGTAACTAGTGACGGAGTCAGAAAATTAATTTAGAGGGGGCACTTACTAATTATAATATTTTTACAAAATAATATTTCATGTAAATTTTTACTATTGATTTCAGGAAACATAAAAAAAAAAAAATTATTTGTAACTAGTGTATCATGGATAATACAAAAAAAATATGGATATAAGCTTTAAAATAAATTATATATGATAAATTATTTTTTGATACAAAATTTGATTAAAAATTCTATATAATGGTAATACCACGTTATTATTGGTATGTAACATCACCCACTAATGGTAAATAAACGCATAAAGAGTGTACTTCACATGTCAAATGTAACTAACAATCTAATAAATTTTATATCTTTATAGTGAGATTACTTATACTCGCATATCACTAAATATGACATCGTCGTTACATTCAAAAATTTTATACATATATATAGATATATTTATAATAGTCTCTTTTATTTTCAATCAAAACAACTGTTATTGTTTTTATAATTTTTAAAATGTCATTGACATTTCACTCTAATAATATTTTTATAATTTTTATTTTTAATTTTTTTTTATATTTACAAAAAAAAAAAAAAAAAAAAACAAAAATCCAGGGGGACGTGACCCCCCTGGTCACATTCTCCCTCCGCCACTGCGTGTAACATTATTCATTGTATTGAGAGTGTAGCATGTAATGGTTTCTTTTATCATTAATTTATTTTGTGATCCTAGCAAGAAAAAATATGCAATTAACATTGTGCTGGTTAACTTGTACATGTATTTTTGATCATGTAAGAGCATCTTCAATGTTTATTATTATTTTTATTAAATTTGTGCAAAAATTTGAATAAAAGCTTGATCTCTATTAGATTATCTTATCAAATATGTTTTCTCATTTTAATTAGGGATTGGTATCATGTTGTATTGGATCATATCATTTTGAATTCGTGTTTAGAATTATTTTAATATTAGCCAACTTCGTGTCATTTTTGACTTATGACGTGTTCATGTTATATTAATGTGCATGTCAAAAAATGCCATTTAATATAATTTCACTTACAACTCATTAACAATCTATGTACCATTTATTAAAATCTAACTAATTTAGAGAGTGTCATTCGAGTAGAAAGTCATTTTAAAACAAGTAGTAAGTTAATTCATAATGAGTGGTAAGCCACTTTTAAACAAGTGATGGTAAGTAAGCTTAAAATAAGTGATAAGTTATTATAAACAAAAGTAGATTATGTATTACGAAATATGATCCTCGCTTGTCACATGTTAACAAACTACTTACCATTAACAAAAAAATAGTTATTTTAGGAAAAATTTTTATAAATCTCATTTTGAGGAATAGTGATTCATTAGTCTCAAAGATTTTTTTTTAGACTAATTAGTCTAATTAATTTTGAAAGGAGATTTAATATACTATTTGAAAATTAATTTTACAGTTATACCTTTATTTTTTTATTTATTTTTTTCTTTGTTGCTAGAAAGGTAAGATACACAACCTATGCGAATCAAATTTGGGATGAATTTTTATATGAAAATCTTTTTTATTTAGAATGACTTGAAATGCGAGATTCTTCAAAACATTTCAAAAAGAATACAAAAATGATTTGATATAAGATTTTTCAAACATTCCAAAAATTGTGAAGTTTTTCAAATTATTTCAAAAGGAGTAAAAAAACTTCTTAATAAGTTTTTGACAAATGTATAATTTCAAACTGTAACACTCTAGTGTAATATTCTAATGTAACACTAAAAAAAAAAAAATCTTTAGTATACTTTTACCAAACATAACACTCTAAAAAAATTCTTTAATGTACTTTTCCTAAACATAACATTCAATGTAACACTAAAAAAAAAAAAAAACTTTTTATACTTTTACCAAATGTAACACTCTAAAAAAATTTCTTGATATACTTT
Source organism: Camellia sinensis (assembly GCF_004153795.1). NCBI lineage: Eukaryota > Viridiplantae > Streptophyta > Magnoliopsida > Ericales > Theaceae > Camellia > Camellia sinensis. Next base: position 66,803 of record NW_021028553.1, read on the forward strand.
TTCTAACAATAACTCTTTCCAATGTAACACTCCCAAAAAAAGATGTGGGATTCTTCAAACCATTCCAAAGGATGTGGATTCTTCAAAACATTCCAAAAAGAGTACAAAAATTCCTCAGTAAGCTTTGGGCAAATGTATAATTTCAAACTATAGCGATCCCGGATTTTACCCCTTGTTGTACAGTGATCCGGACTTGGTTCTGTGGATTTTGGCAGTTGTTTTTTATCTTGTTTACGCCCTTTCATACTTTGTATTTGAGTTATAGGTTGTGTTGGCAGGTTTTATTACAGGGTTGGTTGTGTTTGGGAGCAAATGGTTTGCTGCCCAGAATTTTGGTCCTTTGCTCGAGTGAGCTTTTCGCTTTTGGTCCTTCGCTCGAGCCAGATTTTCTTCGCTCGAGCGAGAGTTGAGCTTTGTGTCTGTGGCTCGAGCCAGGTTCCTTCGCTCGAGCGTGCGACTGCGTCTGGTTCTGGACCTGAGAGTTGCATTTCTTGGCTCGAGCGAGCTTTTCTTCGCTCGATCGAGCTGGGTGTTCTTCGCTCAAGCGAGCATTCTGTCGCTCGAGCTGCTTCTGGGTTGCAGACCTGAAGCTTCGAGTTGTTAGCTCGAGCGAGACTTTCTTCGCTCGAGCGAGGGTTTTCTGTGTCTGGTCGCTCGAGCGACAAACTCTTCGCTCGAGCGAGCCTGTTGTATATCAGTAGACAGCAGCGGGTTACACTTAGCATTTTTCATTTCTTCATTTTCAAAACCCTAGATCCGACTCTCTCTCTCTATACTTGTCTTCTCTCTAAGGTTTGATCTATCTAGAGTAAGTATCTACCCTTAGTCCTTTGTTAAAAAAGATAGAGGATGTCTTGGAGCTTTGTTTTAATCTGAAAAACTTTGGATTTGGAGCACGTTTGTTTTTGGTCTTCTTCTCCGTTTGAGCTCTAACTTCGAGGTAGGGATATCCTACTTCTTCTTATGAGCTTTGTCTTTAAATTTTGACATTTTGATATGTTAGGGGTTGTTGGGTAATTTTGAAAAAGTTTGGGTCTTTGTGTAATTTACAAAAGATGGGGGTTTTATGTATATAAACCTATATGCATGTTTGACATAGAGAAATGAGATTAATGTTGAACTATTGAAGAAAATGGAACCTTAGGGTTGTTATGTAAATTATGGGATAATGCCCTAATTAGTTTGATAAATTAATTTGTATAATTAATTTTGAGAAATGAGAAATTGAATTGAGAATATTGGAATTGGGAGATTATGGGATAGAAGGGTGTAGTGGGATCCACTTATCGCTCATCTAGGTAAAATGTTGATATTATATCATTTTGATGCATTTATTTTCTGTTTAGAAATAACTGCTTTGGGCTATCGGTGAAGGATAGTTTTGATTGTTGTAGACAATGCATGATGATTAGGCAAACTAAAACTAAAACTAATCAATTGAAAGTGTCATCGGATATGACGGTTGGAATAATATATTAACCTTATGTATTGATTGAACATGTATATGATAATTGCTTATATACATTGTGTTATGTGGGAGGAGATAGGGGATGTACTCCACGGTTTAGGGGAAGATAGGGGATGGACCTCTAAACCGGATTCTGTTTGACATTGATACAGCACTACAATGTGTATCAATTGTGGATTATGGAAGTGTTTTTACATGTTGTTGATACAACACTACAATGTGTATCATTTGTGAAGTATGGAAGTGCTTTTGTTTGAGATTGATACAGCACCCAAATGTGTATCTATTATGAAGTATGAAAAGATTATTATGAGTTGATATCTCACTTGAATTGGAGGTATTGTTAACAAGGGATGTAATCTCTGTTGAGTTATCTGTCCAGGTTCTGAGCCACGCATTTGAAATGAATTGATAAGTAAGGGAAATGAATTGTAACATGGACATGATTGTCATGGAACTATAATGCGATATAAATGGATGTATAAATGTTGACCATCTATCAACTGCTAATCTTTTAGTCATTGTTTATAGCTGGTTTAGTATATTTCTACTAGGCTATGGCTCACCCTATATGGGACATCATTTTCAAGTACAGGTAGCATGCCACCTCCAAGGACATAGCTTGGGAGGCTAGAGGCAGACAGACTTTTTGTTGTTTTGCTTTCTTTTGATGTATTACATGTAAATTCAAGCCAAGGGCTTAATATGTATATGAGTTAGTGCTTATTTCTTGTAACCAAGTGTTGGCTTGGAAAGTTGTAAGCCCATAGGGCGTTTACTTTTGTTGTCAACATGTAACACTTTTGTAAGAACTACTCTGATAAATAGAAAGATGTTTATTTCTCTTATATTGTTGCATGTCAAAAATGATGGGTTTTATGTATATTTTTGAGGGCGTTACAACTGTGAGTATTACGCTTGGGAAAAGTATACTAAAGAGTTTTTTTTTAGTGTTTTTGTGTGTTACATTGAAATGTTATGTTCGGGATTACATTAATTGGAGTCATATGTTTGGAAAAAATACACTAAAAAGATTTTGTGTATGTTATATTAGAGTGTTACGTTGTTATGTTTGGAAAAATACACTAAGAAATTTTTTAGTGTGTTAGATTAGAATGTTACGTTATTGGAGTGTTACGTTCTTGTTTGTATTTGTTCCAGAAGGAGGAAAAATCCAAAACCTCTATAGTGCATATGGCTCAAATGTGTAATTTTATATTTAGAAAAACTCGCTTTTATTTCTAAAAATTAAATCCAAACGTACAAATGACTATCCTTTTGTGTAATTTCTACTTTAATAAGACCTTTAGGTTTATAAAAAAAAAAAAAAAAAACAGAGGATTAAACCATTCACAAGGTTACATTTTGAAATTTATTAATGTTTCACCCGTTATTTTACTATTAAAATTATGTTTATCATCAGCAATGATAAGTAGATTTGTAACGAAATTATTTTACTTACTACTAGTTAGGAAACTTTTGCTAAAGCATGAGTGGTAAGTATAATTATATGAAATAGTAAGTGTAATTGTATAAAGTACAAAGTGTATTTAATTGTTGTGATAATTTTTTATATTTTTTTATTTTAAGATTTGATTCATATAAGATATTACAATGAAATTTAATGAATTACAATTATAGTAATGAAAATTGAATATAATACAAACTCTTACAAAAAAACTTCCAAAGTGAGAAAAATATATGGGGAATAAGACTCACAGGCAGGTGAAGAGGTTCGAACTACTAATCTCTTAGTAAGGTGTATAAGTTTTGACAAATCGAGTTAACCCCATTGGTTATTGTTGTGATAAATTGAACAATTATTTTTAGTTTTGTATCCGTTTTGTATCAATTATATGATTTGATTATGTTGGGTTTTCTAAATCTATAAAAAGATTTGTGTCAATTATCACTTCACTTACTACTCAATTAAACCCTATTTACTAGTGAATGAGACTCAACTTATTACTCATTAATATTTAGCTTTATTATTCTATCAAATTTGACTTATAACTCGTGAAGACCCCAAAATGCAAATAATGATTACAATTAATTAGTTATGTGTTAAATTTTAATTGTGAAATGAGCCATGTGATTAATTTGTATGTATCTATTTGATTCAAAAATTATCTGTTGAGATTCTTTTTAGAACTTAAAATTATGGCCTAAGTGACGTCAAAAACTGAAATTGGCCACATGAATAAGCTAATTGGAATTTTTAGAGCCATTTGGTGAGTTTAATTAAAAAATGATTCAATATGATTAATTAAGTTGTGTTTAATTAGTCCAATGTTCTAATTATTGTAATAAGCCACTCTAACTATATATATAGAGCCTTAAGCTCATTCTTGAGCTCATTCTCTTCATTCCTTAGTGTAAAAATCTGAGAGAGACATTTTAGAGAGAGAGTGAACTCACTAGTAGAGAGAGGAAGTGTGTAATTGAAGAAGAACCTCAAAGATTTGCTTGAATTCATCAAGATTGTGCAAGAATCTAGCTAATTAAAGACGCTAGATGAGAATCTAACCCATAATTCTTGAAGATTATGTGATTTAGAGTTGAAATCATGAATTATATGAGATCATTTGCATGTATTTAGTTAAAGAATATTCACCCAAAAAAAGTATTTAGTTAAAGAATGCCAAGTAGATGAAGAAGTCTTACATGCATGAATGATTTTGTCATGATTCTTTGCTTTTGATCATGAATATGTTGTCTAAGTTGAGTTTTGAAACTATTTTATACATGCATTCAAGAATTAAGTTGTTTTGAAGTTAATCTCCACGATTTGAAAGTTAAGAAAAAGAATTTGGAAAAGATTTCTACATGCATGCATAAATATGAAGAGTTTTGCCATATTGAGTTTGGTTTTGAGCATCTAAGTTGTTATTGTCAGTTATTTGGCACATGCATGTTTGAATCATCATGTTTTACCATTTAAATTTATATTTTGAAAAGGAATTTCTTACATGCAAAGCTTTTGAGCTCAATTTTGAAAAATTCAAGAGATTTTGAGCAAATGATTTGTGAATGATCTCGTATTTGAGTTTTCTAAAATGTTTTTTTTTATCAATGTGTTTCCATGAGTTTTGAATGGTCATACAAGCTTTTAAAATGTTAAAATGCATTTTTGGAACTCGAGTTTGATGTTTGGAAACCTAGAAAATTCACAGATGGCTCGAGCAACCAAGTGGTGGCTCAAGCCAACATTGCGAGCTTCCAGTACTTTTGCTGTTTGCAAAAGTTGGCTCTAGCGACCAAAAATTGGCTCGAGTGAACAATGGCTCTAGCGACCAAAAGTTGACTCCAGCGAACGATGGCTCTAGCGGCGAAAAGATGGCTCTAGCCATCAGTTCATTTTCAGCATGTATTCAAAAGATGTTTTAAGTTCATATCTTCGTTCCTATTTCTTTCTGGGCATTCTTAGGCATGAATTATGAGTCATTAAAGATTAATAAGCTAAGAAACAACATAAGTAATTGAATTAGAAAATATATAAGACAAATCCAAGTATGTGGTTCATGTGTACAAGTTATGTAAAATGGATTGAATAAGAAATCAATGTAAGGAAAGCTAAGCCATAAATGGCCATATGAATGAGTAATAATGAGACATGTTTTGTGCTATTACGTTTGTGTTTGTAGGTCAACGTTCAGAGATTAATTGACCATCTTTGAAAGCCCACTGTGAGTAACGTTATTGTAAAGATATGTTTATATGAATTATATTCGAATGTTATATGACAATTTATGATTTCTGAAATGATGTTTTGTTTCCGTGAACAAACGTCCTATTTTCAAAGCTATTATGGCATCCATAGAAAGTCCTAAGTCATGGGAGATGGCATGTTAATGTGGGTCCATGACATATACGTGATTATGAGATCTCGCTAGCCAATTGACAAAATGGTGTTATGTTTGATAATCGGTGTCCGGGACCGATTACTCTAGTCGGAAGACATTATGATATATTCTGTTGGATGTACCATTATTATGTTCGAATATGAGAATGATTATGTTATGATCTGTTTTATGATTATGAGATGTTCGGAATTCGTTCACTAACCTCTTTAGATTAATGTTATTCACTGGAATTTAGCTCACTATTTATATATATATATATATATATATATGTAGGTGAGCGAGTGCAAGACCGAGCCTAATGGCACCTGTCTGGACTTCTGTTTTGTTAGCCAACCTAAGTGCCTCACATGGAGGTTCTGATACTGTCAAGTGATCATGGTTCTGTAATTAAGGCTTAAGCCTTTGTTTTCTTTTGTTAAAGATGTTAAATATTAAGACAAGTTTTTGTATACGTGGTATAATCCTTTTAACTTATCTGTACAGTGTAATGACGTAATGATGATGTTATGATATATTTATGTAAATGTTTAAAGTTTTCTGTCCCATATAAGTCAGCCAACCCCTTATTTTGTAAATCTGTTAAGAGGACTTCAGTAATCTTAGGATTATTGGCCGGTCATGATGCTAAACCTATAAAAGCGGGTTTAGGTCATGACCAATGCAGAGTGCGAATGTACTCCGAATCGGGCCATGGAGGTGGCCTATCCTTTCAGCTCTTTTTTCGCCTTCTTCAGTGTGCTAATCTATGCTCGAGAATTCTTGTATATAGTCTGGAACAGAGATAGTTGGGCATTTAACTGGTGTACCTCACTTGTCTTGTTTTGTAACTGGTGGGACAAATTAGAGATTGTGGTCATTGTTTCCACTTAGGACTTCAAGATAAAGTGGTTGGCCTCAATGTCAGATTACGCTGCCATCATTTGCTCGATTGACAGTGAAGGAAAATTGAGAATAGGGGCAGGGGCACTCTGTTGAGATCACAAAATATAAAATTGTAATAATTTATTAGACTTAACTTAGTACTCAATAAGACACTTCATTTGACTTGATTTATTACTCAGTTAAATTTCACTTACTACTTAATGACTAGACTTACTATTTCACTATACTCCACTTACTATTGAGCTTTCACGTACTACTTTACTTCACTTACTACTCAATGAGCTTTCACTTATTACTTCACTAGACTCCACTTACTACTCAATTTTGGTTCCACTTACTGTAACGCCCCCCAAATAATTACAATAACCTAACTCCAAACACTAGTGCAAAAGTGATATAAATAAAATAAGAAGCTTTCATTAATCAGAGTCAATATACAAAAAGTGATACATATGATATACATTTATAAAACGTTCATCATGAATATACAGCATGTGTTACAAGACGGAATAAAGAATGAAAGTTGAACAGATATTCATATGCCCTAATGGCTTACATATTTCCAAGACCGTGCTTAGTTACAGCAAAATGAGTCATAAGCTCAACACAAATAAAGCCCTAGGCTTGCGAAAAGTAAATACAAAATAAACAGAAATTAAGCCTTTAGCTCCATAGTCCTCCCAAGCTAAGTCCCCGGCGAAGGCATATCCCCGGCACCTGAAAATGATTTTTCCCTAGTAGGGTGAGCCAAAGCCCAGTAGAAATAATCTAGTACAATATATGAATCTTAACAAAGATATAAGTATGATATGCATATACAATGCTCATGATAAAATCATTCGTATTTTTATAAGATTATAATATGCTAAGTTTCATATCTCAATCCATTTTATCTTAATTCATTTCATGACAATTCATTTCACCTCAATCCATGAGTCAAGTCCATTGTTATCTAGGCAACCCAACTAAGGCTACAATTCAGTGGTTCTTTAACCAATACAATCATTACACAAACACTTCAATTTGCCATTTTACGAAAATTTCGTCCGCGGGAATCGGCACCCATGTATATATGCGCGGTTTTCGGGACTTTCACCCTAGACACACAGGCCAACTTAATTCAATGGAGTCCATCAATTTTTTTCTCCCAAACATGGAGTACATCCCCTTTCTTCTCCCAAACATCATACATATTTAATGTATTACAAACATAGTCATATTCAATAACAACCGATAAGAGATTAGTTTCAATTCACCTAATCCTCATGCAATTTCTACAACAATCATGTCTATCCTCCACCGATAGCTCAAAATAGATATACAATCTCCAAAACAGATAAACTATCCAATTTCTATAGGTGAGAGATAACAAGTATCCAACTCCACCATTTATATAAACATCTATCTAATTTCACATTCTCAATATCAATTCCATTATTTATACAAAACAATTATTTGAAACATTTTAGGGCAAAACTTCATTTTCTTCCAAATCCAATCCATGTGTCAAAAATCAACAAATTTAACACAACACATCCTCATATCTACACCCATAATCATTTTCAATACCTTCATTTGAAAACCCCTCTTTTGATTTTAAACCAAAACCCTAGGTTTGTTTAAATTCCTCCAAATCCCAACATTATTTACACAATCAACAAATAACTAAGTTAAAATCATAGGAGAGTGTAGAAATTTCCTATCTCAAAGTTAGAAGATGAGCAAAGCAAGGAGAAAACTTCATAGACGTTGAAATTGACTTTTGCTTGGATCAAAATGGAGCCCTTAAGATGCTCTGCCTTTTTCCCAAAGACATTAGGATAGAGAAACCAACGGGTCTAGGTGAAAATGTAGAGAGAAGGGGAGTTTTAGAGAGAAAGAGTCCTGATCTAGGGTTTTGAGAGAAAAAAAGATAAAAAAGTGATGTAAAAGGAGGCTGCTGCAAACTGATATACAACAGTCCGCTCGAACGCAAGAAGTGACGCTCGAGCGCTAGACACAATAAGTTGTTCCACTCGAACGCAAGAAGTGACGCTCGAGCGCAGAATACACACTCCCAGTAGTTTTGTAGACAATAAACCAATGCTCGAGTGTAAGAAGGGCCGCTCAAGCTGAGCTCGCTCGAGTACAAAAAGAATCGCTCGAGCGTAGGATACACTCTCCCAGTAGTTTTGCAGACCTATAAAAGTACTGAGAGTTCATGTGATGACCGGCTTTCTTTTTTTTTTTTTCTTCTTTCTTTCTTCGCCTCATTCTCTTTCTATTTTCGTTTGATTGAAATGTCCGAAAATGGTTTCTTAATTCTTATTTCTTTTGATGTTGAATTTCGGCCATTCCGGAGGGTGAGTGGGTGAATCCGGGGTGTCCGGGGGCAAAGTTGAAGACTTGGGTTACTAGGCCAGAGCCGCACGTACAGGACCCAAGGCCGCACGTGCGAATGAGGGACACGCTCGAGCGGTGGGAAGGGCCGCTCGAGTGGTGAAGCTTGACACTCAGATTTTTGCATTTTGAAATTGACGCACGAGCGGGGGAAGTAGGCCACTCGAGCGGTGGAGGTGGGCCGCATGAGCGGTGGGGAAGGCCGCACGAGCGGCCAACTGGGCAGTCCGAAACTCTATTTTTTTTGTATCTTTTTGGTCCAAATATATCACTCATTATACACATATCTCTCTCACTCTAAACCCTATTTTTCTCTCATTTCTCTCTAGAAAACTCCCTCAAACATCACAACTCTTTAATTTTGCAAATTTTTGGGTCAAGATCTTCATCACTTTCCTCCAAATCTTGAAGATCCAAGGTTAGGGCTTCACTTGGGTGGTGAAAATCCAAGGTTTCTCTCATCTTTGAGGCTAGGGTTTCATCTCACCTTTCATCAACAAGCTTGAGGTAGGGATTTCTTGAGTTATATATACAAGTTTTGCTATATGGGTTTTGATTTAAAAGTGTTCTTGAAGTTTTGTGTGAATCTTAAATTTTTGGTTATAAATGTAGAGATTTTTGAATATGGGTTTGTATCTCAATCTATTTTCTAGTTCTTGAGAGTTTTCCTCTATTTGACTCATGAGGGATGATTTTGATAGAGTTTTTTTTTGGAAAAATGATGGAGATTTGTTTTTAATGAAAAACCCTAGAAATTTTGGGGATTTTGGTAAAATGGAAGATGCCTTTGAAATTCCTTATTTTTCTTATGTTAAAAGGATGAATGAGAGTGAGTTTCATCAAATGTTTAGCAAAATAACAATATACTTCATATATGAGATATGAGATGTTAGCCTAATATTATTGCTAACACTTAAACTTGTAATGTTGTAAGATGGCAAGTTGTTGAGTGCCATAGATGATGTGAAAATGTTTAATCTTAATGTAATGGGAAATGAAATAAAAGATCACATGCTAGACATATTGAAAAGTTTGGTCATGATGAATTACTGTTGAGAAATTGTTGTGGCGTGTTGAAGACATATGATTATTTTGTGAAATGAGAAATTATAACTATGTGTTGAAGACGTTTGGGTATCTTGTGGAAGAACATGGAAAGGAGGAAATGAAAATGTGATTGTCGAATATTGTTGTAGAGATGATTTTGAATATAGAGAAATGCTATGAGTTGGTAGTTATTGCATCATATTCTCAATTGTTTTATTGTCATTATTGCACATCTTGACATGAGTTGGGAAAACATTTATTTTGAGAAAGATCATTGTAATGAGAACTGTGGAATTGCGTATGGGGTAAATACGTTGGTAAGTCTGGATAAGGGGTGTAGCTGAACTTGCTAAGTTGGCCTAAGAGTCCTTGGTGAAAGACCAGAAAGCCGCGCGGATAGGTGTCGAGCCTTCCGGTTAATACCGGTAAAAATGAAAGTTTGGTAGTACTTGTAGAGTCTACTTGCAGATACCAGTCTAGGGATTATTAGTGTCGTATTTACCACCCCTATTGAATTAATGCTGGAAGTTTGAAATTGATGAAATTACAAGATAATATTGAGAACATGGTGATTTGAAATGGTGCATTGAAATGAATATTTTCCTCATTTATTAACATTAGCATGGCATAGCATTTGCATTTGATGTTGAGAAATTTCGCATAACTGTATATACTTTTTGAGAATTCTCTACTGGGCTTTATACTCACCCCTATGGAATTTTGGTGCAGGTAAAGATGTGGTGATCCCGCCAAACTGGGGGCGTGGATATTTTTGTGAAGAGTGAATAGCTCTTTTATTTTTGATGTAAAATTTGTAAAGCCAAGGGCTAAATGTGTATGGGTCCGAGAGACCATTTTGTGCAACCAGACTTTTGCCTTGGAAGATGTAAGCCCTTAAGGGCATTTTATTGTTCTGAGACTAGATGCTTCACATGCTATAGATTCAGGTGTTCTTTTATTTCGTTGAATGTATACCGCATGTGGAACTTTTGTATTAAACTCTTTAATCAAATATGGGAATATGGAAGGATTATTGTTATTGTTTAGTGAATGTTCATTAATGTGGGTAGTTCATGTTGAATTATTTCGGGGTGTTACAGTTCACAAAGCCCACTCGAGCGCAAGAAGTGCCGCTCGAGCGGAGGAGTAAAATTCTAGGCAATAAGAGTTTGGAAACTAAACAACCAACCTATTCCGAACGCAACCACAACAATCCAATAGCCAAATTTAAGGACATACAAGAGAAACAAGATGTGAACAACAATATGAAACCGTGAAACCTGAGTCCGGAATACAACAAGGGTCGGGTCAAAATCGGAATCGCTATACTTACTACTTCATTGTACTCCACTTACTACTCAATGAGCTTTCACTAACTACTTCACTAGACCCTACTTACTACTCAATTTTGGTTTCATTTCCTACTTAATGAGTTTCCACTTATTACTTCACTATACTTCATTTATTACTCGATGAGTTTTCACTTACCATTTTATTACATTTCACTTACTACTCAATTTTGGTTTTACTTACTACTTAATGAGCTTCTACTTACTATTTTCCTAGACTCCACTTACTATTCAATGAGGTTCCACTTATTATTTCATTACATTTCACTTACTACTCAATGAGTTTCCTTTTTTGGGTGAATACTCAGTAAACTTTCACTTACTATTTTACTAAACTCCACTTACTATTCAATGAGCTTACAGTTATTATTTTATTACACTTTACTTACTACTCAATTTTGGTTGTAACAATGCCATCATATCAATTATAGATGATCCACTCTTGGTTTCTGATCCAAAAATTTCAGATTTTTCTGATGATGATTTTGCAAACTATTTGCCAAATCAAAATAAATAGTTAGTATTGTGTTAGTGAATATGGTCATTAAAATCATAATAAATAGTTAGTATTGTGTTAGACAAGGGTAATAATTATCTCAATAAATTATACTTATTGTCATAATAAGTGATAAGTACTGTTATTTATCTTACACATATAGAACTAATCTCTTCGAATATTAAAACCTTTCACCTTTACATACTGTTGGCTTTTTGGCTTTCGAAGGTTATTTTTGTAATTGCGAGCGTGCTAGCAAGGATCAATCAGTCCTTATAGAATTTTAATTGCCAACCAATTATCAGACGATTGTGTTGTAGTTCTTTCAGCCTCAATGAAAAGGACTTTTATTGGTGGCTTGATTTAGGAGAATTTAAGCACAAGAACAGTTAAATAAAGAGCAATTGAAGTATTTCATTAGTATGAAAAACTTACAATGATCCAAACTCAGCCTCATAGAGGTTTACAGTGACAATCTACTTGAAACTACTCCTATGAATGAAGTGCAGTGCAAGAATTTAAAGTACAGGAATGTAAAGAACAGGAATTTAAAGAACAGGAAATGTAAAGACTGGAAATGTAAAACTGGAAAGAAAAATATGTAAAGTAAGACTGGTTTGTTGGATCTGAGTCCGGGGGCTTTTTCTGAGGCCTTTCCTGCTATTTATACTCCTCAAAGATGACCATCGAACTGCACTTCAAACCGTCGAACTGCTCCTCCGTGATCGCTGATCATGCTGCCTTATAAGTAGTTCCATTATGCCATCACTTGCAGTTAGGCTTCCCTCTTATATTTGAATTTGAATGTGAGTAACCGTTGAAGCCACGTCACCTTGTATCTCTTTGTCGATCCAATGCTACTCGGATCACGCAATAAACAATATCAACTGCCACGTGTACGATCATGATCGAAGACTTAAACATTCTTCCAGTATAATCCTTACTCTGCCACGTGTTGAATTGTAATTGGCTTTTACAAAAATATGTAGCCAACATTACCCCCCACACTAATATACCCAATACTTGGTGATATTAGTGGATCATGCCCTTTTTCCCACGTCTTAGAACGTGCATGGGCTTTCGCATTTTTCCAGAAATGCAACTGTCATTCATTACCTGCATTAAACCCTTCTTCAACCTCTTGAACACCCCCACCATCTTAGTATTCGAACAGGCTGATACATTTTCTATGGCTGAATTAATCTTCTCCTCCACTGATCGAGCACATGAAGAGTCATATGATGATGCTGTTCCTCCTCGAAAGAATTTCATGCATTAATTAGCCACCTTTACCCACCTTCACCTACCTTTCCATATTCAGGTCATGGATGCCTTTGCAAATTATCGACCTTTGGATTACGAACACATTGCCCTTAATCTTTCGATTCAGAAACTTGCGAATATAGATACAAGAAGTTCTTCCTCTGACTCACCCTTGTACTTCGAACAAACTGCTCTTAAACCTTTGATTTGAAAAGTTGCAAATATGGACTTGGGAAACTCTTCTTCACAAACCTCTGCATGGGATAAAGCTGCAACTTCTTCCTCTTCTGGGGTTTTTGACTGGACAAGCTGGTCAACACCTGAGACCTGTGATTTGAGGGAATGAATCAACTATCATTTTGTTGAGTTCACTGACCCTTTAGAGTTTCCTTCCTACGCTCGAAGTTCAGTGGTCTACCCCTACGTGCCCATTGACCATCGACGTAGTTTGGAGGAGAATCTGCTTGTAGCATGGTAAACATCTTCCATGCCTACAAGGATAGTGTAACACGTCCGCGGGGGACCTCATGCTACAGTTCGGACTCAATTTGTGTCACGGTTCTCAATCTTGAACCAAAGAGTCCAAATCCGGCAAATCGTTTTGAGAAACAGATTTTTGAAAAAGTAGTGCCAAACATGGACTGCTTTGCCAGATACAGAGTCGCCACCTAAATATTTTTTATGGGGAAATTTAGGAAACCCTGACTCGGTGCCGAAGGTCACATGTCCGTCATCACCGGAGTTGTCTCGGCTCGGGAGCTTGGGTACGATCGGGGAAGGTCAGCTATGAGCACCCCCTTTCGCCCGGTCCGAAGACCGGCCTCTACTAACCATGATATCCGATTTTGAAAACGTTATGTGTTCTTATTCCAGTTATTAGCCTAGAATTACTATGTTATGCGCGCAGCAAACAAGTATAGACTAGATTGCCTAATTTGGAAATAAGCATTGCATATCCGTTTGTTTTGAAAACACTTTGGAATTTGCTACTCGCAAGTAGGCTAAAATACGGATTTCAATGAGTTTTTCCAACTCAAACAACCCAACCTTCACCCTCAGGCATTCAAACAGTTTATCACATAAGCATCTAGCCACATGGCAAGCATACTGTCATGGCAACACTCACACGCATGCGGGATGCTAAAGCATAAATACTTACATCGTACTCCGTGCCAAAACAATAAACTAGTTAGCAAACATGCATGTCCTAGTTCATGTTAAGAATGGCTAATGCATCCCATGCAAAAATGCAATCTAGACAGGCTCGGCTAACCTAAACATGGCATGTGGAATGCAATCAGTCGATGCACGTATTCAATTTTGGAATTGAAGTACAAATGCAGTTAGCGTGATGTACCGAGCCTAATGCATGCAACACAAATGCATGAATGCACGCATGCATAGCATGAGGTATGCTAAATTAAACGTGCCCTAATACTAACCATCAAAGCAGGTAAATAAAAGGGAAGAAAGAAGTGGGGATTGGAAGACATACACACAACTCACGCACACTTATTACAGATTTGCCCTCACTCGGAGGGACCAAATAAATAATACAAATTAATTAACTACGCAAGCTAATTAAATATTACAAATTGCCTAATCAACTAAGCAAATTAAACAATCTAGGAAAAGCAGTAAACCGCCTCGGGAGGAGAGCCAGATGCAATGCATGCTCGGTCCTGCTCGGAAGTACACCGCTATGCATAGGCTGCCTCTGTTTTCCTTCCTTTACTCCTCTGGAGGCTGCCAAAACCTCAGGATTGCATCCTTGGACATTGGGAAACACCACCGGCTGAATGGAATTTCCACCGGCAGTGAGATTTGTCCACCGGCCATTGGTAAAGCTATCGGCAGAGAAAGGGTTGCCGGTCGGCACTTGACACTGCCGGTCGGTAGAGTGTTCCTGCAGAATCTGCAATTGACAGCAACAGAGGGCAAGGCAAAGCATGGCAGTACAATTCAAGGCATATATGCACCAATCATGTCCCTTATCATGGTTGTGACTCAAAAGGACATGTGTCTCGATTCTCGGGCCATCAATCACGCATTTCCATGCATGATGGCCCAAAGAATCAAGTGTGCAACTTTCATGTCAAATGAAATGCAAACCAATCAAACAAACCAAGGCCCAATTCCCATCATCAAGTCAAGGAACAAGGCATGCATGCAAGATGCAATGCAACCTAGGCATACAAGCTAAGGGTGCAACATGGCATGGCAAGACACTTATGCAAGCATACAAGCAAACATGAGGCAATGCAAATGGATGAAAAGATGGACTTATACATGATTTAGGCAACTCCAAATAGGCCCAAAACAGTGGCCAAAGTGCTATAAAATGAGGGCTAAACGGCATGCAAACATGCATGCACACAAGGACCAACACTTAAGCGCAAATGAGGCAACTCTCAAACACAATTGAAAGAGGCATAATGTGGACTAATGGCATGCAAAGTAAGCATTGAAAATCATGTTAAGATGGTGTCAAACCAAGCAACAAGATAGGCTAAACATTAGCATGCAAATGGTCCAAGTACTTGAAGCAAGTCAAGGGGACTTGAACCATGGCTAAGCCAACCAAGCCTCACAAGGCTAAGAGGGCTTAAGATACGTTCAAGACAGACCTAGACTATGCAAAGGGGGCCCCCTAGATGGCATCTAAGTGGCTCAATTACAAAGGCATGTGCAATGGCCAAAACATGGAGCATACTACGCAAGCTTTCAAAGCATTAAAGATGCGTCCAAGGTAAACATATAGGCATGCAAAATGGGACTGAAATGACATGGTGGATGATCCCAAATCACCAAATCAATGCAAAGATGTCATGCTATACATTCACATACTTAAGGCCAACAAGCCAAAATGCAAAGGGGCTATACTAAGCATGCCAAATCCAA
>NW_021028553.1:84569-135448 GCF_004153795.1 Camellia sinensis
TGTCCTGCTCAATTTGCTAGACAATTTGGCTTTACACAAGGGGTCCCAATACCTCTCTGCAGTAACACAAATCTCAGTCTTACTAGAAGGGATCTGAAAGTGTGGAAGTCCAGGCTAGAAGAAGTAACTTTCAAGTTCATGGATGACTTGGTCAATTTCGAGTATACCCCTTTCATTCCTCAAGGTACCCTACTGAAGAGATACCAACACTGGTGGGTGGCCAGCATGGAAATCTACTTGGCCATTTCACCTCGTTTTGATGTTTCGAACACCAAATCCCATCCTTAAAGAATCTCAAGTTTTACCTCGAAGGACATTACTTTCGTTAAGAAACCCTAAAACAGGTCTTTAAACTCTTTGGAGTAAAACAAACACACGAGTATTCTTATTTTTTAGGTATGGAAATGTGCTTCGAAGCCGGCTTCTCTATTTCGAAGTCGTTGTTACTTGACTTTTGGCGCCAAAACCTGGTTTCAAAGCCAAATATTTCACTTCGAAGCTGGCATCATCACCCGAGACGTGTTTTCCCTCCAAAAACTATCAATATTGAAGGAAACTCTTCGTATTCGTATTTTTAGTACTTAACGACTTACGCGACATATTTTTCAGACACAAAGGCTTTTCTTTAAAACCCTTTTGTTTCGTGTTCTGGAATCACTCGCACTCTTAACACACAAACCCTTTTACCTCTGCCGATCTTCCACTTCTCTCTACTTCCTTTCTCAGCTTCACCTTCTGGAAAAGCGTACTATCAATGGCTTCTTCTTCAGTGCCAGTCGTAGAGCGTGCGAGCCCATCTGTAGCCCTGAAGAGGATTATTGATGCAGAATGTGAGAAGTACAAAGCTGGGGAGAAAAGTGCTATTGATGGACGCATCTTCGTCCCTCGTCGCAATGTGTAGCAAGACTACGTGCTTGGGCCCATATTCAAGGAGATCCTTACTGAGCTCCCAGCCCTATATCCTTGTCTGGAAAACCAATGTCTCCTTTACGAAGGTGGTCTTGACTGGAGGAACTGGAGGATAAACCGCCCCCACCGATGCTGGCCCACGGTGAGACCAGAGTTGTCACGCCCCAAACCCGCCCCTAAAAGTTTGGGCATGACCACTTCAGAAACGGACACTTAACCTGCTATATATATAATATATGGGGCCTAAACGGAAGCATTGAATATCAAAATTTGACAATAGAAACAAACTTTGGAATCCTATCTTTAATTTCTTTCAATTTAGATGTGGGATGATGGCCCCTACTGTTCTTGACATTTGCCATCTACTAGGATTATCCCCTATTGGTACCCCCATTGAACCAGATTACCCTGACTCAGCAGTCCCTTTCTCCCTTCCCTCTCTTAACTCATTCTATTGTGATTTCGCTAAGGTTGAGAATAAAAGAGAGGGCCTTATGACTGATAGGGAATTCTTTTCTTTCTTATTGTATTGGCTTTGCAAATTCCTCTTCTGCACCTCTTCTCAGAGAATCATGCCTGAATTTGCCCCTCTTGCCAAAACCCTTGTTTTACAGAAAAAGGTGGCCTTAGCCCCACATGTTCTAGGTCACGTATATAGAGTCTGCTCCCTTTTCTGTGAGAAACCCTTAGATGCTAATCAAGGGCGGCCATTTTGGATCCTTCAGTTTTGGCTTTTTGCCTATTTCATTGAGTTACAATCCAAATGCCTTAAATTTTCTGAG
Source organism: Camellia sinensis (assembly GCF_004153795.1). Taxonomy (NCBI): domain Eukaryota; kingdom Viridiplantae; phylum Streptophyta; class Magnoliopsida; order Ericales; family Theaceae; genus Camellia; species Camellia sinensis. The sequence continues at coordinate 86,261 of NW_021028553.1, forward strand.
CCAAACCCTCTTACTCATGGCATAAGGCTGGCCAATGCTTCACTTTATCCCTCTACCTTTGCTTTTTACTTCTCTTTCTTCCACCAACTTCCAGCTTCCCTTCCTACTTACCGTTTCCGTCCCTTCAAACCCACAATTGGTTCATCTTGGTTGAGGAATTTCCTAAGTGACAGGATCTGTGCTTCACTTGTTCACAAAGATATATGGGCCTCCATTCTGATCCCCAGAGAGTTATTTATCGGGACCTTGAACCCCAAAGCCTACAAATGCATCGCTGAGCCCTACTGTCCTGCTCAATTTGCTAGACAATTTGGCTTCACACAAGGGGTCCCAATACCTCTCTACAGCAACACCAATCTCAGTCTTACTAGGAGGGATCTGAAAGTTTGGAAGTCCAGGCTAGAAGAGGCAACTTTCAAATTTATAGATGACTTGGTCAATTTCGAGTATACCCCTTTCATTCTTCAAGGTACCCTATTGAAGAGATACCAAAACTGGTGGGTGACCAACATGGAAGTCTACTTGGCCATTTCACCTCAAAACCTACTAATGGTGTTAGATGTGCCCAAGCCCAAAGGAGGTGGAATTGTCATTTCTTCCACTGCTTTAGTTGCAGTGCATGCTACAACCCAATCTGCTCCTGCTGTCTTAACTCCCCTAAAAGTCACTCGGGCTGCCTCGAAGAAAGGTATATACCTTCGTTTATTTTCCTTTGGCTTTCTCTATAATGCTTGTAATATTATTCTTAGTTCTTCTTTTGTGGAGGTGGCCAACAACAAAAGAAAAGGAGACTCCTTGAGCCTGAAAAGGAAACACCTGATATTCAAGCAGAAGAAGAAGAAGAAGAAGCAGATCAAGAGTAAGAGTCACCCTTGAAAAGAAGGAAAAGAGTGATCATCCCTTCCTCTGACTTAGTTCAAGATGAGACAACTGCCAGAGAGATAAAAGAGGAGCTCATTTCTTCGGAATCCAGATCCTAGATTGAAGAAGTTGAGAAGGAAATTGAGAAGGACCAGACCACACCAATACAGAGAAAAAAGAAAAGAAAGGTGACTGTCTCTCCTTCTGATATGGTCGAAGACTCCGATTCCGAGACAATTGCCAAAGCAATGGAAAAAAGAAAGAAAGTGACTGCTTCTGCTACTAACTTGGTTGAAGATACCATCCATGAAGCAGCTGCCAAGGTAGTAGAACAAGAACATTCTAAGGCCATAATTGTCTTCGAGAGAGCTGAGAAGAGACGACAACAACAATTTCTGAGAGATGAAGCTGCTGCTGCTGATACATTACAAAGGAAAACTGCAAGAAGGCAACAAACTGCCGAACATTACTCCCTTCGTAGCTCTCCCATCACTGCCAACATTTCTGAAACAAGTAATTTCTTTCATGCTTCTACTGTTTTTTCCTTGTCAAATTTTATTATTGAAGCTTGACATTACTTTACATTTCTTCCTCTTGCAGCAACAACTACCGAGCCTATCCTTCCAATGAGGACTCCCTCAGTTTCAGTTGAAGTTGATGAAAAGCAGCATATGAAGGCTATTCAGATATTACTCCCACTTCCAAGGCCTATACTTTCTGTATCTCCCCTGAGGCCAAACATTCCTACATCTCCTTCTCTTGGCTTAAAGCCATACCTCCCTTTCTTGTCTTTTGAGCTACCAAAAATTAATTCCCTTTCGAGCCTTGCTCCTCCTTCTCCTTCCATGGAAATTCCGACTGCTATTCCATCTTTGATGGCAGTTGATTCCCCTATTGAGGGTGCTGGTAGCTCTCCAACCCATGGTTTACCATCTTTACCTAGCTCCAGCCCTTCTTCCCTTGACTCATTGGTGGCTAGGACCATGGAGACTGCTAAAGATGCTCCACCCATCTCTCCTATCCCTATGCAGTCCTCTGTGCCTTCCACCACAGCTCTCTCTGCGGCCCTCATGTCTACGGATGAGGTGGATATCTTCGAAGCAAGACTAGCCAGTCTCTTCGACATACCCTCTACAACAGTCAATGATGAAGCTGAGCCATTAGTCTTGGCTAACTCCTTGCTGGAAATCCTTGAAAGCTCCTCTTCTTCCAGCAGCAAGCCTTCTGCCCCACTGATAGACTTAGACACTTGCCTGGAACTATTAGTCTCCTTTTCGAGGATCCCCTTCGAGGCTCTACAAAGGCCTATAATCAGAAATGGGTTCTTTCAGTGCTGCAACGTTGTGGAGTAGTCCGGCATGAATGTCTCAAGTCATCTATCCAGGGCAGCAACTACCATTGATTTCTACATCAGCATCTGCCATGCTGCCAAGGCTACAGAGAAGAAATTGACTAGGGACCAGAGTTTTGTTTCCCAAGTGCATACTGAAGTGTCAGAGCTCAAGGAACAACACTCCTCTGCCTCTCAATTTCGAGTTCAGTTGCTGGAGAGGAAAGCTCAACTTGAGGAGGAGCTATCTGCAGTGAACTAGGCTTTAGTCCGAACTGACACCAAACTGCAAATCTCCAACCAAGGATTGGCCGATCGAAAGGAAGAAATGGCTGCAGCTATTCAACTATTTTCATCATTTAGCAATAGAAAATCTGTTGTAAAAGAACAATTAAGACATTGTAATATTTTTTGGGCCAATTTGTGGCAAAATGTACTTGACTCTTTATGAAAAAGCAAATTCTTGTCTATCATCTGAGTAATCTTGTGTTCTTGTACTTAGTGTTTATTTTATTCCTTGTGTTTCCCAAATAGTTGGAAAATAAGGCTTCAAATGTCTGCCATTAATCTTTTTGGGATGCACATAACCATTCAAATTTCTCAAATGGTATGCTCCAAAAGGCAGAACTCTATGAATTTGATATGGTCCTTCCCAGTTAGGTGACCATTTGCCAAACTTATGGCTTTTAATTCCTATTGGGAGTATTGTCTTCCATACCAAATCATCTTCATCAAAGCCAATGTGTTTGACTTTCTTATTATAATTTTTGGCTGCTTTTTTCTTCTGAAAGAGAATGCCATTTAATGCCAGAATTCTAGCTTCATCTATGCTTTCTAACTCCAAGCACATACTCTGATGGCACTGCTCAGGATTCAACTGGTCTTGGCATCTTACCCTCAAGGACTTAACATTGATCTCCACAGGTAACACCGCGTCATGCCCATATACTAAGGCATAAGGAGTGACTCTTGTGCTTGACCTTGGGGAAGTTCTGTAAGCCCACAATACATCCAACAATAAAATTATGCCAATCCCTAGGATTGTCTTCCACAACCTTTTGTAATCCTTTCTTCAAGGACTTATTGGATGATTCAGCTTGATCATTGGCTTGTGCATAATATGGGGTGGAATTAACAAGGCTAATTCCAAACTCGGCCACAAATGACTTCACCATTTTCCCATCGAAAACAGTCCTATTATCAACAGTTATAGTTTGTGGGATGCCAAATCTATGGATCAAATCCTTAATGAACCCAATGACCTCTGTCAGGTCTACAACTTTGTATGGCTTAGCTTCGACCCACTTAGTGAAATAATCGGTGGCCACTAGAATGAAACAATGATGCTTCGAAGAAGGTGGGTGTATTTTTCCCATCATATCTATGGCCCATCCTCTGAATGGCCAAGGCTTCACTACTACATGTAGGTCAGTTATGGGCACATGCCTTATTGTGCCATACTTTTGACATGCCTGGCAACCCTTTGGATATTCTATGCAGTCTTTAAGGATAGTTGACCAATAGTAGGAATGCCTTCGAAGCAACCATCTCATCTTTACACCAGGCTGATGAGCACCACAGATGCCTTCATGAACCTCGTCCATAGCTGTTAATGCTTCTTTTGGGCCTAAACATTCCAGCAATAAGCCATCTCCTCCTCTTTTGTAGAGGGCATTACCATATATCATATATTGCATAGACTGCAATTTAATTTTTCTGCTGGCCTTCGAAGATGGACCAGCCAAGTAATGCAATATTGGATGCCTCCAATCTTGTTCTTGTAAGTCATTATCATTGACTTCCAAGACCACATTCCTTTTATTCAAAGGTGGTATTAATTTCTGATATGTTGTTTAGCTTATGTCCCTTTGGGCATTATCCCTTATCTTGAAATTCGAAGCTTTTTGAGCCACATCATTAGCTCTATTATTCAAGAATCTTGGGACATAAGTTACATTTGCTATTTGAAATTGAGAAAGCAGATGTAATGCAACAACATAGTATGGCAAAATGCTTATGCTTTGACACTTGAAAATCCCTTTCACTTGATTAACCACCAATTGAGAGTCTCCAAATATGTCAACTGCATGAACTTGTAATCCAATAAGAATTTCTAGTCCCACTATTAAGGCTTCATATTCAGCTTGGTTATTGGAACAGGTAGCTTCATCCACTCTGAAACCATGTGTGGTTTCTACCCGTTGTGGTGACCTAATCACAATACCAATTCCAATTAAACCATTGGCTTTTGATCCATCGAACCACATTTGCCATGGCTCAACACTAGCTGTTCCAAGTTCCATTATCTCTTGGCTTTCTGTTTGAGATGGATGGTCTGCCAAAAAATTGGCTAAAACTTGGCCTTTTACTGCCTTTTGGGAAACATATTCTAAATGAAACTCTGATAAGGCTAGGATCCACTTGCCAATTCTTTCCCTCAACATAGGTCTAGATAATATGTACTTAACCAAATCTGTGGTTGCAATTACCAAGACAGTTGTAGGTAAAAGATAATATCTTAATTTCATTGCAGCAAAATACAAAGCAAGACACAGCTTTTCAACAGCTGAATATTTACATTCATAAGAATTTAGAAACCTATTAAGGTAATAAACAGCTTGCTCCTTGCCTTCTTCATTGTCTTGGGCCAAAAAGGCTCCCAATGAATCATCTGCAGCAGCTATGTACAACTTCAAGGGCTTATCACCCTTTGGTGGCATCAGCACTGGAGGGTTGGCCAAGTAGGCTTTGATACCTTGGAAAGCAGTTTGATGCTCTGCTGTCCACACAAATTCCTCTTCATTTTTCAGCCTTAACAAGGAAGAAAATACTTTAGTTTTCCCTGCAGTGTTAGAAATGAACCTTCGAAGAAAGTTAACCTGCCCAAGGAACCTTTGCAATTCTTTCTTACTTGATGGAGGCTGGCTTCAATGATGGCTTTGGCTTTATTCTGATCAATCTGTATTCCTTTCTTGTGCACTACGTAACCCAAGAAATTTCCAGATGATACACCAAAAGCACACTTAAGAGGATTGAATTTCAATTTGAACTTCCTCATTCTTTCAAAAGCTGCTTCTAAATGAAACATATGCTCCTCCATGGATTGGGATTTCACTACAATGTCATCAATATAACACTCTAAATACCCTCCAATGAGGTCATGAAAAATGGTGTTCATAGCCCTTTGATTAGTAGCCCCAGCATTTTTCAGGCCAAATGGCATTTTAACCCATTCGAAGGTGCCAATATTCCCAGGACATCTAAATGCTGTTTTGTGGACATCTTCCTCTGCAATGCAGATTTGGTTATAACCAGAGTGCCCATTCATCATTGATAAAATTTGATGCCCTGCTGAACTGTCTACTAGCAAATCTACTATAGGCATAGGGTACTCATCCTTTGGAGTTGCTAGATTTAAGTTTCTGAAATCAATGCATACCCTCATTTTGCCATTCTTCTTAACTACAGGCACAATATTAGATAACCATTCAACATACCTGGCTGTCCTAATAAAGCCTGCCTTGAGTAGTCTAAGAATCTCCTCCTTAACTTTTTGAATCACTTCTGGACTCATTCTTCTTGGTTTTTGCTTGTATGGCTTGAAATTGGGCTTCATAGGGAGCCTATGTTCCACTTTTTTGCTTGTATGGCTTGAAATTGGGCTTCATAGGGAGCCTATGTTCCACTAATGACCTATCTAATCCTGGTAGTTCATTATAAGACCATGCAAAGCAATCTTTATATTTCTTCAGGACAACCAACAAGTGGTCCCTGTCCAGAACTTTCAAACAAGCACTTATATAGGTGGGCTGTTGTATAGAACCTTCCCCTAAGTTTACTTCTTCTAAGGGGTCTTGTGTCTGAGAACTTATTGAAGTTTCTTCTTTGATTTCTTCTAGCTTCGAAGCAACCTCCTTGCTTTGTTCTGTTCCCAGGTTCCTTATTTCAACATCTTTACCCTTCTCCTCATAGACAAAATCTGTCCATAAGGCTTCTTCTTCCTGTATTTCCTGGACTTTTGTTTTAATGTCCAATGCACAATATTTATCAAGGACCAAAACTCTGACCTGCTGCTGCTCCTGTTTGCAGCCAATTATCATGGCTTCTTTCTCTTGCTCCTGTACTTTCTGGACTATTGATTTTACATCCAATGTTGAGAATTTAATTAGAGCCAAAGATTTGGCTTCTTGGACTTCATTTCTTTGCCTACAACCAGGCATCATTGTCATCCTTAATGACAACCTCTTCATCAGCACTCTCCTGGACTAAGTGCTTCAGGTGTGTCACTTCCTCATCAGCCGTCACTTTGGCTGAGCCATCAGGTTTCCTCAGTATACTGAGTGATGTCACTCCCTCAATATACAATTTGGCCTCTGCGAAGTCTGCACAGGCTATGAAGGGTTGAGGACCTGTATCAATTTTCTCTGTCTCTCCATTGCCCAAAGCCATCATTATTTTCTGATGCAAAGAGGAAGGCACACATTTGTTAGTGTGAATCCAATATCTCCTAAGTAAAGCATTGTATTTAGCATTACTGTCGATTACGAAGAATGCTGTCATGCAGTCCCTGGTTCCCACACTCAGGTTGATGGGCATAATTCCCTGAGCCATCTGTTTGTCTCCAGCAAAACCAGCAATGGTTGTGCTGGTTGGGATTAACCTGGGATTCTTTTTCCCTAGTTTCTTCAAAGAAGATTTCGGTAGTAAGTTCACTGCTGCCCCATTATCTATCAGGACTAGGTTCAATTGTATCCCATCGAAGAAAGCCTTGATATACAAAGGCTTGACATGTTGTGTCATAGAATTCGAGGGATACTCAAAAGGATATGAGAGGTTAATGCTCACCTCTTCTTCGCTCTCATATTCAGTTTCCATTGGGGTAGCCATTCTGAAATTATCCTGTACCATACTCACTTGTGAGTCTTCACTAGAGACTGGAATTGGGTCAATTTCTTGACCATCTTGGTTCTCATCTCCAGCTTGGAACTCATGAGGTAGTATATGCACCATGTTCACTGATACTGGAGGAAACGAGCCAAACTGGATGGCTAGCTGTACCTGTTTCCCCTCTTGGCTACCTTGATCAGTTACCTCAAAAGCATCCTGCATGCTGCATTCTAGCACTTCATTGCTAACAGGTTCCCTCGAATGGTTTTCCTCGACTGGTTTTTCAACCAAAAATGTTTGCTTGGCCATGAAGGCTTCGAACATTTCTTCTTCCACTATTTCTTTCTTTTGGCTTATGCCAATTTCTTCTTCTGTCTCGCTACCACTCTCCATCAGAGCTTTCTCCAATCCTGCTAAGCTAGCCTTCTCTCTTGCCTTTAGTTCAGAATGAACCTTAGCCAACTGTTCTTTGCTGCAACCCACCTTGCTTTGTAGAGTTGGCTTTGGAGTATGGTCTGACTTTGGATTCTTCTTTCCTTTGGTCTGGATCAATGAAGAACTCTCTCCACTTTTTTTCAAGTCTTGCTGGTACTGGGTGTACCTACGCTGAATTTTCCTCCTTTGTGATCTGGAAATTACGGGGACCATATATGGGTCCTTCATGTTTGGGTGTTTAAGCAATACCCAATTGTTGGGGCCTACCAAAGGAGGCTTAACCATCCTACCTTGGTTTCCAACATTCCTTTGGGTAGGCACTTCCCTAGGTTTGTTTTGCATCACAAACCAATCTGGAACTCCAGGTACCCACGAACTTACTGACCCAGATGTTGAGCTGCCCTTTTCTTCCTTCGAAGCCATCTTCGAAGCTGGCTGTGAAGGCAATTGCTTGGCCCTGACCTCAAGTTTCAAGCCTGATTCAGGCCTTCGATGAAGGTGACCACTTTCTGTCCTGCGTGAGGCTAGTCTAGGGGGCCAATCTCTGGCTTTGATCTCAAAACCTAAACTCTTCTCCAGTCTTCTTTCAGAATGACTGCTCTCCATTCTGTAATAGTTAGGTGGCCTAGACTCATATAAGGGCCTCTTGCCTTTAGCATGCATTCTATTAACTGCAGGCTCAACCACTAATGGCTGCTGCCTAACACTAGCCGGATATGACCTTTTATTATAAGCATTGGTTGGTTTGGGATGCCTCTGCGCATCCTTGTAATATTGCTTCCCATCAACTGGAAGGCCTTTCAACCACTTATAACTCAGTCTGCACCTGGGACACATCCTCTGCATTACGGCTGCCTCTAGGGAATCATCATCTAGTGCTTCTTCATCAGAGTCTTCCCTCTGGTGTGAGAAATCTTGTCCAATAGCTGGTAGATTTCTGATGTCCTTCTTGGTAGTTGTCTGATTGGCAATATGCATCTACACATTGACCTCTTCCAATTCCTGCAGAGATAAATTCTGGAAGTTTGGTACAACAACATTAGCTGCGCTTTCTCCAACCTCTGGAAATGGATTACTGTCAATCCCCATAGCCTTTTCTGTTTTGGCTGGGAATTTCAAACTTCCTTTCCGAATTTGTTCTTGGATTCTGTCTTGAAAAATAATGCAGTTTTTAGTCGAGTGAGACCAAGAGTTATGCCATTTACAATAGACTTTTTCCTTAAGTTCATCTGGAGATGGAAGTTTTACTCCTTTTGGTAACTTAAGGAAGTTGGCCGCAAGCAAATGATAAAAAATGTCACTTGCCTTAGTTAAATTGAAAGAGTACTTCCTATGAAGGTCTTTCTTTTTAAACTGTTGGTCAATTGTTGTATCCTTATGAATTAATGCTTCACAGATTACAGGTTCTTTCCCCACAATCTCTGCTGTATCGATCTCATAATTAGGATCTCTATTGTATGTCTTGTACGATGCATTATTTCGATCCTGTTCCTCCTCTAGCAATGCTTCATACCTAGACACCTTATAGGTTAGTTCCACCAGGTCTCTGAATTCAGTTGAGTCAAACTTCTTTCGAAGCCTGAACTCTAAGCCATTTTGGGCCAATCTTACGAATTCTGGCTCTAGCAGGATAACTCTACATTTATTTCGAGCCCTTCTAAATCTGGCAATAAACTGAGTATCCTTCTCTTCAGGCCTTTGACTCAATCTTGCCAAGTCTGCCATGGAAACTTCTGGCTCCGATTGGAAGAATTGGGCATGAAATGCCTCTTCCATTTGTTGCCAAGTCTGAATGGAGCCAGTGTAAGGTTAATGTACCATACAAATGCTCCCCCAGTTAGAGAGTTTGGGAATAGTCTCAACTTCATATAGTCATGATTAGTAAATTCACCACATTGAGCAGCAAACCTAGCAATATGCTCTACTGTTGATTGGTTTCCATTTCCATAAAAAAGGGCAAAATCTGGTATCCTACATTGAGCAGCAAACCTAGCAATATGCTCTACTGTTGATTGGTTTCCATTCCCATAAAAAAGGACAAAATCTGGTATCCTGAAATCCCTTGGGTATTCATGTACCCTGTCGACCCATTCTGGGTATGGTTTTCTGTACACAAGAGTTTGGACCCCCAGAGCCATTGGTCCATACATCTCCCTAACAATATCAGTAATTTGGTCCCTAGGAACCATATTTTGTGCCTGCTGAACCACTACTGGGGGGACAAACACAGGATTTGGTGGACAAACTTGTGCTTGTGGTCCTCTTGGTCCATAGGGTGGTATATTTGGGACTGGTTGTCCCTGTGGTGCAGGTTGCTGTTGGGGGTGTGGGTAACCCCTTCGAGCCTGTCCTGCGAAAGGTGCTGGAACAGGTGTTGTGTCCCTTCCATTTGTGGGAAAACCTTCCAACCCCCCGAGTATAAATTCGAATAAGGGATTATTGTACCCCCTAGTGCCAGGTATGGCTTCGAACGTGGGATTTGGAACCATTCTTATGCCATTTTCTTGTATTGGGCCAGATCCACCAACTTGCATGGCTTCACTGTTAAACATTGAGGCATTTTGGCCTGCTATAGGACTCGAAATGGGTTCGTACCAAGACTGAGGTGGTGGTTTTTCATAATTCTGATTACTAGTTTGACCATTAGAATGTCCATTAACTTGCATAGGCTATTTATCTCTAGCCAATCTTTGCTGAGGGACATTTACTTCCTCTATGTGTCTTGCATTTGTTGGTTGGTGGTTATTCATTCGATCCAAAAAGGATGTTGCCCACCTTTCCATTGTGTTCATTAATTGTTGTCCCACAGCATCTACTAGGCCATCCCATGGATTTATTGGCTGAGTAGATGGAATAGTGGATGGTCCAATTCCTTGGTTTCGTCCAATACTATGAACATGTGGTTCTTGCTCCAAAGTGCTGGTCTGTTTGACCATAGGTTCTGATAAAATAGGAGTTTCCATAGGATGTGTTGTCACATTATCCCCTGGATTAGGTATTTCTACCTCTCCTTCCACGCCTTCTCCCAAGCATTCATTTTCTCCTTGTCTCCTACGCCTAGCCATTTTAATTAGTCCCACTGGGCGTGCCAAAAATATATGTTGGCTTTTTGGATTTCGAAGGTTATTTTTGTAATTGCGAGCGTGCCAGCAAGGATCAATCAGTCCTTACAGAATTTTAATTGCCAACCAATTATCAGACGATTGTGTTGTAGTTCTTTCAGCCTCAATGAAAAGGACTTTTACTGGTGGCTTGATTTAGGAGAATTTAAGCACAAGAACAGTTAAATAAAGAGCAATTGAAGTATTTCATTAGTATGAAAAACTTACAATGATCCAAACTCAGCCTCGTAGAGGTTTATAGTGACAATCTACTTGAAACTACTCCTATGAATGAAGTGCAGTGCAGGAATTTAAAGTACAGGAATGTAAAGAACAGGAATTTAAAGAACAGGAAATGTAAAGACTGGAAATGTAAATCTGGAAAGAAAAATATGTAAAGTAAGACTGGTTTGTTGGATCTGAGTCCGGGGGCTTTTTCTGGGGCCTTCCCTGCTATTTATACTTCTCAAAGATGACCATCGAACTGCACTTCAAACCGTCGAACTGCTTCTCCGTGATCGCTGATCATGCTGCCTTATAAGTAGTTCCATTACGCCATCACTTGCAGTTAGGCTTCCCTCCTATATTTGAATTTGAATGTGAGTAACCGTTGAAGCCACGTCACCTTGTATCTCTTTGCCGATCCAATGCTACTCGGACCACGCAATAAACAATATCAACTGCCACGTGTATGATCATGATCGAAGACTTAAACATTCTTCCAGTATAACCCTTACTCTGCCACGTATTGAATTGTAATTGGCTTTTACAAAAATATGTAGCCAACACATACATATTATAGAAAATTTCTCCATTTTTTACCGAATCAAATGTCATTTCAAACACATCTTTTCAATTAGTTGATACATACACTTAACATCTCTTTCGGTTGGTAGATCATGAGAATTAACGATATTCTCTTGATTGCCAAAGTTGTACTCACTAGTGTCAATATCATCATCATCATGATGCAATTTTTATATAGTATTGTTATGCTCAATGTTGTCTTCCATATGTGGCAAGTATAATAAAATTAATTAGATCCAACCAAATGATAAGTAATATTACAATTAGTTAATGAAACTTCACTTATTATTTCATTAGATTTCACTTACTACTAAATTAAATTGTACTTACTACTTAATGAACTTCTATTTACTATTTCATTAGACTTTACTTATTACTCAATTAAATTCTAGTTAATACTCAACAATTTTCCACTTACTAGTTCGTTACACTTTACTTACTATTTAATGAATTTCTACTTACTATTTCATTAGAATTGACTTATTAATGAATGATCTTTCACTTATTACTTTAATAAACTTTAGTTACTACCCAAATAAACTTCACTTACTATTTTACTAGACTTGACTTACTAATTACTATTTGTTGATAAGTAAAGATGAGTTATTACTCGATGAGATTTGACTTATAATTTGATTTTATAATTTGATTAGATTTCACTTGCTAGTCAATTAAATCCTACTTATTATTTAATGCATTTCTATATATTTATGCATAAGACTTTACTTACCACTCAATTAACTTTCACTGATTACTTCATTCGGCTTTATTTACTTCTCATTTAAACCCGACTTACTACTTAATGAATTTTCACTTACTACTCCATTAAACTTTAGTTATTACTCAATGAGTTTTCATTTACTACTCAATCAAACTCTACTTACTACTTAATTAAACATGGCTTGCTAATCAATAAGACACCACTTCAATAGACTTAAGTTATATTTAATGAAATTATACTTATTATTTTATTAAACTTGACTTAAAATTTTAAAACTCCACTTTTCTTTAACTACGTGAAATGATTTTCTAACAAAATCTTAAAATTTATAAATAAAAAATATCACATAATGTTAAAATAAAAGAGAGATAGAGACATAGATAAATTATTACCTGAAAATTGTCTTCAATTTGTAAAATCTAAATCACCCTCTTTCACTTATTCTTTGTGAAAAATATGAAAAAAATACAATCTTGTTCATTATGTATGCAAATGAGTTGAGAGTTCTTATATATTTTCCTAATTAACCATATTCTTATATAGCAATTAATGTTTTCAAGTATAGTAGTAGGTAAAATAAAGTAATTACTGTACATGTATTCATTTATTACCATTAATAAATATTGACAAATGAGAGATTTTTCTAAGTTATTTTATTCTTTTTTTTTTTCAATTTATGCTGTAGAATATTTTAGATATTAAAAAATATTATGAAGAAAAAAATATTTCATTATGGATATTAAATTGATAAAAAAAATTATGAATGTATAAAAGTTTCTAAAAATTTTTTTACAAAAAATTCATATTTAAATTAATGTTATATAAAAGAAAAGTAATTATTTTAAATTAATTGTGGAAAATGGAAACCTGGCAACCGGTTAACCCTTTCGACTCTCTCTGTCTTTCCTCAGCAGCAACTCTATTTCTCTTCTCTCCCTCTGCTGGTCTCGCCATTTGTGTAAGGTTCAGTGTGTAACCCTTGATTTCCAGCAATAGCTACCAACCTCTGTTGGTTTCCATTGTTGAATCTTTGCACTACCCTTGATTTCTAGCAACAAGATAATAAGGCATTCTCTCCAACTAGATATCAGGTATGGAGCTCTCTCTCTCTATTCGCCCTCTTCACTTCAGCGATTTTCTCTAAACCTTCATCCTAACTTCAACCCCTCTATGATTCCCTAAACCCAAAACCCCTCTATCTGCGACAATAACTTCTATTCCTTTCTCAATCGATTTTTGGACTAATTAGTTTTTTGTTGGGAAGATATTAAAAAAAAAAAAAGGTTAAAACTTGGCCTGATTTCTAGACTAACACTATGTTTGGGAATCTAGGAGAGAAAAGAAGGAAATATATGTTAATAAAAGTTTTTTGTTGATAAAAAAAATAAAAATAAAATTTGGACTATTAGTTAAATTACAAAATTGATAAAATTGATAAAATTTTGTGAATCTCTCATCATAATCTCAAATCAATCCAAACATCGGATAGAATACACAATTTTAATAGCATAGTTTAATACTATATATTGCATGGTTTATTGAATTGTTCATGTTTTAAAACATTAGATGAAATGAATCAAAGATCTTGAGCAACCAACTTCCAGTTAAGTATTAGATGTAAATTATGCTTCCTTGTTATTTCTAGCTTTGATTCCCATTTTCACTATTAAGTGTTGAGAACTTAAACTTGTGAAGTCTTGCAAATCATGGGTTTGATGGTTTTGAATTTTTATTTATTTATTTATTTTTTTATGTCAATTGTAAATGATTTTAGGAACATCCTTCTATCTATGGTCTAATTCAACAAATTTATTGAACAATATTGGAGGAGCTTACAACCATATTCAAACTAGAAGCGTCAACTACACTCAATCTTTCCATGGAGCAAACTAATTTAAACAATGAATTAAACCTGATATGGCATACAGAAATTTAGGAATCTAATGTTTCCCTATTCCAATTATTTCTTTGCCCTTGTAAGCATAATTTACCATTTTTTATTTTGTTACTCTCTCTCCCTCTCTCTCTATATATATATATATATATATAAATAGCTCTCGACATGTTTGTGTTTGTGTACATGTGTCTTTTGCTTCTTTCTTATTTGTTGAGAACTGATTGTATAAGTTTATTTTCTTATTAAAGTAGACACATGTTTGTGCTTTATTTTGCTTGCTTTTGCCATGATCTTAACTTTTTCATAATGCTAAAATCAACCATATTGTGATAAGTTTGGAAGAAATAATAGAGGAATCTAGAAGTGAAATTGAAAAACAAGAGCAAACATGTGCCCCTATGCTAAATGTATTAGGGCACTAATTTAATAACTTTTTTAAAAACTTTAAGTTAACATGGGAATTGGCGTTATTATTTTATTATTTGTGATCTGCATGATATGTGGGCTTAACTTGTGATTTGAGAGAGCTGACACTGGCTTCCAACTTTGTAAATTATTGATTTGAAGTTTTTTCATTTTCTATAGCTTGTATAGGGACATCTGTTTATGTTTCTCATTTTTCCATTGTTACTATGTTTTTGCATGATATAATGCTTTTGGTCCATGGTGCTTTTAGGTTTTTGCTGACTATTATATTCCCCTTTTGCAGTCATAGGATTAGATGAAATCTATCTGTAAATTTGATATCAGTATCATACAACATTCTATGTTTTTTAATTGGTCCATTTGAGAATCGTTTCTAATTTTGAGACCACTAGTCTATAATATTGTTTGTTTTAGTGTTTTTCTGTAGGTCAATTTCAAAATTATATGAGTTTAATGCAAAATGAATAGTGTTTAAATAATTGTAATGGACATTATTAGCTGTTCTTTGAGGTTTAAGGCCCCATAAGATCAAATTGTGAGCTCTTTCAATCCTTAGTTGCACTTGGTTGGGCCAGAGTTTCAGTCTGCCTTCCACCGCATATAAAAAACTTTATAGTTTCTTAACTTGCTGATGTACCAGCAAAGATAGTTATTGTTTGTATCACATCTTTGAATTTGAGAGGGGGCTTTCTTGTTTTTGCTCAAATTATAGGCATTGAGGTGATGGAGCTAGAGAATGAAACAAAAGATGTGGATTTCATTGACCAAATTGTCCAAGTTATTTACATTTTCTGTTTCTTCTTAAGATGGCAATTGTTACAATTTCTATGTTCAAGCAGTTGTCATTTTGAGCAGTCGGTTGTCCTAGTTAGCAATCTCATTATGTATAGTTGGTTATATGCACTTTTTTAATTTTATTTTATTTAATTCTATGATTAAAGGCTTGGGATGTTTATGATGAGGGTTAATAAACTTGAACATCCTACATGAACCTTCCAAAAGCACTTTAGGCACTTTGACCACTTTTAAAACTCAAAAAGACTTTTGTTCCAAATTTCCAGCACATTGCCTACACAATAGTCCACTTTCAAGGTCATGTATTTTGAACCGCACTTTAAAAATTTTACATCACCTAGCCTCCTTTGTTATCTTTATTTTGACATAAGATGGGCCACTTTTGACTTAAATTTAAGGGAGAATTACCTATTTTATTTTACTCGGATAGATTCTAACCCATTGTCATTGTTTTTTTTGGCTATCAAATATCATTTAAAACACAATGAATTCATGCAAGATCAACAATGTTAGAAACTAGACTCAAATATAATTTTTGGAAAGTGTCATAGTTTTTCAATGAGGCAATTTGGAGAAAATGAATTTCAAAGTTAACACCTCAAGTATGTTTTTGTCCAAAATGACAAATTTGTACATTTTAGAGTCAAACTTGTACTTATTCAAAATTTGTGATGTCACTTTGTCCTGTCTGAATCTGCAACCACTTATGAAGCACGGGTGTGGATACGGACATGGGTACGGGTACGCCGATACGACAAATTCTTAAAAAAGTAAGGTACGGGTATGGCTGGGGTACATCAACTTTTTATTTTATTTTATTTTTTTAAAACATCCAACATACAAATCAAAGTTTCAATATCAAAACTAAAAAGAGAACAGTTTGTCTAAACAATTATATAATTCTTTCTTTTTCTTTTTTGATTGTCTAAAACATGATGTAAAAGAGAGCAAAACCATGACTCATGAGTAAAAGGTGTTGAAAATAAATTACTTGATGATTTTTGAAGTTGAAAGAATAATAATAAAGGCTACAACAAATTCTAGTAGCTGCAAAAAAAAAAAAAAAAAAAAAAAACCTCGCTGTACCCGTGCCGTACCCACGACATACCCAAACGTATTTTCCGTACCCAGCATGTATTCGGTGAACTCGGTACGCCTACCCGCACCTAGTAAGTATTTGGTACTCGTACGACACCTCATAGGCAGCTGCTAAATTCATCACTCTCTTACAATAGAATCTCAAACTAACTTGGGATGAATTTCATCATAGAAAATTAAAACCATTTTGAAGAATGTTTCCTATATCAGGATGGTTTATCATCTAGAAAAATTGTGGAGTCTGATATTGTTGAAGCAATAAGCTTGACTGTTAGCCTTGTGCTATTTTGCTGCCTCTCCAATTTAGCTAGGCGTTGGATTAAGTTAGATATCTTGTCAAAGACAAACTTAGATGGAACTAGTTTCTTGATTAATTTTGTGAATGTAGAGCAAAGAGTTTCGTCATTTTTTCTTTACTAATAAATTAGGTCCTAAATGTTGTATTCTAGTCACCCATTTTGTGTTTGAAGAGTGAATTTTATATAATACACTTTCATAGATATATAGATCTAGAGAATCTATTTACGTAAATATTTATGCTTATCATTTATGTATGTGACCGTTCTTAGTAATGTATGGTGTATCTAGGGAATTGTCTTTGTTAATGATGTGAATGAAACTATTTGTACTGAAGGTTAGACTTAGCAAAATCCTTTTTGAAGTTGTATTATCTGTTTTCTTGGTGGTTTTTCCTGATTTCCAATGACTTATGGTTATCATATAGGCACAACTTCAATATTATTGGAATTTATTTGTTAAATTTGAAATCATTTGTTGATTAGATTTTTGACATATGAACTCGTTTTCTCCTCCTCTTGTAGTGTGTGGTCTACTGCAATTGAAAAGGAACTTCAGTTTTGGAAATGATAGCAGCATTTGAGAAGGCTTCTGGAAAGGTACAAAACTGTCGAAACTTGTATTTTAAATTTTCTTACTTCGTCAAATCATATAAATGGAACTTCTTGTTGCTAGAACTTTGTGTTTTGGACAACCTATATTCTAGTTTTCCTATTCATTTGATGCTAGTTTTCTCTACTTATTCTTGATCCCAATCCAACTTGTACTTGAGTTCCTTTAAATTGCTTTTTGAATTGAGCTCTGCAAATATCTAGGAATTGTTTTTTGTATAATGCCATGAGTTAAACTGGAAGTAAGTGTTGATAATTATTTTTTAATTGTGCTTCTTATGCATAATTCATGAGGTTCTCTTTAGGGAACATTTCACTTGGGTTTTAGAGTGCTTGTAGCAAAATTCTAATTCTTTGTTAGAGTTCAACATAGTTAATGTTACGACAGCCCTTTGAAGTTGAACTATGCAATGGCTAACTTGGCTAACAAGTTGTTTAGTTCTGAGTATTGTTATGTTATGGATTATTTCTCTCAATTAGAATATTGAAATACGATACTCCCAAATATAAAGATTGGAGAATAATTAACGAGGACGTAGATGAATGAATTTTTGGGGGTCAATTTAGTCAAAAATTCAAGAATAATTAATTACATTAAAATTTTGGTTGGATTCTTTTGTTGCTTGGTGGTTTGAATTGGGGTATAAGAATGTGAAAAATCAAATTTGGTACTCTTTGATGTTTCTTTGGTGCTTGCTAATTAGAAACAAAGATAATTTTGAATAAGAAATTAGGTGGATGTCATTGTCTTGTTTAAGGTTTGTGTGGCTTGGTTGGTTAAAGCAATTAATTCTTCATTAACAAGTGGAGTCATTGATTTTGTGTTTTGATCTTTGAAACTTGGATGATGGATTGGTGATTTTCTAAAAAATGTGATCACAAGGTTGAAGGTTCATTGGGTTTTTGTTTGGTTTTTTGGTTCTTTGGCTTTTGGTCCCTATATTTGTTGTGGCAACTTCTTACGAGAATGATATTCTTACATTATATTGATCAATTCTTCTACTCTAATGACTAGAATAGGGCATCCACTTATGCCATCTTTTAAAAATCTCAATATTTAGAAAATCAAGCTAAACCAAACAAGGTGACTAGTTCTGCAAAAATTGAATTAAAATCTTTAGATTTTGAAATATCGTTTGTATATGTAAAGCATATCCATGATCACATCAGAAAATACTACCCTAGTATTGAATTTGGATGGTAAGAAAATTGAACTCCTTTGATCTGTTTACTATTAATCTTGATATTATTTCATTTTATCTCATCTAATTTATTTTCCAGTTATATCGGTCTAATATTTATGATCCATAGCTATAGTGAAATTTGAACAAACCAGCTTGACATGTCTGTCATGACATGCTTTGCTAAATCCACTGATAAAATGGTAAACATATATATGCTTAAAAAACATATATGCACATATATATGTGTATTTACAACCTGCATATTGATTGATTTTGTTTAGTTAATTTTGTGTTTCTGTTTTTGGTTGGCAAAGGTAAACTAAATTTTTTATGGTTAATTTGAATTTTTAATTATGTTTGTAATTTTTGGTGTTTGTATTGACATGACCAAATTTTTCTGGTAGTACTTCTAGCTAAAATTATTCCTTCTCAACATTTCCACTTTTTTATTTGCAATTGTAGTAGGGACTTTCCAGGAATTTTGATTGCAGTAGAGCTAGAGATTGATCCTTCCAGACCTGATTTGTTCTTCCAGAAAGAGTGCAAAATCCATTCAAGTACCACTTCTTCTTCTTCTTCTTCTTCTTCTTCTTCTTCTTCTTCTTCTTCTTCTCTAGGTTCCTTGTTATTTTAGTCCTATCTTGGTATTTTGCTCCAATCTGATTTACTTTTAAATGAATAACAACCTAATGTATAACCATGCAATAGGTTAGGTAGCACACCAGAATTCTTCATATATGGGCATGGGCAACAAAGAAGAGCAATCAGGTAACTAGTTATGTCATTTTATGCTTCTCCGAAATATAAGCTCTTCATATTTCACTTATTGTGATAAGTTTTGGAATGAAGGCTCTTTAAATATGTTTCAAATAGGCAAATATATGTAGACATATGTATATCTATGTATATATAGTTGATAAGTTTCTCACATATACTGTAAAATTCTCACTTTCATTGGATATGCGTGAGTTCTTTCTATATGGTTCTTGCAATTTGTAATATACATGTGATTCTCTTTCAGGATGCCATATCTAAGTGGCCTCTATTACAGCCATTGTGTTTCATCTTGAAAATTTTTCTGCAACAAAGAGAGTTAAATGAGGTGCGGATTTATTTACTTCTTGTGATTAGTTTTCCTACGAATTTTTCCTTTTTATTTGCCTAATTTTAGAGTCCTAAAAATATACAGGTGTATACTGGTGGTTTTTATGTGCTCTTTGTGATGCTCATAGCAATGATGCAGGTAATTGAATTAGAATAAGTTTTAGCCTGTCAAATTTTATAATCTATGAATATGATCATACAAGTTTCATCCTGGTTGGCACTTTGAAATGGACAGAAAGACGTACCAAAACAAAAGAATTATAACTCCCTCCATCCAATTTTATTTGTGTTACTTTCATATTTGGAAGTCCCATTTTATATGTGCCATGGTTTTCCAAATTGAATTAGATTTAAGTGAAAATTGTTTTCTTTTTGTTTGGGTGTTTATGTAGTCTTAGACAAAATATGAATTCAATCTTGTGTTTTATTGTGATCTGAGAGGAGATAATAACTAAAGGATTTAAGTTGGATCAAAATTAATGGAACTTATTATGATCTGTGAAATCAGTCAAAATGTAGGACTAAGACATAAATTTTCAAACTGAAACAAGGAAAATGTATTCAAATTAATGGGGAAATCTTGCCAAAAAATGATAGCTGGATATGAGTTCAAATTTCAGTATTTTAAAAACAGGTTCTCTTTTACATCCAGATACTTGGTTGGACTTGGACTAGTTAATCCAAAGCCCTTTTGGAGGTTTTGATATGCTATTGATTCATAGAGATGTATGTATGAAACAAGAGGTGGTGATCTTCCCTGCTACATCTCACTAGATATTTGATTGTGATCCCTTTCAGAATATCTATTACTACATCCATTGATACATATGATTTGAGCATCAAGTATATGGATGCTAGTTCCATCCATGTTGATGAGCTATGGGGCTGTTTGAAGGAGATCAAAGCTTTGAACTTGAGAAGAATCATCAAACTAGTTTATATTCCCCCCCTCCAAAAAAATTAAAAAATAAAAAATAAAAAAAACAAAACAAAACAAAACAAAAAAGATATTTTAAAACCAAACTAAATAGAATTTTGCACATTTTGTGTCAAAATCTGAAACTTTCAAGTGAAACTATTATAAGCGGGTTGAAATGTGAGGATATGGTTCTTAAAGGCTCGCACTTGAGAAATTTCTTGAGTCATTAGCCTAATGGTCATTAAACCACTAACTAATGTAGATATCTAACCATAAATCAAAAGTCCACAAGTCATTGGGTTTTTTTAGTTTTTTTAGTACATCAAACCATTTAGTCCTAGTGAGTTTTTGGATTTATAGCCTTTCTATTATTTAAGAATTCAATGACTTAGCCATCGGTGCAGTTGAGCATTAAGAACTTGATAACTCTTCAATCTGTCTACCTGAATTGAGCTTCATGTTACATGAAGGTGCAGCTTGGAAGTGATTCTGTTTTAAAGGTATAGTTATGCTAGTCAAATTATGAATTGAGATCAAGATGCATGAGTATAGCCGTTTTAAAATTGATGAGCAATGAGCAACTATTCTTTGAAATTTAGGATTGATGAACCCTTTTCCCCTTTTTCTTCCAACATGGAAAACAACTTTGGTCTCTCTATTTGTTATTGAACTTAAAAGTGCCCCTATACGGTTGTGATTGTCATATGCTTATGCTCTTTTGGTCTCTCTATTAGAGTTTGAATCAGTAAACCATGTGTTAATATGCTTTGCCCTTGTGTTTGGATGGCGTGGCCTGAACATGTCTATTGATGATTGCTTGGGTTTATTTTTATTTGTGTCCTTATCGTGTATTCATGATTGGGGGCTAGTAGGATTATGTGAGAGCAACAGGGTGCCAAATAATAATTATAACGATTCCAGTTTTCCCTTTCTGTATTTGTTGTGTTCCAGACTTTGGTTCCGTGGAGTTGGTGGTTGTATACCTTGTTGTCATCCTTTAATTCCATATGTTTGAGTTTTAGGATGTGTTGGGCGTGTTTCGAACAGGTAGGTTGAGTTTTGGTCTCAAGTGTAGTTGCCCAGGTTTTTGGTGTTACGCTCGAGCGGGTAATTCTGAGCTCGAGCGGAGTTTGGTTTTTGGTTGTCCGCTCGAGCGGGGTTTACACACTCCCAGTATTTCATGCCTCTGCAAAACTTCTGCAGGTGTGTTTTTCACGCTCGAGCGGGTATGTTGGCGCTCGAACGGGGATGTTGGCGCTCGAGCGGGTAGTGCTTTGTCTGTGAAAGTTCCGAGAGGGGAAGATCTACGCTCGAGCGGACTGGTTTTCGCGCTCGAGTAGATGTGTTTTGTTCTTGTGTCTTGGCGCTCGAGCGTGTCCAGATTTTTGTGCTTGACGCTTGAGCGTTCTATTCTCCGCTCGAGCGGGAGTGTCGTATATCAGTTGACAGTTGGGCATTTTTGAATCACTTTTTACATTCACTCTCTCTCTTTCTTACTTTCTAAAAACACTTTTTGAGAGCTTCTCTCTCTAAGATCTCCCTTCTCTCTAGGGTTTGATCTAGCTAGAGTGTTCCACTCCCTTGGTGCCTTTGTAAAAAGTGTGTTGATCGTCGATGGCTACGTTTTGATCCGAGAAATTGTTGATTTGGAGCACTTTGAATTTCCTCATCTTCTCCATTTGAGCTCTAACTTCGAGGTAGGGATATCCTACTCCATCTTATGAGCTTTGTCTTTAAATTTTGACATTTCGATATGTTGGGGGTTGTTGGGTAATTTTGAGAAAGTTTGGGGTCTTTGTGTAATTTCCAAAAGAGGGGTTTTCAAGGTTTAAAACTCTTATGTATGTAATACATTGGAAAATGGACTTGGTGTTGGATTGTTGATGAAAAAGGTAACCTTAGGGTTGGCATTGTGAATTTGGGAAAAAGCCCTAATTGTTGATAAATTAATCTGTATAATTAATTTTGGGAAATGAGAAATTGAATAGGAAATATTCAAATTGGAAAGGTATGTGATTAAAGGGTGTAGTTAGATTAATTTATCGCTTACCTAGGCAAATGTTGATAATTTATCCATTTGGTGCATTTATTTTCTGTTTAGAAATAACTGCTTTAAGCTATCGGTGGAGGATAGTCTTGATTGTCATAGACAATGCATGATGATTAGGCAAACTAAAACTAATCAATTGAGTAGGCTATCGAGTATAGCGGTTGGCATAATACATAGAAATTGTGTATTGAATGATTGAACATGTATATGATAATTGTTTATATAAATTGTGTTGTGTGGGAGGAGATAGGGGATGTACTCCACGGTTTAGGGGAAAATAGGGGATGGACCTCTAAACTGGAAATTGTTGGCATTGATACAGCACTACAATGTGTATCAATTGTGAAGTATGGAAGTGTTTTGTTACATTGATACAACACCAAAATGTGTATCATTTGTGAAGTATGAAAGTGGTTTTATGCATTATTGATACATCACCAAAATGTGTATCTGTCATGAATTTTGAAAGTAATTGAGTGATGAGTTATAATCTCATTAAGTTATTTGGGCCAGGTTCTGAGCCTTGTTTTCAAACTGAAAGTTGAATAAGAAATGGAAACTGAAATGTAACATGGGCATGATTGTCATGAAACTATAATATGGCATAAGTTGTTATATAAGTGTGGACCATCTATTGAATGCTATTATTTTAGTCATTGTTTATAGTTGGTTTAGTATATTTCTACTGGGCTGTGGCTCACCCTATATGGGACATCATTTTCAGGTACAGGTAGCATGCCACCTCCAAGGACATAGCTTGGGAGGCTAGAGGCAGACAGACTGTTTCTGTTCTTTTGTTTTCTTTTGATGTATTACATGTATATCAAGCCAAGGGCTTTCTTTGTATAGAGTTAGCACTCTCTTTTTGTAACCAAGTGTTGACTTGGAAAGTTGTAAGCCCATAGGGCATTTACTTTTGTTGTCAACATGTAATACATTTTGTAATGATTACTCCGATGGAATGTATTTATGCTTTATTCTCTTATGTCTAAGCATGCTATTGTTGGATGATTTATTGGTTTATTTTTGAGGGCGTTACAATAATATTCCTGAAAAAGTGTAACAAATCCCACTGAGGGAAATAATTAATGTTCCTCTTGACTACATATTGATATTCTACAAGTAATATTGCCTTATATTGGATTAACTTAAATAAATTAAAGAAATGATGCCAAATTCTATAAAGTCTCTGCAATATTTGCAACTAAATGTTGTTAATCAAGAAACCATCTTCAATGCATCTTTACTATAAAGTATAATTTTCAAATACTAATAGTCAAATGAAACAAAGGCAGGCATCAATTAGCACTCCAAGCTTAAATAGGTCACAAGAAACATCTCCTTTTAAACTGTGATATTTCTTGATACACTATCTTTTTTCTAGCTAATAACTTACGATGTTTCTATCTAAAATGAATAAATATGGTGGCAGATGTGAGCAGGAAGATATCAGCAGCATCAGCTAGGGCTCACACCAGAATACCAAAGCAGAGCACTCCTTTTCAACTTCCTTTAGGTGGGCTTTCTTCATTTTCAATCATAATTTGGTCTACATATAGTATCTATGTATGGATCAATTCAAATATACAGTGAAATATGACCCATGGTCTTGGTCGTTCTGTAACAATTATGTATATGCCTATAGATAGTAAACATGAATGCTTAGATGTCATTTTGATGTATCAGATGAGCCAAAGATGAGCACTTTGGAAATCAATTTTTAGTAATTTATGGGGAATTTGTGATTTTTCCTTTTGATTTAATCTGAAATTGGCACTATGAACAAATGAGTAAGGGCTTCAAACGTATATGTGTACTCACTAATCACTATGCCTATGGACTTATATAAGGCCTTTTCACGAATTTTTTGTTCTCAAATATTTTCTTTTGAGAAAACTAGTAACATATATAATTTTCTTAAAGTTCCTTGCTACTGTGATATCAGCCATAATTTTAAGTATTCTTCTTTTGTCTCAAATTTCATTCTTGATGGAGATTTAAAATATTTGCATTTGTAATGGCTGTTACGAGTGTTTTCTCTGTTTTTGTCCTGCGTTAGTTGTTTCTTGACTAGCTTTCTTTATTTAATTCACTGTTTAATAAATTATCTTTTTTCACTGCGGTTTGGTTTTAAAGAAAGTCTAACAGCTTCATTGGTTGTTTCCTTGAAATCAACATTTGTCTTTGGAGGGATATTCATCATAATCTCATCCTCTTTGTTATGGTTTCTAGTAACTAGTAGTTTCATGATTTGTTTTCTGATCTCTTTTTATTTAATTTCTAGGTGTACATTAAATTGTTGATTTTTCCCCCCATTGTTGAACTATTGGTCATGCCTTTTTTTTTTTTTTTTTTTTTCTTTTTTTTTTTTTTTTAAATTCATTCTCATTGGTTATCACAGACAAAGTGAATTCATGGTAGCTCGTATTTATTGGATTTCATTGTGCTAATTAGATTTTGTAAGCCATGGCATTATACTTATGGAATTTACTTTTCTTATGAATAGGTACTTGAGGATCCGAGCGATTATTTGAACATACGTATAAGTCATGCTTTTGCTCATGACATTTTATATATATGATGTCATGACAAGAAAGATGTATGGACAACTTCGATATTTTGATTTTTTGACTTGATTGGGAGATAAAGGAATGGAAGTGCAACTAGTGTTGTGTTTTGTGAGGGGTTTGCACCCTTTTTGTGAGGGGTTCAATTTTGGCTTTTGTTGGGAGTGAGTTTTTGATTTTTGAGTATTCAAAAGGGGATACGTATCATGTGGCAGTTGAATATCTGATATGTGAACTTACTTGTATGTCTAATATTTTCTTGGTGAGTTGGGTATTAACTACTTTATAAATGTTTGTATATCAATTATTTTATTGAAATGAATGAAATTTGCGTCAAATTCTTTTGAGTGTTTAAATATTACATTTTCTGGTGTTCATGTGATTTAATTTTTTTGATGGTTTGCCAATCATTTTTTTTTTTTTGGAAGAAGGATAATTAGATTTCGTATGTATGGATTGGAAATGGATGATATTGGATGAAGGTCCACAATTGATTAATCTACATTTGCAATTTGGTGGTCTTTTGTGCTCAATTAATTGGCATACTAACAATTTGGTTGGATGTTATTTTAAAATTGATTGTGTAATCGATTCAAAGTGAATTTGTTAGGCATTGAACATATTGTAGCTTGAATTTTTCGCGCCCCCCCCTTTTCGGAGAGCTTGAATTGGTCCGACAGTTCGGACTCCTGTCACGGTTCTGAATCTAATCTCACAAAGTGCAATATGAAACTGATAAACACCAAAGTGTCCAATCCGGCAAATCATTTTGGAAAATCGATTTTAAATCAAATAATGTCAAAACTGGACTGCTTTGCTAGATTACAGAGTCGCCACCTAAATATTTTGTTTTGGGGGAAAATTTAGGAAACCCTGACTCGTGCCAAAGGCCACGTGTCCGTCATCACCAAAGTTGCATCGGCTTGGGAACTTGGGTACGAGGGGGGAAGGTCATGAAATGAGCACCCCCGCTCGCCCGATCAAAGGATTTGGCCTCTACTAACCATGACATGTCATTTTATAAACCTTATGCGTTCTTATCCGGTTATTAGCTAACTTTACTATGTGACGCACACAAGCAAGTATAGACTAAAATCGAGAGAATTGGAACAACTCAACTTATGTTTGTTTTCGAAAATGGTTTGAATTTGCCACCCTCAAGTGGGCTTAAAAGTTTGCGGATTTTCCACCTCAAGTGCTCTTAAAACATGATTTGCCACCTCAAGTGGGCTTAAAACTCACATTTATCGAATTGTTCCAATTCAAACAATCAAGCCTTCATCCATAGGCATTCATGCAGTTAAATCATTTAAGCAAATAGCCTCATGGCAACATGGCAATCGCACTCATGCAAGTATGCTAAAGCGTAAAAGCTTACCAAGTACTCCGAGCCAATAATAAAAACTAGTTAAAAAGATGTATGATCCTAACTATACGAGATGCCTAATGCAACACATGCAATATGAAATTAATAGGCTCGGCTACTAATATGGCATATGAATCGATTTGATAACATGCTTTGAAACACATATTCAAATAAGTATTGAATTTGCAATGCAGTTTGAATGATGCGTCAAACCTCGGTGCATGCAAAACAAATGAATGGATGCAAAAATGCAAGCATAAGGTATGCTAATTGAAAATGTCCCTAATCTACCCATCAAAAGAGATTAAATAAAAGAGAAAAAGATGTGGGGTTGGAAGACATACACACAGGCACGCACACTTATTACAACATTATGCCCTCACGAAGGAGGGTCCGAATGAATAAGCTAACTAGCTATACTAATTAAGCTGACTATTACAAACCAAAACTAATTAACTATTCTAGTTAACTAATTATTACAATAATTGAAACTAATTAACTAACTTATTCTAAGCTAATTAATTACAACAAATTGAAATTGAAGAACTAGTTACATGAACTAATTAAGTACAACACTTGAATTGAATAATCAACTATGCTAACAAATTAAAGCAATTAAATGGCCTCGAGGGCGAGGGACGCATGCATGCTCAGTTGGTTTCCTCCCGAAAATCCACCGCCTTGCTATCGGATGCCTCTGTTTGCACTCGTTTGATCTCTGAAAATTGTGCCAACTCCCAAAATGACTCTGCTCCAACTCAGGAATGCACTGGTGCAAAATTCATTTCTGGCCGGTTGGCTACCAATGGTTGCTGTCGGCTACCATTGGTGGCCGGCCGGCTGCCTCTGGTGGCCGGTCGGCCACTGCTTTCTTGGACTTCCCTTTTTTGCTGCAACAGAGAGCAAACAGAGTCAAAGCAGTGTATTCTCAAGGAGTGTGTGTACTGTTTCCCTCCTTATCATTACACAAGTTCAAAGGAGTGTAACTCTTGGTTCCTAAACCATCAACCAAGCATTTTCAATGCATGATAGCCAAAGAACCAAGTTTGTACAATTTCAATGAGTGCACAAACAAGACCAAAACAACCACCACCCTATCATGCATGATCAAGGGTGATGGTGACCAAGAAAAGTGGCATGTTTAATCACTTTGGGTATGAAACGTCCCATTTTTCTTTTGTTCGGATTAACGTCCGATCCGAACACATGCAATGTAACACAAAGATGCTTAATCGATTATTCCTCCTTTACTTTGTTCATTTTGTTTACACATTTTACATTACTAATTAGTCCTTTAATCGATTATTTAAGAAGTGTTAACCAAGGGATGATTTGAGGCAAGAGAGAGGTCATGCCTTTGGTTAGTAGAAACCCTCAAAAGAGGATTAAAACCACTAAGCATGAACTCTATCTCAAGCTTAAAGAATCCCAAACTTGAAACAATTCTCAAAAGCGATTGAAAGTGAGACAAATAAGCATGTGACAGAGATTATGATGCTGAGATTACATGCAAAATAATGCTACAACATGCAAAAAACTCAAACACTTCATGCTTAAAGCCTTAAAACAATGAGCTAGTGAAGACCATTACACTATAGCCATGCAATACAAGCCTCAAAGGACTTAACCAGCCCAAAATAGAGTTAAAGCAGGCCAAAATAGTAGCAAAAACATGCTGAAGTTAAGCTAACACAAGCTAGAATAATAGGCTAAATCATGAAGCATGTTAGACTAGTAAGCACAATTGCACTACAAGTACAAAAAGCAAGCCTTAAGTGCTCCAATCAACCCAAAACAGAGCTGAAACATGCCAAAATAGACCTAAAACATGCTTGAATTAAGCTAAGTTAAGCTAAAAAATCAAGCTAACATGTGAAGCAACCTAGGCATGGAAGCAAGACACAAGGAGGGGAGGCTAACCCCTCTTATTTTGGACTTCAAAAGTTGATTTTTACCACTGAAATAACTCTGAATTTCAGTGGTTAAAAGGGCCAAAAAATTTGATTTAAAGGTGGTAAGAAATGGCACAAAAGGCTTCACAATCCAAAGAGCAAACAGAGGAGACAACCCCCTAGCTCAAAATAGGCTCAAACCACCATTTTTAGGACTGAAAAACAGAGGTTTTTTCAGTTAAAAACCAGCTCAAAAATAGTGTGAAAAGATGGCAAAACAAGCATGCAAAACAAGCTTAAATAGGGTAAGTTCTATACATTTGAAGCAAAGCACACAATAGGCACAAATCTGAGCTTAAACCACCTTCTAGAGCTCAAAGGAGGCCCCAAGAGAGCTTCAAGCAACCTCAGCCCAAAGATGAACCACTTTGGTTAAGGGTTGATAGGTTAAAGTTTGAAGTATGCAAGTTTCTAAGCACAAAAGCTCAAGAGAGAGAGAAATCTAGAGAGAGAAGATTGTAGAGAGAGAGATTTTAGAGAGAGAGGCTCCCAAATTTTCTAATCTTGCAATATGAGAGATATGGCCTCTATATGTAGAAAAAAGAGAGCCTTGGTCGAAAATATCTGAAAATGGGACAGCTGGAGCAGTGTGATACAACTAGAGGAAAATATCTGCAAATTCTGAGATTTCTGGACACTTGTGGCTGACTAGCCACCATTGGTGGCCAACCAGCCACTAATGGTGGATGACAAGAACCACTTTTGGCCGACCTATGGCCGGCAAACTCCATTTGTGGCCAATAGCAAAAACAGGTTCCTGGCCCCGGCTTCAAACAAACATATCTCCTTCATCTGGACTCCTTTTCAAGTCATTCTTGAGCCTAAATTGAAGCCCTGGAAGTCTTTTTTCCAATGGTGCAGCCTCACATCAAAATTCGAAGTGCTCTAAGAGATATACTTGTTTTAGTGAAGACTGCTCAGTTTCGGTCCTAACCGGATTCACGCCCAACTTCAACCAGCCATAACTCCCTCATCCGGACTCAGCTTTAGGAGATTCTTGAATGTAAAATGAAGCCCCAGAAGTCCACTTTCCAATGGTGGTGGCCTCATAGCTGAAATCCAAGTGTACAAAAGGATAGGCCTGATTTAGCGAGGGCTGCTCGACTCTCTCTTAACGGTTCATGCCCATCTTCTTCTCCAACTTGGTTTCTTTCCTCTGCTCCAATTTTCTTCAACTCCAAACCTCTAAACAAGATGTTTTGAAAGATTTTTCAAAAACTTCTCCTCTCTTTCATTCATTTCCATTTTGTCCTTGCTTGGTTTACCAAAAAACGCAACATTTAACGAAATGCGAGCCTCGGAACATCGTAGAAATTTTTTTCAAAAATATTTTGAAAGAGAAGGTTTTAAGGTCTAAAATCATTTTGGTCAAAATAGTCTTGGTCCAAAATGGGGTGTGAGGTTTGGATTTGACGCTCTCCTTGCCAAAGAAATCGAACCTTTACATAACATAGCCTGCACCATCAAGTAAGCAAATCAGTGGCGCTCAAGTCTTATGGGCAGTCAAAAATGGGGTGTTTACACATATATTATAATTGCACAATCTATTGCGGGTAAATATGTATGATTTGAATTTGGATGATATTGATCCATGATCTCTTGTGCAATCGATTGGCCTATAATCTTGTAATATGAATTCTTTTGTAATCAATTGATTTTGCAATCGATTGGAAGTGAAATTATAAGAACATTTTCTTACCAATCAATTGTGCAATTAAATGAGAATCAATTTGATAGGTACTTGGGAGTTTTAAAAAAAAAAAATCTAATAGGTATTTGACAATTTCATAACCAATCGATTAGGAGTGAAATTGTAAAACACTTGATCACCAATCAATTGTGCAATTGAATGAAAATCAATATAGGTAATTAAGAATTTCATAACCAATCGATTGGGAGTAAAATTGTAAGTTATTTTATCACCAATCAATTATTCAATTGAATGTGAATGAATTTGATAGGTACTTGACAATTTCACATGCAAAGATTTTTTTACAATAATTTGACTTGCACTTGTCACAACATATATTCTTTTGCACTTTAATCAATTTGGATTGACATGCCAATATTAACAACCAAGACATATGTAGTTGGTACCCAAATATCATATACAGAGATTGGCATCCAAATTAATTTACAATTTGGCATATATCAACTTGTACATAGATGGATTAGCAAAATCAAATTTACATAATCCAAATAGAAATCATCCAAATGTACATTCATCCACACATAAAAACCATCCAAATTACATCAACCAAATATTGTTTACAAACCAATTTTAAATCATAAATTAGTCTAATTGTTTAAAAAAAAAATGTCACATTTTGTGTTTGAGGGTCAACCATTCATGTCCATTTCTTCTTATTATAGGAACCTTACATGTATATTACTAGAAAGCAAAGGAGACTGACAGAGAAAAATAAAATAAAATGGATTTATAGAATTGTCCACAAAAAGAAAATAGGGAATGCTTCCAAGCATAATGATCTTAAGATAGCGTCAAATCTCCCAAAGCCAACTACGAGAACAGTTTGAACAAAATCATCTATAATTGACACCACTCTTGCAATAATTTTACATCAATTTAGATAATTTCAATGGAAGAACATTTAAATGGATAACAATTACTATAAACAAAAAGTTTAAATAAATGAAAAACAGTCACATCATTTGTAACAAAAGCAAACTTTTCATTAGCAATTTCCTCACAGCATACACTATGACCCTACGTATATAACATTGGTCTAATTATACAGTTCTAGTTATAGAAAAATTGGGATGAAGCAAGGAATGCAATTATAAAATAAAGTATTTTAGGTTTTAGCTAATATAATCTTCAAAACTATATGTATAGCGATCCCGGTTATCCCTTTACTGTTCTGTTGTATTCCGGACTCGGTTCCGTGAAGTTGGTAGTGGTATCTATCTTGTTGTGTCCTTTAATTCCACTTGATTGAGTTTTAGGATGTTTTGAACAAGGTTGTTACAGGTTGGTTAGGCCTTGGTTTCAATTCCTTGTTGTTCAGTTTTTAGGCGTTCCGCTCGAGCGGGACTTCTTGCGCTCGAGCGGATATTGCACACCTCCAGTATTTTGGGTTCCTGCAAAACTTCTGCAGATGTGATTTCTGCGCTCGAGCGAGTTTGTTTACGCTCGAGCGGTGGCGCTCGAGCGGGTCGTTTGGCGCTCGAGCGGGTAGTACTTTCTGGGTGTAAGTTCTGGGAGGTGGAAATCTGCGCTCGAACGGACTGATTTTCGTGCTCGAGCGGAAGTGCTTTATTCTTGTGTCTTGGCGCTCGAGCGGGCCTTATTGCGCTCGAGCGTGTCCAGATTTTTGTTCTTGGCGCTCGAGCGTTGTGTTCTTCGCTCGAGCGGGAATGTCGTATATGAGTTATCCGCTGGGTGATTTCAAATCACCTTTTGCTTTTCTTTCTCTCTCCTACTTTTTCTAAAAACCCTTTTGAGAGCCTCTCTTTCTAGATACTCCCTTCTCTCTAGGGTTTGATCTAGTTAGAGTGTCCTCCTTCTCTTCGGCCTTTGTAAAAGTTGTGTTGATCGTCGAGGGCGTCATTTTAATCTGAAAATTTCGAAATTTGGAGCATTTTGGTTTTGGTCTTCATCTCCATTGGAGCTCAAACTTTGAGGTAGGGATAACCTACTCCTTTTTATGAACTTTGTCTTTAAATTTTGGTATTTTGAGATGTTGGGGTTGGTTTGGTAATTTGGTAAAATTTGGGGCTTTTGTGTAAATTTACAAAGGTTGGGGTTTTAGCTAAATAAAGCTTAGATGCATGTTTGGCATGGAAAAAGTGAAATTAATGTTAAAACATTAATGAAAATGGAACCTAAGGGTTGTAATGTTAATTATGGAAAAGTGCCCTAATTACATTGATTGATTAATTTGTATAATTAATTGTTGGAAATGAGGAATTGAATTGAGAATGTGGGAATTGGAAAGGGAAGGGGTTAAAGGGTGTAGTTGGATTATTTATCGCTCACCTAGTTGAAATGTTGATTATATATCCATTGTTGCATTTATTTTCTTTATAGAAATAACTGCTTTGGGCTATCGGTGAAGGATAGTCGTGATTGTTGTAGACAATGCATGATGATTAGGCAAACTGAAACTAATCACTGGAATGTGTCATTGAGATTGACGATTGAAAGAATACATTAAATTTATGTATTGTGTGATGATGTGTATAATTGTTGTTTATATGCATTGTGTTGTGTTGGAGGAGATAGGGGATGTACTCCACGGTTTAGGGGAAGATAGGGGATGGACCTCTAAACCGGATGTGTTGGGACGAGATAGGGGATGGACTCCATAGATAGAGCTCATATGCTTATCTATTAATGTGTTGACAGAGCTCATATGCTTGTCATTGGAAGTGTGATAGTGCTCATATGCATATCTGTGGAAGTGATGATATATCTTGTATGCTTATCTATTGTTGTGTGATATAGCTAGTATGCTTATCTATTATGAAATGGGAAGTGTTTGATATGAGTCACCATCTCATATGAGTTGTTTGGCCAGGTTCTGAGCAATGATTGTAAATTGAGAATTAAAAGGAATTGGAAAATGGACTGTAATATGGACTTGTATGTCATGAAACCGTAAAGTGTAATAAGGGAAAGTATCTGTGTTGGCCATCTATCAATTGCTAATCTTTTAGTCATTTTGTAGTCGTTTTCGTGGACGACATTCTTATCTATTCGCTTTCAGAGGAGGAGCACGAGGCACACTTGAGAGTGGTGCTTGAGTTGCTTAGAGCCCATAGGCTGTATGCCAAGTTTGGGAAGTGTGAGTTCTGGCTAAGGGAAGTCAAATTCTTAGGCCACGTGGTATCCGGGGAAGGGGTGTCTGTTGATACATCCAAGGTTGAGGCAGTGCAAGATTGGGCACATCCTAAGAGTGTGTTTGAGATCCGCAGTTTTCTGGGATTAGCTGGGTATTACCGTCGGTTTGTGAAAGATCTCTCCAGGCTAGCCTCGCCGTTGACTAGATTGACTCGGAAGGGAGTCAAATTTGTATGGAGTGAGACTTGCGAAAAGTCGTTCCAAGAGCTAAAGGTTAGATTGACCGCCGCTCCGGTTTTGATTATCCCGGAGAGAGGGTCGGGTTATGTGGTTTATTGTGATGCCTCGCGAGAGGGTTTGGGTTGTGTGTTGATGCAAGAAGGGAAAGTGGTAGCTTATGGCTCACGTCAGTTGAAAATTCACGAGAAGAATTACCTTACACACGACCTAGAGTTAGCAGCAGTGATCTTTGCCTTGAAGATTTGGAGGCATTACCTTTATGGTGAGAGGTTTGAGGTGTTCTCGGACCACAAGAGTTTGAAGTATCTGTTCACACAGAGAGACCTGAATTTGAGGCAGAGGAGATGGATGGAGTTCATTGAGGATTATGATTTTGAGTTGCATTATCACCCGGGAAAGGCCATTGTTGTGGCCGATGCCCTTAGTAGGAAATCCATTAGTGATGTAGCTTGTATAGCCATCCGGGAATGGGGGATGTTGGGGGCACTGGGCGAGTTTGATTTGCTACTGGGCGAATCTGTTGAGGCTGCGGCCTTGTTTTCTGTTGTTGCGCAGCCTACACTTATGACTAGAGTGTTAGAGGCGTAGAGAGGTGACCTTGAGGTAGAGTCCTTCCGAGAGAAGATCTCCGATGGGAAAGTTGAGAAGGGTTTGACGGTGTATCTCGACCAAAGTGTGAGATACCGAGACCGTTTGTTTGTGCCGGAGTCTTGCCGAGAGGAAGTACTCCGAGAGTTTCATCATTCGCGCCTTGCGGTGCATCCGGGAGGCACTAAGATGTATCGGGATTTGGGTCGCCAGTTTTGGTGGCGGGGTATGAAGAGAGATGTGGCTAATTTCGTATCAAAGTGCCTTACTTGCTAGCAAGTAAAGACCGAGCATCAGAGGCCAGCGGGTTTGTTGTAACCTTTGCCTATTGCCGAGTGGAAGTGGGAGCATATCACTATGGACTTCGTTGTAGGTCTTCCGAGGACTCAGCGGGGTAGTGATGCCATTTGGGTGGTTGTAGACCGGTTGACTAAGTCGACGCACTTTATCCCTATGCGCGTGAGAGATTTGGTAGATCATCTTGCCGACGTGTACGTTCGGGACATAGTGAGGTTGTTACAGCCCAGAGTCGCCAAAAGAGTTATGCCGACCGTAGGAGGAGGCCTTTGGCGTTTGAGATAGGTGATCATGTCTTTTTGAAGATATTACCTAGGCGAGGTTTGATGAGGTTTGGGAAGAGTGGGAAGTTATCCCCTCGGTTTATTGGGCCTTTTGAGATCCTTGAAAGGATTGACGAGGTTGCTTATCGTTTGGCCTTACCGCCGCAGTTGTCCGGAGTGCATGACGTGTTTCATGTGAGTATGCTTCGGAAATATGAGCCGGATCCATCACATGTGTTAGATTGGACCGACTTAGAGGTAGATGAGGATGCCTCGTATGAGGAGAGACTGGTTCGGGTCTTGGATAGGCGGGATCAAGTCCTGCGTGGCAAGACCATCCCTTTGGTAAAGGTTTTGTGGAAACATCACGGAGTGGAGGAAGCCACTTGGGAACGTGAGTTGGAGGTCCGCGAGAAATATCCGGACTTGTTTATTGATGGGTAATTTTGTAATGAAATTCTGTAATATTGTTGGACTTAAGAGCTTTAAATATGTCTTAAGTTGCAAAACATTGGTAATGTTTTGGGTTTAATGAAAGTATGTTGTAGAACTTACCCTGATATGGGAGTTGATTATGGTATTGCATATGTTGGCTATATTTTAGAACTGGAGTTGTATCATGTATATTGATTATGATATGAACTGTGAACCATGCATGTTGGAAATGGTTGGAAATGAAAGAAAATTACATGTTGATAATGCACTTGTAATATTTGTTGTGAAATGCCTCTTGAAAAGAGATGGAATCGACCGGTAATGGGTCGGGTTGTCTAATATTATGTTGTAATATTAATGAGAATGGAGAAAACCTGTTTTTGAAAACTTGTGTTTAATTTCGGGGACGAAATTCTTTAAGAGGGGGAGGTTATAGCGATCCCGGTTACCCCTTTACTGTTCTATTGTATTCCGGACTCGGTTCCGTGAAGTTGGTAGTGGTATTTATCTTGTTGTGTCCTTTAATTCCACTTGATTGAGTTTTAGGATGTTTTGAACAAGGTTGTTACAGGTTGGTTAGGCCTTGGTTTCAATTCCTTGTTGTTCAGTTTTTAGGCGTCCCGCTGCGAGCGGGACTTCTTGCGCTCGAGCGGATATTGCACACCTCCTGTATTTCGGGTTCCTGCAAAACTTCTGCAGATGTGATTTCTGCGCTCGAGCGGGTTTGTTTACGCTCGAGCGGTGGCGCTCGAGCGGGTTTGTTGGCGCTCGAGCGGGTAGTACTTTCTGGGTGCAAGTTCTGGGAGGTGGAAATCTACGCTCGAGCGGACTGGTTTTCGCGCTCAAGCGGGAGTGTTTTATTCTTGTGTCTTGGCGCTCGAGCGGGCCTTATTGCGCTCGAGCGTGTCCAGATTTTTGTTCTTGGCGCTCGATCGTCGTGTTCTCCGCTCGAGCGGGTCATACGTATATGAGTTATCTGCTGGGTGATTTTAAATCACTTTTTGCTTTTCTTTCTCTCTCCTACTTTTTCTAAAAACCCTTTTGAGAGCCTCTCTCTCTAGATACTCCCTTCTCTCTAGGGTTTGATCTAGTTAGAGTGTCCTCCTTCTCTTCGGCCTTTGTAAAAGTTGTGTTAATCGTCGAGGGCATCATTTTAATCTGAAAATTTCAGAATTTGGAGCATTTTGGTTTTGATCTTCATCTCCATTGGAGCTCAAACTTTGAGGTAGGGATAACCTACTCCTTTCTATGAACTTTGTCTTTAAATTTTGGTATTTTGAGATGTTGGGGTTGGTTTGGTAATTTGGTAAAATTTGGGGCTTTTGTGTAAATTTACAAAGGTTGGGGTTTTAGCTAAATAAAGCTTAGATGCATGTTTGGCATGGAAAAAGTGAAATTAATGTTAAAACATTAATGAAAATGGAACCTAAGGGTTGTAATGTTAATTATGGAAAAGTGCCCTAATTACATTGATTGATTAATTTGTATAATTAATTGTTGGAAATGAGGAATTAAATTGAGAATGTGGGAATTGGAAAGGGAAGGGGTTAAAGGGTGTAGTTGGATTATTTATCGCTCACCTAGTTGAAATGTTGATTATATATCCATTGTTGCATTTATTTTCTTTATAGAAATAACTGCTTTGGGCTATCGGTGGAGGATAGTCGTGATTGTTGTAGACAATGCATGATGATTAGGCAAACTGAAACTAATCACTGGAATGTGTCATTGAGATTGACGATTGAAAGAATACATTAAATTTATGTATTTTGTGATGATGTGTATAATTGTTGTTTATATGCATTGTGTTGTGTTGGAGGAGATAGGGGATGTACTCCACGATTTAGGGCAAGATAGGGGATGGACCTCTAAACCGGATGTGTTGGGAGGAGATAGGGGATGGACTCCATAGATAGAGCTCATATGCTTATCTATTAATGTGTTGACAGAGCTCATATGCTTGTCATTGGAAGTGTGATAGTTCTCATATGCATATCTGTGGAAGTGATGATATAGCTTGTATGCTTATCTATTGTTGTGTGATATAGCTAGTATGCTTATCTATTATGAAATGGGAAGTGTTTGATATGAGTCACCATCTCATATGAGTTGTTTGGCCAGGTTCTGAGCCATGGTTGTAAATTGAGAATTGAAAGGAATTGGAAAATGGACTGTAATATGGACTTGTATGTCATGAAACTGTAAAGTGTAATAAGGGAAAGTATCTGTGTTGGCCATCTATCAATTGCTAATCTTTTAGTCATTGTTCATATTTGGTTTAGTGTATTTCTACTGGGCTGTGGCTCACCCTATATAGGAATATCATTTTCAGGTACAGGTAGCATGCCACCTCCAATGACGTAGCTTGGGAGGCTAGAGGCGGACACACTTTTGTTGTCTTATTTTGATGTATTATATGTATATTCAAGCCAAGGGCTTAATGTGTAAATGAGTTAGCACTCTTTTGTTGTAACCAAGTGTTAACTTGGAAAGCTGTAAGCCTTTAGGGCATTTGCTTTTATTGTTAACATGTAATATTTTTTGTAATGAAACTCTGATTAATGGAAGAATGTGAACTTTTGTAAATTAATGCATGTCTATATTAATGGGTTTTATGTTATTATTTTGGGGGCGTGACAATATGCCAGCTTCCCATTTTTAGCGACACTAATATTTGGTGTAAATTCATCTATGCGAAATTCAAATCATATTCATTCAACCTTCAAATTTAATTAACAAATAAAAATTCATCAACTAATCCAAAATATAAACCAAATACATTCAACAAAACCAATTTCTAATCCATTCAACAAAACATATCTCAATATCTAAAAAATCCAAAACAATTCAACCCAATTATTCAAACAAAATATAAACGTCAAAATACAAGTGTTTGATTACAGATTACTATTCAATAATCTATCAAAATATATCTTGTTCCA
This sequence comes from Camellia sinensis, assembly GCF_004153795.1. Lineage (NCBI taxonomy): Eukaryota > Viridiplantae > Streptophyta > Magnoliopsida > Ericales > Theaceae > Camellia > Camellia sinensis. The sequence goes on from NW_021028553.1 coordinate 124,238, forward strand.
TGAGTCCATCTCTATCATATATTTGTAAAAGAATAAATATAAGAAAAAACAAAGGATATTTAATCTAACATCGCTCTTCAACTTTAATAATGAGAGAGGTCCACAAATTATTTTTTTGTAGCCTAAAGTCTCTCACCCACATTCATATATCACACCCACTCTCTCATTCTCTCTCCTCTCTCTCTTCCTCTCTCCCACCTCACCCACACCACACCACACCACACCCATACCCATACCCATCGAAATCGTTGTCGAGGCGGGTGACAATGGCTCAGACAATGGCTGACCCAACACTGACGACAGTAGCGCCATTGACAGTGAGCTTGTGCTGTCCTCGCTTGCAGCCATCACACCCATCCTCCATGTTGCCAATGAGGTCGAAAAGGAGAACCCTAGGGTTACTTATATCTGTGAGAAAGCCCAAGCCCACTTTTACTCTCTGTCACTTTGTCAGTCTCTGTTGATTTTGCTTTTGCTTTTTTAAGTGAATGTTGTTGTTAATCATATCAATGTACTTGGTGGTGATTGCAATGATATTTATGATGTTTTGGAAGGCTTAGTTAAGTGTATTTGGCTGTGCAAATTAAATTGTTTCATTTTTGTTTCAAAACACAGAAAAATTTCTAAGAATAGAGAAATTTTGATTCAGACAAATTTCAAAACATAGAAAATCAGAGAAATTGAGCAAACCAGAGAAATTGATATGATACATGCATAGTAGTGCTCATGCTGATTAGAGTAGAACACACCTGAAGGCCTTTCCACTCTTTCACTAAATTGTCCAACATTTAAAGCTGGTTTGGGTGCTGCTTGCTAAAGTAGACGTGAGCAGTAGACTCAACACATACACATAATGTGAAGTCAAACATTACAACATCTACAAGCACTGACCCTTTGTCTTGAACTGCCACCAATCTGAGGGGTACTTCAAAATTGCCCAATCAAATACATAGATTGATAGCTTGTGCAAGTATATCAAGGAATTAAATTTTAGGACAACACTCTTAAAGAATATCAATAAATGAAACAACCGATACAATTCCTCATCTGCAATATATGAATTTGCCTCAGTTTTCAAATTTCAATCCAATTTCCAATCCATTCAATTTAAACTGTTAGCAATCTGAAGACATTGAAAATGTCCAACAAATTAATTGAAATGCCTTTTTTTTATCTTTAATCAAAGCTCATTAATTCTCTTGTAAGGCACATAATTTAAACCAAGTATTGAAATATTAGTTGATAACTTATTTAGTAGCTTATTTCTATTATAAAAAAATAATAAAAAGATGATTTAGTGTTAATCATTATTGCCTATATTGATTGATTCCTAAAATAGGCAAGGCATTTGTGGCAGTTGTTTATCAGTAAATCTCAACAACCAGAATTCCAATTCACCCAATAATGAAAATAAGTTTAGAGTTTTGCATAGAATTTAATGGTGAACCCAATACATGCCCATTGAATTAACTTGTATAGAACTCTGAATTGGTAAAATAGGAACCGTAGAAAGTATAGAAATGAAAATAGAGGCTCCTCTTAACCAATTCCTACATTACCAAAGTATTTGCATCACATAACAACTTACTTTTTCTTTTCTTTTTTTGTAGTAAAAATAATGATAGCAATAACGTTAATAATAATGATAACAACAGCAATAACAAAACCATCATAATAATAACAAAAGAAACATAGCCTTCTCATTACATTCTAGAAGATCATGAAGAAAACTGATACTGGTTTTGGGATCAACACTTGAAGCAATATTTTCAAACTAAAACCCACTCAGTAGTTGGACAACCCAGACGATAAACAACAAAGCTTCTAAACATTGAAAACTCCTAAGCCATTTTCCCCAAAATTTTATTTCTACTTTCCTTTCTCTATGTTAATCTCAAAGAGCAAATTAATCATTATACAAGCAATAGCAACCAATGAAAGAAGCTCTTTGGAAGTCTTACCATTGAAAGGTGAACACTGCAATGGCAACTCTTGTCCTTTGGAAGTACCCTTTTACCTTAACCAACCACTAATCTTTTAAACAAACATTTTCATTTTAAAACCTAAATAATGAGCAAAACAATCAACAAATACCACGAAATCCACATATTAAAAAAGCAAACAAAAAAATAAATTAACATCATATGCTTGTTTTAACTGATAATAATTTATGAATCTAAAAATCCAAAATGTTGTACCTGAAGATTTATAAACTGAATCCCAAGTCAAGCCCATAATGAGCATTCACCAAGCAATGTTCAGCAAACAAAGAATGATTGACAAGACAATTTGATAAATAATTATGCAGTCCTTAGACTTGAGTCATGAAAATCCTTTCCTCTCCATTTGATTTTCAATTTTAGAACATTTTTCCACACACCATGGCAAACATGTTGTTAACACTTAAATTAACAGAAATTAACATTGCAACAATTCTCATTTAAATATTTACTAAGAGCTGTTTTCCATAGTTATCAACAATTACTAAAGCGATAGAAAGAAGCAAAATTCACCTAAGATGTCAAATATCTTTAAAGAGGACCAAAAGATTTATCCATTTGTAGCTTGTTGTTTGTGAATATGTCACGCCCCAAAAATTAACCCAACGATATGCTACACCAAACCACATTCACTAATTAAATATAACCATTCTCCACTCTTTTCATCATTAATCACCATGGTTTACATAAAAGTTCCACATGCAATTTATACATTCATAAGTAAGAAAACGCATGAATCTATAGCATGTGAAGCATATAGTTCCAAAATAAATAAAGATGCCCTTAGGGGCTACAACTTCCAAGGCTTAAGCTTGGTTACACAAAAGTGGTCTCTCGGACCCATACCAAAAATAGCCTTTGGCTTTACAGAAATTCACAACAAAAATAAAGAGCACACTACTCTTCTCAAAATATTTCCATGCCCTCAATTCGGCGGGATCACCATATCTTTACCTGCACCAAAACCCATAGGGGTAAGCACAATGCCCAGCAGAGAATCCTTAACAAAGAATATACATTTATGTGAGGTATCCAATATTGAATGCAAATGTAAATGCAATGGAGTGCCATCTCAAAATAATCACATGCCCTGTTTTTTCGTGAAAAGTCGCCATGTTTTCAATAACATTTTGCAATCTCATCAATTTCAACTTCCATAATTTTTATGCAATAGGGGCGGTAAATACGACACTGGTAATACCTAGGCTGGTGTCTGCAAGTAGTGTAATAACCCGACCCTCGTACATGATTCTGGTATCTTTTCGGTCCTCTATTCTGTGCTTTTGAATGCTTATTGTGAAATTCTGTGTGAAATTACGTTGAATTAAGTGAAACTTGGAAATATGGATTCCTATCTGTTGAACAAGAAAATTATCTGTCGCACTTAAACTGTTTGAATCCTGAATTGGAAGCCATAGAGACTTAAGTTTTTGAAATTGATTTGATATTTGAAATCTGCATGATTTTTAAGCTATAATGGGATTTCTGTGGAATTTCAATTTGGGATGCTTAAACGATTAAATTTTTGTCTTATTCACCCTTAAATAAATATCTTTCTATATATATCAAGTTCCTTGACCATTTGATTGGGAAGTTCCATCTCCTGGAGAAAACAAAAAAAAAAACAATTAGAGAAGGGTTTTGAGAAGTGGGGAAAGACAAGATCATCAAAGAAGTAAGGAATTGAAAATTTAAAGAGAGATCTAGATAGTGAAGTTCAAGGTAAGCCCAAGTTCCCAAATTCAATCTTTTTTTTTTCAATTTGGAGAAGGAATTGCTTAATATGGTGTAACCTAGAGTTGTAATAGAGAATTGGATGGGTGTATTGATCTCTTGGTAACAATAATGCTCTTATTTGATGCTTTTCACTTAATATGGGTCACCTAAAAAGAAATCTACAACTTATGTCTTGAATTACCATGTTGATACTTGTGTAAATATATGGCTATACATGTATATATGTGTATGTGATAGAAATAGATTATGGTGGTGAATAATTGAAGTAAATCAACTCCATGTTCAAATGATTGTGTTTCTAGTCTTGTTTACCTAATTTTGAACCATGTTTTGGTATGTAAAGAAGCCATTTTAGACCTCTTGGATGATCACCAAAGAAGGGGATTTGTATGATTTTCGGACTGCCAAACAGGGGCCAGACCGCACGTGTGGAGAAGAGGAAAAAAAAAGGGAAAGCATACTGTTTTTGGCCGCTCGAGCGGTGGAGGGGCACCGCACGTGCGGTACATGTCCGCACGAGCGGAGGGTATGGCCGCACGTGCGGCCCAGGTCAGAAATCCGGTTCACTTCGTTTTACGTGCTTAACCCTCAGCTCTTTTCGAAATTTGTGTTTGATACCTGTTTATGATTGTACATGCAATTGAAGTGTAAAAATGTAAGAAATGGTTTAAAGGAAGGAAGAAACTAATATGTGTTATCTGTGTGTGTAGGACACACCACCAGAGGAACCACCGCTCCGCAACAACACTGTGAGTGATAGTACACGAAATGTACATTTATTTACCGTTAATATCTGTTATGACTATTTTGTTTTCTGTTAGACATAACATTAACATATGTGTTGATCGGAACTTGGTGACAATGTAAAGTTGACTACATTTCTGTATATTTCTGGGCCGAAAGGCTGTTCAGTATATTTCTGGGCCGAAAGGCTGTTCAGTATATTTCTAGGCCGAAAGGCTGTTCTGTATATTTCTGGGCCGAAAGGCTGTTCTGTATACTTCTGGGCCGAAAGGCTGTTCTGTATTTCTGGGCCGGTAGGTCGTTCTGTTATAACCGTAATACTAGGCCCAAGGCCGTTCTGAAAGTAAAACAATATCAGACTCACTACTTGGATTTCATTTTTTGTAAATGTACTGTTATGCATTGTGGTTAAAGTTGGTTATTAAACTGCTTAAGTACTATTATTCACTGAGCTTGTCTCACCTTGTAATTTTGTCTGATTCTGTAGGTAATCAACTTGGAGGTCAGTCCTAGCATCATTATCATCTCTCTTTTGTCAACCTAAGGACAACCAGGCACTTGGAGAAGCCCTTTGCATGCTAGTGCAGTTTTGCCAGACTTTGTCATTTTGTACTAACGTTTTGTGGGCTGAAGTTGATTTGTATCTAATGTTTGTTATATGCCCAACCTCTGGGCTGGACTTGTAAATGTGTATATAACTTAATCTCAGATGCATGTTCACTAAATGTTTAATTCCGAGTCGTGGTCCTGGCATATTTGTAGTAGCTCAATGGATGTGTCTGCATGTTATTCTATTATATTAACGCTTCCGTTCAGGCCTCGGATATTTTATAAAGTAGGTTAAGTGTCTGTTTCTGAGTAGGTCATGCCCGAAAATTTAGGGGCAAGTTTGGGGCGTGACAAGTGGTATCAGAGCACGAGTTGCTATCTCACACACAGATCCATTGAGCTTTAGGATGTCTAGAAAGATGTAGGCATCATGTAGTAAAGGAAGATTGATAGCAACGTTAAACGTTTTCTGCTAACGCTAATGATGATGATCAATGTCTATTGTATTCTTTTGTGTATGTTGTAATTGGTTGTTTTGTAGACTATGGTGAGAACAAGGACCGAAGACCAGGAAGATGCTACCTCAGCACGGTTGGACAGGATGGAAAGAATGATTGTGGAAATGGCGGAAACTCTACGACAACAACAACAGCAACAACAGCCACAGCCGCCACCACCACCAGTACCCCCACATGTAGTGCAATATATTCACGCTGAGGACCATTACACTTACAAAGGAGTTTAAAAAGATGAAACCACCATCGTTTAAAGGAGGAATTGAACCAATGAAGGCTGAGGCATGGGTGTTAGGGATATAAAAATTGTTCGAAGTTTTCCCTTGTACTGAAGTTCAAAAAGTGCAACTTGCTGCTTTCACTCTTGAAGATGAAGCACGGAGGTGGTGGATGCTTACAAGAACAATGTATCAAGGGTTGACATGGGACAGGTTCTTGGCGTTGTTTTATGACAAATATTTTCCCCAGAGTATGCGAGACAAGAAGGTGACCGAATTCGAAACATTGAGACAGGGAAACAAAACTGTTGCTGAATATGAAGCTCAATTCGCGGAACTAGCCCGGTTTGCACCTCACATGGTAGATACAGAATATAAGAAGGCGCGAAAATTCGAAGGAGGGCTACAGGGTACTATTCTGGACCGAGTTAATGTGTTGAAGTTGCCTACCTATGTTGATGTGTTAGAAAGGGCTGTTATAGCAGAAGGAAATATTGTTGCTCAGACTTGGATTTCTGAATGGAAAGGAAAGAGGCAGAACAACCAATGGTTCAAGGGGTGAACTACTCCACCAAACAAGAAGCAAAATTCAGGGACCTCCAGCACCACTACTTCTCCTTAAAATTCAGCTCCTGTGTGTCCAGAATGTGGATGGAGGCATCGTGGGATTTGTCACCGATTGTCTGGAGCGTGCTTTCGATGTGGCAAAACGGGTCATTTGATAAAAGACTGTCCGCAAAAGAATCAACAAACTGGTAATAAGGCCAAGTTTAGCAGGGTCTACACTGGCTTCTAATACTAAGTCAGCTGCCAAGCCTGCTAACAATAAGGACACTACGAGGCAAGGCAGGGTATTTGCGTTAGTTCCAGGAGATGTACAAAATGCAACAACAGTGGTGTCAGGTACATTTATGGTTCATGGTCATTCTGCTTACGTCTTGTTTGATTCTGGCTCTACCTGTTCCTTTGTGTCAAAATTATTTGTGAAAAAATTTGATAAACCTGAAGAAGAATTGACTTATGTGTTGTGCGTATTTTCACCTATGGGAAATTCCATGATCTGTACTTTGTCTATTCTGCTTGTGAACTCCTCATTGGGGATATCCGTGTATATGCTAATCTATTACCACTTGATATGACTTCTTTTGATATTATTCTGGGAATGGATTGGATGGGTGAATATAGTGCCACTATAAGACTGTTTGACAAAGCAAATCAAATTCCACCCTTCGGGGCAATCAGAATTTACTTTTCAGGGACAGGGAGTAACTTCTCCACCGTATGTGATTTCTGCAACAAGGGCTTGCAAACTAATTCAGAAAGGGTGTCAGGGGTACTTATGTAGTGTTTTGAAAGGGCCAGTAATGGATGAGAATACTGATACGATCCCAGTTGTCTGTGAATTTTCGGATGTCTTTCTGGAAGAATTGCCAGGAGACTTAGTGGACCGTGAAATCGAGTTCATGATTAAAGTGTTACCGGGAATCCAACCCATTTCTAAAACCCTGTATCGAATGGCACCAGCAGAAATGAGGGAATTGAAGACTCAGTTGCAAGACCTACCGGATAAGGGGTTTATCCGCCCGAGTGTTTCTCCGTGGGGTGCACCAGTCCTGTTTGTGAAAAAGAAAGACGGAACACTCCGATTATGTATAGACTATCGGGAGCTTAATAAAGTAACAATCAAGAATAAGTACCCATTACCGCGGATTGACGACTTGTTTGATCAGCTACAAGGAGCACAAGTCTTCTCGAAAATTGACCTACGGTCCGGGTACCATCAATTAAAAGTTAAAGCTGGTGATGTTGAGAAAACAGCATTTCGAACCCGGTATGGTCACTACGAATTTCTGGTTATGCCCTTTGGAGTCACTAACGCACCCGCGGCATTTATGGATCTGATGAACCGTGTCTTCAAACCTTATCTAGATGAGTTTGTAGTGGTCTTTATTGACGATATCCTTATTTATTCAAAGAATGCAGAGGCTCATGAAAACCATCTTCATTTAATTCTTCAAGCCCTCCGAGAAAAGAAGTTGCATGCAAAGCTAAAGAAGTGTGAATTCTGGCTACGTGAAGTGGCATTTCTGGGGCATGCTATAACTAAGGAAGGAGTCTCTGTTGATCCAAACAAGATTGAGGCGATCGTGAACTGGCCGACTCCGACTAATGTGACTGAAGTGTGTAGTTTTATGGGGTTAGCCGGATATTATAGGAGATTTGTTCAGGATTTTTCCAAGATTGCTGTACCACTCACACAGTTGACTAAAAAGGGAGTTGCATTTGAATGGTCAGAACAGCAGGAATCTGCTTTCCAAGAATTAAAAATGAAGTTAACTACAGCTCCGGTCCTTGCACTACCATCTGGTACTGAGGGATTTGTGATTTACAGTGATGCTTCACATAAGGGACTTGGTTGTGTGCTTATGAAAAACAGAAGGGTTATCGCTTATGCCTTTCGACAGCTTAAACCTCATGAGAAGAGTTACCCCACGCATGATCTTGAACTAGCCGCAGTAATTTTTGCTTTAAAATTTTGGCAGCATTATCTGTATGGGACTACATGTGACATTTATACCGACCATAAAAGTCTCAAATACCTTTTTACCCAAAAAGAGTTGAATATGCGCCAGCGGCGGTGGTTGGAACTTATTAAGGATTATGATTTATAGATCCACTATCATCCTGGTAAAGCCAACACGGTGGCAGACGCACTTAGTCGGAAAAATGTGGGAAATTTGTCAAGTCTACTGACAGAGAAAAAGGAGTTGATAAGTGAGCTGAATAAGATAGGGGTCGACTTGGTGTTACATGGTCAAGAAGCAACGGTGGCAACAATGATGGCCCAACCGACATTACTTGAGGAGATTAAATTACGCCAAATGGAGGATGGAGCTCTAAAGAAGATATGTGATGAACTGGAGACAAAACCGAAACTGGGGTTCACTTTGACAGATTACGTGCTTAAATTTCAAAACCGAGTATGTGTTCCTAATGTGTTAGAACTTAAACGAAAATTAATGGAAGAAGCACATGTCTCAAGAGTTTCAATGCATCCAGGAAGTACTAAAATGTACCGGGATTTGAAGCAAAATTTTTGGTGGCCAAGTATGAAAAAAGAAATCGCAGAGTTTGTTTCTAAGTGTTTGCAATGTTAGCAAGTAAAAGCAGAGCATCAGAAACCCGCAGGATTATTGCAACCCCTTCCAATCCCGGAGTGGAAATGGGAACATCTGACCATGGATTTTGTTGTAGGCTTACCACGGACACCTCGAGGTATGAATTCTATATGGGTCATTGTCGACCGATTGACTAAGTCTGCCCACTTTTTGCCTGTGAAGACCCAATATAATGCAGATAAACTTGCTGTGATCTATGTGAATGAAATTGTAAGGCTTCACGGTGTTCCGGTCTCAATTCAGTATATTTCTGGGCCGAAAGGCTGTTCAGTATATTTCTGGGCCGAAAGGCTGTTCTGTATACTTCTGGGCCGAAAGGTTGTTCTGTATTTCTAGGCCGGTAGGTCGTTCTGTTATAACCGTAATACTAGGCCCAAGGCCGTTCTGAAAGTAAAACAATATCAGACTCACTACTTGGATTTCATTTTTTGTAAATGTACTGTTATGCATTGTGGTTAAAGTTGGTTATTAAACTGCTTAAGTACTATTATTCACTGAGCTTGTCTCACCTTGTAATTTTGTCTGATTCTGTAGGTAATCAACTTGGAGGTCAGTCCTAGCATCATTATCATCTCTCTTTTGTCAACCTAAGGACAACCAGGCACTTGGAGAAGCCCTTTGCATGCTAGTGCAGTTTTGCCAGACTTTGTCATTTTGTACTAACGTTTTGTGGGTTGAAGTTGATTTGTATCTAATGTTTGTTATATGCCCAACCTCTGGGCTGGACTTGTAATTGTGTATATAACTTAATCTCAGATGCATGTTCTCTAAATGTTTAATTCCGAGTCGTGGTCCTGGCATATTTGTAGTAGCTCAATGGATGTGTCTGCATGTTATTCTATTATATTAATGCTTCCGTTCAGGCCCCGGATATTTTATAAAGTAGGTTAAGTGTCTGTTTCTGAGTAGGTCATGCCCGAAAATTTAGGGGCAAGTTTGGGGCGTGACAAGTAGACTCGACAAGTACCACCAAACTGTCATTTTTACCGGTATTAACCGGAAGGCTTGACACCTATCCGCATGGTTTTCTAGTCTTTCACCATGGACACTCAGGCCAACTTATCAAGATTGACTACACCCCTTATCCAGACTTACCGCGTATTTACCCCACACCACATTTCCATAGTTCCCGGTCTTTTCCCATTTGATTATTGTATCCGGACTTAGGTTCCGTAGATTCTATCATTGTATAATTGTTGTTGTCATTCTTTATTGTTTCTTATATTGAGTCTTGAGTTGCGTTGGGAAGATTTGGAGCAGGTTGGTGGAGCTTAGGAACCAAGTCTAGTTGCCCAGATTTTGGCTTGTCCGCTCGAGCGGGGGTTTGGGCGCTCGAGCGGGGAATACACCCATCCAGTATATCCTGTGTAGTGTTGGACGCTCGAGCTAGAGATTGGACGCTCGAGCGAGATGTTGTGAGTGACGCTCGAGCGTGGAGTTGGCAGCTCGAGCAGGGACCTGTCTGCGAAAAACTTCTGGGAGTGTGCATCCGCCGCTCGAGCGGAGGTTTGGCCGCTCGAGCGGGAGTCTGTGAGTGGCGCTCGAGCGGGGGTTTCCACGCTCAAGCGGGGCGACTGTTATAAAAATCCGAGAAACGACTTTCTGGATCATTTTTCATCTTCCTCTTGATTCTAAAACCCTAAAACCGCCATCTCTCTCTCCCTACTCATCTTCTCTCTTAGGTTTGATCTACTTAGAGTGTATTTCTACCCTAAGTCCTTTGTTAAAAAGATAGAGTGGGTCGAGGGCTTCCGTTTAATCTGAACAATCTTGGGTTTGGAGCACTTTGGTTTTCGTCATCTTCTCCATTCGAATTCTTCGCTTCAAGGTAGGGATTTCCTACTCCATTTTATAAGTTTTGTCCTAAGTTTTGGTATTTTGATAAATTGGGAGGAGCATGTCACTATGGACTTCGTTGTAGGTCTTCCGAGGACGTAGCGGGGTAGTGATGCTATTTGGGTGGTCGTAGACCGGTTGACTAAGTCGGCGCACTTCATTCCTATGCGTGTGAGAGATTCGGTAGATCATCTTGCCGATTTGTACATTCGGGACATAGTGAGGTTACACGGGGTTCCAGTGACGATCGTCTCAGATAGAGATCCTCGTTTTACTGCCAGGTTGTGGCAGAGTTTGCAGAGTGCCTTAGGCACTAAGTTGACCTTTAGCACGATGTACTCCACGGTTTAGGGGAAGATAGGGGATGAACCTCTAAACCGGATTTTGTTTGGGAGGAGATAGGGGATGGACTCCATAGATAGAGCTCATATGC
>NW_021028553.1:140888-191796 GCF_004153795.1 Camellia sinensis
ATCGTATCTTACAATATCATAATATACCAATTTCTTCTATTCCAATCCGTCTTATATCTCAATTTCATTCATGTCAATCAATTTCACCTCAATTCATGAGTCGTGTTCATTATTAACCAGATAACTCAGCTGAGACTACAACTCAGTGATTCTCAAACATACATAATCACTTCACAACATTTTAATTTGTCATTTTACGAAAATTTCGTCCGCGGGAATCGACACCCATATATACGCACAGTTTTCGGGACTTACACCCAATACACACAGGCCAACTTAATTTAATGGAGTCCATCCCCTTTCTCCTCCTACACATGGAGTACATCCCATTTCTCCTCCCAAATATCATACATATACAATGCACTATACCATAGTCATATTCAATGACAACTAATAAGAGATTAGTTTCAATTCACCTAATCCTCATGCAGTTTCTACAACAATGATAGCTATTCTCTACCGATAGATCAAAATAGGTATTTCTAAACAAATATACAATCTTCACAACAGATAAATTATTCGAATTTTCATAGGTGAGAAATAACATGTATCTAACTGCACCATCTATATAAATAACCCTCTAATTTCACATTTTCAATACCAATTTCATTATTTATACAAAATAATCATTTGAGTCATTTTAGGACAAAACTCCATTTTTTCACAATTTCATTCCAAACACCATAATCAACCATTTTAACACAACACAATGTCATATTCACTCCCATAACCATTTCTATCACATTCATTCAAAAAACCCTCTTTCAATTTTAAACCAAAACCTTAGGTTTGTTTAAAATCACCTCGCATCCCAATAGTGACTATTCAACATCAATTGACTAAGTTAAAACCCATATAAGAGTATAGCTAATCCCTACCTCATGTGATGGCCGGTTCCATTGCGTGTTATTTCATTTTGTCCTCCTTGAGTCTGTGGTGTTCGAGAGTTTCTTTCAAATTCTGGTTCTTGCCTAACCCCAGGTTGAGCGTCACTTGTTTCAGGGGGTGCATGGCCGAGTCCGGAGTGTCTGGGAGCGAACTAGAGAAATTCTAGACTGGAGGGCCAGGGCTGCATGTGCGGGGCCTTGGGCCGCACGTGCAGGATGGGGGCCGCACGTGCGGGGGATGAGGCCTCACGTATGGGATGGATAAACTTGGGAGGATTGCACACTGCCTAATATGCAAGTGCTGGAGGAGGTGTGGCATGGGAAGGCTGCACGTGCGAGGTTGAAGGCTGCACATGCAAGAGGTAGGCTTCGCACGTGCGAGGGCACGTGCCGCACGTGTGGGACGCTGGCAGTCTGAATCTCTATTTTTCCCCTCCTATTTGGCCGTGTATGTATCACTTTTGGGACATTTCCCTCTTACTCTAACATCATTTTACTCCTTCTTCTCTCTAAAAACCTTCACCAAACTCTCAACAATGGTGTTTTCTTGCAATCCATTGAGTGTTGATCCATCTTCTTTCACAAATCTTGGTGAGCAAAGCAAGGGCTACATTGTGTACGGTGGAGATTGGGCTTGGGCATCCTTGATTTCTAGGGTTTCATCTCCTTTTCTTCTTCAAACCTTGAGGTAGGGAATCACTTAGAGTTATATATATGTTTTGCAAGCTTTTGATTGATTTTTGAGAACTCTCCCTTGTTGAATTTGAAAATGGGTTTTGGGCTCAAGAAAATTGAGGGTACTGTAGAAGAAGTTCATCTTTTGTTCTTTTTAAAGACTTTTCACGGTTTAGGGGAAGATAGGGGATGGACCTCTAAACCGGATTTTTGTTTGGGAGGAGATAGGGGATGGACTCCATTAGCATCACGTGCTTATTGAAATTGATATATAGAAGTGTTTTATTGATACAGCACTAAAATGTGTATCAATCTGGAAGTATGAAGTGTTTTGATTTGAGCTTGAGTCTCATTTGTTTGTTGATATTGGAAGGATGTGAATATGATATATGTAATTCACTGTTGTAAGTTTGGCCAGGATCTGAGTCATGTTGATAAAATTGGAAAGTAAAACGTATCTTAGACAATAGTGTCATGAGGCTGTAAAATGAAGTAATTGATTATCTTGGTTAACCATCTGTTGAATGCTATTGCTTTATTCATTGCTTATATGTGGTTTAGTATATTTCTACTGGGCTGTGGCTCACCCTTTATGGGAACATCATTTTCAGGTTCAGGTGATAAGCTACCTCCAAGGACTTAGCTTGGGAGGACTTGGACTTTGAAGACTATTTCTAGTTATTTGTTTTATTTTTATTGTTAATACATGTAAACACTCAAGCCTAGGGCTTTATTTATATTTGAGTTAGAACTCATACTTTTGGTGTCCAAGTGATGGCCTGGAAAGATGTAAGCCATTTGGGCATTTAATTTGGTGTTACATGTAATGTTTTGGTTAGTAAGACTCTGATGAATATTATAATGAATTATTGAAGTATTTTCTTTAAATAATGCATGTCATTGATATATATAATGGGTGTTTTTTTTGAGGGCGTTACAATAGTTCTCACTTCAAAAGATGTATGTATAATTTTTTCACAAAGTGAATATTTCCAACTTCAATTCCAAGATGCAAATTACCAATGAATGAAAATGCAATGCAACCATTTCTTCATGTCTCATGGGTTTTCCTCAAATTTCAAGTTATTCCAACAACATTGTCAAACCATTGCATTCCTCATTCTCTCTTCTCGATGTTATTTCATAATATAGTCCAAGATTTGCTATCATGGATCTTTAAACAACAATGAAACTACCATTCATATATTTTCACATTCTAAATATCCCAAAGTCATGACAATGCTTGAAAACCAATTTCCTTACACCACAATACTCATATATCATGGAACCAAACATTGTACAATTTGTAATCACACACACACACACACACAGTGAGGTTTCCAACTTACATGCAACTAGAGTCATCATGAAACAACACAATTAAGAAATTCTCACTCACCCTTTTATTAGTCTCAAGAAAATCCCTTGATTTACCCAACATTCCCAAAACCCCCAAATTTCTAGGTTTTTCACAAAAACCCTAACAATGCCCATCTCTTTTATGAAATCTCTTCATCAACTTCAATCTCAACCCATTTTGTTCAAAATTTCAAGAAAAGTCTTTAAATGAACACAATATAGAGTTTGATCTACAAATCATCAATTTCTTGAACCACCAAAATCATTTTCGAAATAGGAGGAGGAGCTCACCAAAATCAACAAATAAAAACCTACATAAACATATATATAACTCAAAGGAGAACCCTACCTCAAGCTTGATGAAGAACAAGATGAAACCCTAGAGTTAAAAGATGAGGGAGCCTTGGATTTTCCTCCACCCAAATAAAACCCTAACTTTGGATCTTCAAGATCTTGAGAGAGAAGATGATGATCTTGACCTAAGATTAGCAAAATCAAAGAGTTTAGATGTTTGAGGTGTTTTCTAGAGACAAGGGGGAGGAAAATAGGTTTTAGAGAGTGAGATAAATGTCTAAAATGAGAGCCACAATCGGACCAAAAAGAGCAAAAAAACAGAGTTTCGGACTGCCCAGTTGGCCGCTCGTGCGACTTCCCCACCGCTCGAGCGGCCCACCTCTACTGCTCGTGTGGTCCACTTCCCCAGCTCGTGCGTCGATTTCAGAATGCAATTTTCTAGGTGTCAACCTCCACCGCTCGTGTGGCCCCTTTCACCGCTCGAGTGGCCCAATTCCGCACGTGCGGCCCTGGCCCAACAACCCAAAAGTTCAACTTCGACCCTAGGCACCTCGGACTCGCCCGTGCACCCTTCGAAACAATTGAAATTTGACACCGAAATGAAATAAGAACTAAGAAACCATTTCCGGACGTTTCAATCCAACGAAAATAAAAAGAGAGCAAAGTGAAGAAAGAAAAGAAGAAGAGAATACAGAGCCAGTCGTCAGAGAATAGGACCTATCAATCAGCCATGTGATGAACCAAAGTCGTAGCCAAGAGTACCTAAAGTAGCAGGCAGAGGCAATTTTGTAGAGCTAGGGCATGAACCCTTTAAATTCAAACTTTACCAAAAATTAAAATCAAATACAAATGTCAATCAACGAAAATCCCATATTTAGGTAGAGTATGTCAAATTTAAAGTTAAAAGTAACGGCAAGGCCTAGAAGACATTCACCATATTGCAAAAACAAATTGTCAACTCTTCTCTCCACTTTTCGAAGTAAAACCATTCATAGCAAAATCGATAATAAAATCTAAAAATTAATGGGGAAATTGCAATTCATTGCAAGTTTTCAAAAAAAAAAATTGTAAATCAATGGTAAAGCTTATCAACTTTAATAATTTAAGTGATAAAGTTTCCCATGATTTTGCAAACTTTTTTTTGGGTCCTAACATTGATTTGCAATTTCCCCAAAATTAATTTCAATAATTAAGTGTCATGGATAGAAAATACTTAATGGGTTACAATCCAAATGTGAAGAAATAAAAATATAAAAGAAATGACTTACCCTGCAATTTTCATGAGCAACCTTGGTGGAAATGGCTTACCCTGCAATTTTCATGAGCAACCTTGGTGGAAATTCTGCAAAGATACTAAGATTTTTTGTCCTCAATCAGGCACGGGTCATTCGTTATTTTAATTCATTTTCATATAAGACAATTAGCGAATGACCTGTGCCTAAAGACATTCCGAAAATGGAAGAAAAAAAATATCTAAGCATGCTTTCTATCAATTCTTGCATACCCAATCTCATGGATGGTTCGTATGATTTCAAACAAATATATCAAATAGGTTATAAGTTCGAAAACAGTTAAGATTAAAAATAATAACTTATTGATTTGGAATCTAAGTTAATTTCAACCATTTGATGCAAATATTTGGTAGTGTGGATACCCATATTTAGGTAGAGTATGACAAATTTAAAGGTAAAAGTAGTGGCAAGGCCTAGAAGACATTCACCATATTGCAAAAACAAATTGTGAACAACAAAAATAATAGAATGAAAATCATGGCATTGATATTTTACCAGAATACATATACCATCATAGTTTTGTAGCAAACACGTAATCTATCCCCAACTTAAACTAATTACCCGATCCAATTATTGAACCCCCGAAGTTTAAGCAATGTGAAAACTTCAATACGATAATCCAGTGTAAATACTCATTTTCGTCAACAAAATATACAAAAATGAAGGTTTAAACAGTAAAATTAGGTAAAAAAAAAAAATACCACTTCAAAAACTCCAAAACATCAAAGGGATATGAAGAATGCCCAAGATCCTTTGCAAGAACAATCTAAAAAATAAAATAAAAACAAAGCACATGGAAACCGTCGAGGTTGTTGATCTTTGTTTTTTAGAACTACCTTGATTTTTGTTACTATCAATAAAACATCAACATTTCAGACCATTAGTTTTTGTAAACCAATTCATCCATGTTAATGTCCACAAATTGATTCATCAACATTTCCACTATTTGAATTGGGTTTTCCTATGTTTTAACTTCAATTCCGTCAATTATGCATCAGCTTCAGCACTGAAAGAAACCATTTGTTTCTAAACATAAATTCTAGCATTTTAAAGACACTAATTACTACAACTTTTGAAACAAAATTTAAGGTTTCTAACTTCAATTCAAGCACCAGAAAGCAAGAACAATTAGTAGTATTAAAATGTATGCTTCAATTAGTATGTGATGCTCGTGAATGACATAGTGAAATATTTTACATGTGGGAAAATGTTGGTCCACCTTTGTTGGTTGGTAGTTGAGCAACATTGAATAACTCGGTGTGTTTTGTGGTTCTTTTAGAGCAAACAACCAAAGTTACTATCGCGAGCAAATAACCAAAGTTACTATCACGAGTCATAAGCAGCAATGAAAAAAATATATAAAATAAAAACAAGAGAGAAAATAATTTCCTAAAACTAAAGGCAAATAGAAGGATCACATGTCCACCAATTCAATAATTTTAAATTTTACACTTTCTTTACATTGTGTCAATTACCAAACAAACCTAAAGCACATCCACAATTAAGTTACCAAAATTTAAAATTATAAAATTATGATGCACCAAAAAAAAAAAAAAAAAAAAACTAATGCCAAAATCAAGATACCATAGTCTAAAAAAGAAATATAACATTAAAAAGGAAAATATCCCTTAATGATAGTATAGTTTGAAGGAGTGGACACCAAAAGAAAAAGGACAAAAACAAATAAAAAGAAAAAGCATAAAGTGTAGATAAAGTCTACATAACCTACTAACATTCACTCACTAAGTTTTTGTAATGGATAAACCAAAGGCAAATGTAAAGGAAAAAGGTTATGTGAGCATGCTGGGACTAGAACAGTGTTGCATGCAATGTTAACAGAGAGAAGGAAAAAAGAATTGAATTAAAGAGATAAAAATGGATTCCAATAAATAGATAGTTACATTCAGCCCCTTTTATGACCAATTATAATGAGTTAAGATCGAAGTTGGGCTTGATTTTTTAGCCTAGCATTTTATTAAATTATCACACTGAAACATTTATTTTGGGACATTCAAAAATGAAAAAGTGGACCAACAAAATGGGATGGATTATTTATTTAATACATAAAAATCCGCTTAAAAGGCATAATATATACCTGAGTTAAATAATGATACATGAATTGGAGATGATGCATGGGTTCTGAAGCCATGTATCGTATCATAATATTGGCAGCCACCAGCACTGTAAAGACCCAAGATCACTTTTCTACAAGTCAGCAAAATTAGTTAACTAATCGAGTGCACATCTAACATTTTGCAAAAGTATCGATTCACCAATCAATTGGATGGATTGGCCAATACTAATCAATTGTTCAATAAAAATTATAAACAATCACGCTATCATGCCTCCTAATGTTCTAAAACCAGGGGAAAAAAATCTTATTACTATGCAATCACTGACCCTCAAAGCTTAAGTAATGTGAAAACCTTAATATGGTAATCCAGTGTCAATACTCATTTTTTAATGTCAACAAAATATACAAAAATAAAGTTTTAAACAAGAAAATTAGGTAAAAGATACCACTTCAAGAACTCCAAACAAATCGAAGGGATATAATAATGTTCTTAAGGTTACCTTGTGCTCAATAAGAGTACCACTAGCAACGGCCGAAGTCGGGAAGGGCGTAGGTGAGCTGCAGTGGGAGAGAGGGTAAGAGAGAGGAAAAGTGGATCTGAGAGGAGGTCTGGTGCGAGAGGTGAGAGAGATTAGGGCTGGGAGAAGGAAAAGGCATAAGAGAAAAGACAACAGTGGCCTGGAATTTGTCTAGCAACCACTCTATAATTCTAAAAAATTAAAATTAAAATAAAATACCAAACAATGCACATGACAAATTATTAGCTGCAACAAACAATATGAACAAAAAAGATGATGTCATGATCACCATTATAATTTCTCACATGTGACAGTTTTGATAGAGCTTCCCATTTGGCTCAAATTTTCTTTTCAGTAGAGCATATACCGAAAAAACTTGAGAGTAATGACAAAATCATCTTTTTCTACCAAAAAAATAATACACAACGCTATTTTACTAACAGTTAGTAGGCAACAAACGAATAATTGGACTTGAATACAATGCTAGTGGAGTTGCATGATCCAATTAAATCTCTTGACACAAATGTAACTAAAATAAAATCAAAAGCAGAGAAAAAAACAAAAGTTATAGTCAAACTCATTTTTTTTAATCAAAAAACCAATACCATAAAAGATGTTATGACAAAACTTAGTTTCTAGTTCATAAAAATAAAATAAAAATATGCAACTATAATTAACTTATGAATTTACCTTTTATAGCTATAACTCATTCATCAACCTCAAAGTGCTCACACCACACTTGTAAATCAAAAATCACAAAATGGCAAACAATTCTAATTGTAGGAACCTTAAAAAAATAAAGAAAGAAAGATGAAGAAGGATGAAGAAGGATGATGTTATCAGCCAAAATTACTTTGATCAGTCCAAACACTTGCAAGAATTTGTTCATTGTGAATTAAACTACTCCACCCAAATTAAACTATAAACCTTTCCCAAACTATGAACTTTTAAATCAATAAATTGTAAGCCCACTTCTTGTAATGATATTTGGAGGATTCAATCCGAAGCATCATACCAAACCAAAACAAATAATAATAATAATAATAATAATAATAATAAAAAAAAAATAAAAATAAAAAATAAAAATAAAACTACAAACCTGAAACCAAATTTGAACTACTACCCCTTTACCCTTAAACATTAATCAAGAGGTTTTAAGATAATTAATATAGCGATCCTGGTTTTCCTCCATTATTTATTATTCTCCGGACTCAAGTTTCGTGGTTATGTTGTTATCTGTATCTCTTTTCCGTCTTTTTAATTCTTTGCATATGAGTTTTAGGATGTGTTGGATGAGTTTGGAACAGGTTGGGTGGGAGTTGAAACAAATGGTAGCTGCCTAGAATTTTGCTTCTTCGCTCGAGCGAGGCTTTTGTCGTTCGAGTGAGCTTTGTGTGATGTGTCTCATCACTCAAGCTAGAACTCTTGCGCTCGAGCGTGCATCTGCGTCATAGAAAAACCTGAAGGTTGGTGATCTTCGCTCGAGCCACACTTCCTTCGCTCGAGCGTGCGAGGTCTATGTTTTGTGTTACTTCGCTCGAACGAGAACTCTTGCGCTCGAGCGTGCGTCTAGGTTGCAGACCTGAAGCTTCTCATTTTTCGCTCGAGCGAGGCTTCTTGCACTCGAGCGAGGTTCTTTTGTGTCTGGTCGCTCGAGCAACCACTCCTTTGCTTGAGCGAGACCTGTTTATATTAGTTCGTAGCAGCGGGTATACAATTCACTTTTTCATCCCCTTTTCATTTCAAACCCTAGATTCGGCTGTCTCTCTCTCTAAAACACCATTCTCTCTACAAATACACTTGATCTAGAGTGTCTCTAGCCTTGTCCTTTTGTATAAAAGGTAGAGCTTCGCGTGGGCTACGTTTTGATCTTAAAATTCTTGGATTTGGAGCATCTAGAGTTTCTCCATTCTTCTCCTTTGGGCTCCTAACTTTGAGGTAGGGATAAACTACTCACTCTTATGAGATTTAACATAGATTTTAGTCATTTTGTATAAATGGTGAGGTTTGGCAAGTTTGGATTAAGTTAGGGTTTAAAACTTGAAATTTGTGAAAGACGGGTTTCTATTTTGGGCTCCATATGTATATGAGATCTTGAAATTAGGGTTTGTTTGCGTAGTATGGAAGAGATTTGGCCATGGGTGCAATATTTGGGAAATGGGGGAAAATGCCCTAATTTGATTAAATAAATCATTTTGTTTAAATAACGAAATTGATTGCGAAATTATGAAATTTGATGGAATTGTGATTGAATGGTGTAGTTGAATTTATAAATCACTCACCCGTGGAAAATGTGATGAAATATCTGTTTAGAAATAACTGCCTTGGGCTATCGGTGGAGGATAGTCTTGATTGTTGTAGAACTGCATGATGATTAGGTAAACCGAAACTAATTGATTGAATTACGTCATTGAATATGACGGTTGGATTTACACATTGAATATGTGCTTTACTTGATCATTGTATATGATAAAGTGTTTAAATACATTGCATATGCATTGTGTTTGAGAGGAGAAAGGGGATGTACTCCATGGTTTGGGAGGAGATAGGGGATGTACTCCACTGTTTTGGAGGAGATAGGGGATTGACTCCATTGATAATTAAGTTGGCTGGAGTGTCTAGGGTGAAAGTCTCGAAACCTTGTATGCATCTGAATGATGTTGATAATTGAAGTGTTGATGATATGAGTTGCAGTCTCATTTTGAATTATTAATGAATTGAAGTGTTGTTTTCTTATGAGTTGTAGTCTCATCATTTGAACGACTTGGTTAGATGAACCAAGTCAATGAAATGAATTGGAAACATAAACGAAACCGAATTGAAAGATGACTATCAATGTTGATGGATTAAAAAAATGGTGTTTATCGATGTGCATGTGTTGAACATTTATCAAATGCTATTGTTTTAGTTATTTCTCATATTTGGTTTAGCATATCTCTACTGGGCTTTGGCTCACCCTTCTTGGGACACCATTTTTAGGTACAGATGGTATGCCGCCTCCAAGGTCTTAGCTTGGAAGGTTTTGGGAGTTGAAGACTCTTTTTGATTATTTTTGTTTTGATGTTAAATATAAATTCAGGCCAAGGGCTTAATATGTAAAGACTTAGAACTCTTATTTTGTTGAGACCAAGTGTTGACTTGGAAAGTTGTAAGCTTGTAGGGCATTTACTTTTGTTGTCAACATGTAACATCTTATGTAAGGAACACTATGATGAATGTGAATGAAATGTCTCTTTTATCAAATATGGATCTTGTGCATGATTTATTTAGGTATATTTTGAGGGCGTTACAATTAATGTTTGTTTTGGTGAACTAATTTCATACATTTTTTCTATTGTGAGGTGCCTTGTTAGTCCTTTTCCCCATGTTCAAATAACATACAAAACCAATCCTACATAAGAAATTACACACATTATAGCAGTGCAAGTCAATAAATTGATCAAATAGACTACTACAACACAAGAACCAAATTCTTAGTTCAGACTAGGTATTTTCTTCCAATAATTCATGTGTACATCCAACATAAATATATTGTGTTTAACTGAATTTGCAATTGATCAAAGGAACATATGTAGTGCCCCGAAAATTCAACATGAACTACCCACATTAATGAACATCTACTAAACAATAACAATTATCCTTCCATCTTCCCATGTTTGATTTAAAAGAGTTTAATACAAAAGTTCCACATGCAATATACATTCAACGAGATAAAAGAACACCTGAATCTATAGCATGTGAAGCATTTAGCCTCAAAACAATAAAATGTCCTTAAAGGCTTACATCTTCCAAGGCAATAGCCCGGTTACACAAAATGGTCTCTCGGACCCATACATGTTAGCCCTTGGCTTTGCAAAAATTACAATAAAAGAGAGAGCTAATTACTCTTCATAAGAAATTTATCCACGCCCTCAGTTCGGCGGGATCATCACATCTTTACTTGCACCAAATCCCATAGGGGTGAGCATAAAGCCCAGTAGAGAATCCTCACAAAGTATATACAGTTATGCAATTCCAATTAAAATGCAAATGTCAATGCCATGCCATGCTCGTTTAAAGAAATAACATTTCATGCTCTCCTTGAAGATTTCCATTTTTCAATAAAAGCTTGCAATCTCAACGCATTTAAAAAAAAAAAAACTTCCAATTTTAATTCAACAGGGGCGGTAAATACGACACTAGTAATCCCTAGGCTGGTGCCTGAAAGTAGACTCTACGAGTACTACAAAACTGTCATTTTTACCGGTATTAACCGGAAGGCTCGACACCTATCCGCGCGGTTTTCTGGTCTTTCACCAGGGACACTCAGGCCAACTTATCAAGATCAACTACACCCCCTATCCAGACTTACCACGTATTTACCCCATACCACATTTCCATCGTTTTATTTCAAAATAAACCTTCTCAAGGTAAACACTTTCCAACTCATCTCATGATGTGCAAAAAGATAATAATCCACATGAAGACATGATGCTATGCATAATATTTCATAATGTTTCTCCTTTTTAAATATCTCCACAACGATATCAATTTACTACTTTTATCATTTGTTCTCCTCAACATTATTTCACAAATAACCAAACCATCAATTCATAGTAACAATAATTTTCTCATCATGCTCAAATCTCAACAAGCTAGCCTCATCAAGGCAATATGTAATGTTCTCAAAATAACTTCTTTAAAACTTTACTACATTCATATTCCATGGTGCACAATCATTCACCTTTTCCAACAATACATGTGCAAATATTTTTAACAATGATACTACTATAACATTTCATTCATCATCATGACACAAAATAATAATAAAGGATTTCACAAGTAATTTCATGTTTTCTCAAAATTCCCAATTTCTAGGGTTTTTACCAAAAGACAACCACCTCCCATTTCTTGGTGGAAACCCTCATCAAAACATTTTTCTTAGATCAACAAGATGGAAACCTCAAAGATTGCCCAAAATTTTGAAAGTTTAAAGAAAAATCCTCTCTTGGAGAAAATCTCTACATTTTTGAAATCACAAAGTTGAAATCACCAAAACTAGGAAAAAAGCTCTTAAATCATCTTCACAATAGCAAAACTATATATATAACTCAAGAATGTCCCTACCTCAAAGATTGATGAAGAAAGAGATGAAAAACCCTAGCCTTGAGATGGAGGATTCTTCAATGTTCCACAACCCCAATAGAAACCCCAACTTGGATCTTTAAGATTTAAGGATGATGATGATCTAGACCAAAGGATTTGCAAGGAAATCAAGGTGTTTAAGTGTTTTGGTTAGGGTTTCTAGAGAGAAGGAGGAGGGAAAATGGTCTTTAGAGTGAGAGAGAGAGGCCCTAAAATGAGATACAACTCGGCTAATAAGTTACAAAAATGTAGATTTTCGAACTCAGTCCGACCGCACGTGCGGCGCTCATCCCCGTACGTGCGGAGTGCCCCTCCCGCACGTGCGGGGCTCCTCTCTTGCACCTCAACCGCTCGTGCATATTAGACAGAATGCACGCCCAGCCCTCCCCTGAAATCCGCACGTGCGGCCAACCAATAAAATTTTTTGGTTCAACCCCCGGCCACTCCGAACCTAACCCCACGCTCTCCGGAACTAGCAAAAATCGACACCGAACCAAACGAGAACAAGAACTCTAATTTAGAGAACCATTTCCGGATGTTTCAAGCCCAACCAAGATAAAAGGAGAATGAAGCGGCAAGGGAAAGAAAAGAGAAGAAAAGAAAAAAGAAGACCCGATCGTCACAACATAAATGCGAAGTACCAACACAAAATACTCCTCGAATTACCAAATCTAGAAATTAACATATACCCAGAACGAAATATGGTGTCTAAGAGACACACACACACACAGAGAGAGAGAGAGAGAGATTAGAGCACGATGGCAGGAAGCAAGAGAGGATGTAGAGGGACAATGAAAGCAATGGAAAGCGGGCTTATCGATGGGATTGGCTGGTGGTAGCGAATGTGGGGACTGTGGCGACAGAGAATAAGATCCAAAGAGAGAAAGAGAAATCAACTTACCTTGTGAGAATGAAATAGTCCAAGTTTGTGAGTCGGCGGTGTCGACTTTGGATTTTAGGCGCTACAACGGTGGAATGGGACCAACAAAATCGTCCATGAGAGAAGAGGAATCAAATCATATAATATACTTGTGTGAGAGAGAGGGAGAGAAAGAGACATGAGAAACCTTGGAGGGATTAGGGGCAAATTTTTGAGGTCCTCAATTTTGAGAGGGAATTTCAAATTAAGGTAAAATTTTGTGAAAAATTTTGTTCTTAATTTTGTTTTGTTTTTTTTTTTTTTATGTGAAAAATATGTTATGCTTGTTAAATTAATATTTTTTTAATTATATTTATTGTTTATAATTTTTATTTTATTAGAGTTTTATGACTTAGTGTGAGGAAAAAAAATACAAAATTTAACATTTAAAAGTGTAACACTTGGGTGTTTTACTCCATTGGAAGGTGTGTTTAATATCTTTATTTTTGTTTTGGGTGTCTTTGGAGTTGTTGTATATTGGTTTTGAAGGAGTACAATCCGATATAAATTCGCTGGGTTTGTTCGTTCGCGTTTATTCTAGTTAAAAAGTTCCTTGGAAACTTAGAAATTCTATTTTGGGGTCGACACTAACCTTTCTAAGGGTCGACCCTTGCATATTGTAATATTTCTGGAAGTGTTACTGGAATTTAGGGTCGACACTAGCCCTGGTGGTGTCGACACCTTTCTTTTGTTGTTGGTCTCAAGGGTCGACACCAGTCTGGGAAGGGTCGACCCTTGTATATTGCAGAATCTGTGTGTTAGTTGCTGAAAATTAGTGTCGACCCTTCCTGTCTAAGGGTCGACCCCCTTGCTTGCTGCCAGATTGTCTTTTCTACCTAAAAGGTCGACCCCCCTGCCGGAAGGGTCGACCCTTGCGTGTTTTTTTTTTCCAGAATTTTGGGGTTCGAATGGGCCCTACTTTTGGGGGTTTTGGATTTATCCTTTTTCATTGACCTTAGGGCTATTCTCTACTACTATAAATAGACCCAAACCACACCTCTCTCATAATTTTATTCTCTTTTTCCTCTCAAAGCTGAGAGTCTCTCTCTCTCTTTCTCTCAAAAACTCACTTTTTCCACTTCAATCCTTAGATTTAATCTCTTAGAGGTGTTTTCTCACCTTGATCCTTTGAGATAACTTGTAGATCTTGTCAAGGGCTTTCTATTGGTCCAAGAAGTTCGTGGCTTCGTCAACCTTGATTTTTTCGGGTTTTCTTCCTCACGACTTGAGGTAGGGATACTTTTACCTTAGTATTTCTTTGTTTTGAAGGGATTTCATGGTATGGTTGTGATTTATGAGTTAATTGGAGAGTATTGTTGGGTTAATCTTATGTTTTACATAAATAAACCATTTTACTTGACTCTTGCTTGAGATTCCTTTACTCTCTCTTTTCAAAACATGTATATAAATGTTGTTACAAACCATATCTATAATAAAGGAAAAACCCCCAAATTTGGTAAAACCCTAGATTCTCCATTTGAGTTGAAGACACCACATTGAAAGGGGAATTTCCTTGATTCATGAAATATTGTGCATAATAAATAGATGAAGGATGTGGATGTTGATATAGTAAAAGAATTGTGGCTCGGATGTTATTTGTTTTCCTTAAATCTTGTGTTGTATTCAACTCTTGGGTAATGTTGGATGGTTGTTGATGGAATAAAATGTGAATGAATTGTTAATTGTGCATGAGACCAGGTAAGGGTCGGTTTTCCAAATGGGGTGTTGTGTTGATACTCGCGCGGGGAGTTTAAAAAGGTGCCCAAATGCCCTGTCTAGGCTTATCGCTGGACGAATGTGGGAAAAATGTTTTTGGGTGTCCACACAGTCCTGCCCTATGATAGCCGGCAAAAGTGAAAAAACGGATGGTTTTCCTTGGGGTGCCTACTCCCTGTTGTATGATAGCCGGCAAATGTGGGGGTGATTTTAAAACAAAAGTAAAGGGTGTCTTAAATTGGACTCTTACAGGTGGACTCATGGCTTGCGTTATATGGTTGTGCATGTTTGATTATTGTGCTTGATGACATGAATAGTCATTGTTATTGTTTAGTTGTTTTGGATTTATATGTTTATTAAGGATTACATGTAAAGATAAATTTCCTTGTAATGTTTTGTCGTAAAGATACCATAATCTTATTCAAAGGGTTAAATACTTGGTTAAATGTGTTCCTACTGGGCATATAGCTCAACCCTATCTCATTTTTCAAGAATTGATGAAGTACCACTTCCCTGAAGGATTGGTCAAGCAATAGCTCTCTTTAGAAAAGTTGATCCATGTGTATTTTGTTATTTTGAATGGAAATTTTTGTAACAAGACTATTAATCTATTTTGTTATAATTGTACGCCCTAGAGGCTTATATTTTGTAAGGCCACCTAGTTCATTGAACTGGAATACGACTTCTGAACATTATGGGAATGTATATTCTGAATTGTAATCTCTTATCTTTTAGTTCAATGAGAAGGTTGACTTTTTGGGTATATTATTGTATTTGTTTTGGTATATTCTTGTGGGAAAATTTCAGGGCGTTACAAAAAGTATAAGTTTTATTTTTTAAAAAATTAAAATTACACCAAATATAAAAATATAAAAAAATCATTTATTTTTTTATTTTATGTATTTATAGATTTTTTTATAAATATTTTACTTTTTAATTATATCTAGATTAACTAAATTTAAAAATTAAAATTTTTAATTAAAATATTAATAAAATTCACTTAAAAAAAAACAATGTATTGAAAATTCAAAAATAACTTTTTTAATTCTAAATGAAAAAAAGTATTAGTTTTTGATTTTTTTTAAAAAAAAGATATATTATTTTTTATTATCATAAATAAATATTTGAATATCTATAAGGATTGTCCATCTCCATGCAAACTCTATCTCATGACAATCCAGCACCATGCAAACTTTATCTCATGATTGTCCATCACCATTGTTGCGGCAATAATATTTTAGATCTACTGACACTCATTTACATCCATCACAAGTCTTTATTTTTTTTTTATACCTTTCTCTTTATATCTCTTTGTCTCTATCTTGTTGATAGAAAAATTAAAATTTGTAGAGGCAATTGTCAAAGGGTTCAAAGCATACTTTTTTCTCGTTGAACTCGTGATTATTCTACAATTCTACGTCATTGTAGGCCTCTCTTTCGCTATACGAAAATGTCCTACACCCCCTGTAGTATTTGACCTTCCTAAAGCTATCATGAGGTATCAATTACTGCTCTCCACTGAAACTAGCATAAAGTCTCACTTTACCTCTCCCCCTCTGAAACTATCATGAAGTATTACTTTGCTACCTAAACTATAAAATGATACAATTAAACCCTTCAACAAATATACTAATTTACTCGTTATTTTGTCTTTGGCATTTAATTTTATAAGTTCTACTCATTTACTAGAAATTTCACTTTGCTAACAGTTAAATTACACCTAAACATTAAAGCTAAATTTCACTATTTGAAGAGAATGAAATTTCACTTGTTGAAGATAATGAAATAATTATTACTATCAAGTTTTAATTAAACAATATTAAAATTTTTGCAAGTACACACATTATAGAATTAATTAGACAACCAATTAATTAAGAAAATTAAATTGTCGTCAGCTAATGAAAAATATAGTGACAATCAGTTGTTGCTCTAACGAAACCACTAGTGACATCTCTCTTCAACTCAGAAGTTTTCCATTTACTCGCTAGTTCTTCTTTGCCTTTAATTCTATAATTTTTACTTCTTTAGTATAAATTTCACTATTTAAAGAGAACATAATTTCATTAGTTGAAATGATGGTATGTTTTATGATAACGATGACAATGTTAATGAAGGTGGTGGTAATAGCATGGTGGCTTCATAATGGTGGTGGTGGTGGCGGTGACCGTGACAATGATGGTGATGATGGTTGCAGCAATATTAGTGATGATTGTAGCGATTGTGAGGTTATAATGGTGTATGTTGATGCTTGTGTATAAATATTTATAAATTCAATTAGCATTAAATAATTATGTAATTTTATGTGATAAATTCGTCATAATTTAAATGACTTTTATCCTACAAACTCAATTATAATTGGATTCAAATGGATTGGACAAAGGGTACCCGCCTCTTACACCAACACCGCCAAATTATGAAAATGACTTTTAAATAATATATACTTTGCAAAAAAATATAAAAATTCTCATTTAGAATTATCTTGAGACTATGAAGTATGGGTATGTCAACAAACATGTCATATCTATACCGAGTAGTTACTGAATTATGAAACTTTTTTCCCACTCAATTTAAAAATTACTATTAGTTAATCAAGTCTATTGAAATTAATTAGGGTAATAAAATTACTAAAATTTCATGTCGCCAAAAGCTTCAGTTGTTTAGCTACTAAAATTTTAATCGCCTAAGGTATAATATTTTTAGTTTTGACTACTAAATATTTAGTAACCAAAAGTGTTTTTTGTTTTTTTTGGCTACTAAATCATTAGTCGCCTAAAGTCTTATTTTTTATGTCTACTAAATATTTAGTTGCCAAAAGATTTGTTTTCATTTAATTCTTTTGTTAGCTACTACTATTTAGTCACCAAAAGATTTGTTTTCATTTAATTCTTTTTTTAGCTACTAACTATTTAGTCGCTAAAAATATTTACTCAATTTTTGGCTACCAATTGTTTAGTCACCAAAAACATCATTTCATGTTTTTTTAAATTAATTTGTCCACACCCATAACCTGTATGTATTCCATGCAATCTGTATGAGGTATACAAATAAAGCAATACATATATTATTACCCATTCCACAATCTACATCCATTTCATTTTGAACTATCTAAAAATGAAAAACTTTAAATGTCAAATTCCATACAAATCAAGTATATTTCAATTTAAAATAATAATTCCGTACAAAACAAATAATCATACGAAAATCATATCCTCCGTACACAAAAATATATTTACTACTATGCCAAATGACCATTTGGCATGGTACAAATTACCATGGTAATCTGTACCACGACAAAAAGTAATCTATATGTCACGGCAATAATTGTCTGTTCCATGCCAAAAGTATTATGTACCCCGCCAAAAGTATTATGTACAAGTAATACAAATCCACACAAAAAGCAAAGGGCAACAAAAAAGTGGGATTATACGAATGTGAAAATTGTCCTCCGTACACAAATGGAATATCCACAAGTCCATGCCAAAAGCCATCTACAAAAAAAAATAAAAATAAATAAATAATACAAAATTGCACCCATTAGTATCATAAATGCATGCAAAACTTGATAGTTTCAAGCAAAAACATTAGAGGTTATGGTGAGTAAATTAAATTGTTCATCTTCTTCGGTTTGGATGCATCCAAACTTACAACAACAAGGTGGCACCAAGAACTAGAGTTGGACGTCAAGGTCGTACATGCCCAATCTGCCACATTTCAATGGATCAATAAATATGCATTGTCAAATTTCATTTGTATTGTAGTAATATGAGTGGAGTAAGTAATTATAAGGTGATCTAGCATGATTCATGAGCCATGCATTGGTTTAAAGTTTGGTTTTAGAAAGAGAAATGGTGTTCTTGAGTTCTTGAAGAAAAGTCTTGTTTTGATTCGAAAGTTTACATCAAGTTCTGTGTTTTTGTGTTTGTTTTCATGGAATCTTTAAGTATGGGTACCCAGGTCCATGTTTTCGAACTCATTTCATGAAAATCCCAGATTTTGAAATAGCAAGTTATGATTTTTGCATTCATCTTCTTCATGTTCATGTTCTTCAAGAGGGAAACCCAGATTCTCCCAGACTTCATTTCCCTGTGTGAGGTCGTCGGGAACACACCTCGGTCAGGAGGCGTGAGACCTCGGCCTAGGCCTGGTTGGTACCCAGCCTGTTTTCCCGAGATGTGAAACAGTGTCTTGTTTTGGTTTGACTTAGTTTTTAAAGAATGCCGAGATCATTGCATTTCATATCCATCTTGGGACACCCCTCCTTGTCTTCTTGAAGTCCATTCAATGGTGATTATTATGTGTTTGTAGGTCTTGGATCTTTGCTTTAATCTCTACAACCGAAGAGCTATGTGAGTGGTATTTTTAATAAAGCTATGTTATAACGTTTTGATAAAGCTTTGTTTTGCCTTGTTGGAAAAGTATTTGTTAAGCATGAATGATTATCCCTATTTGAGTATCAAGTATTAGCTTTGTTTGGATGACATTCTTGGAAAGTCCTTACGTGTTAGAGGACTTTAAGCCTTTGTAACACAAGTCCTTACGTGTTAGAGGACTTTAAGCCTTTGTAACACAAGTCCTTACGTGCTAGAGGACTCTAAGCTTTTGTAGCACCTTTGTTAATGTCATCCCTTGTATTATATTGATGCTAGTAAGCATCTCTTGAAACTTTGAAGGATTTGATAGATGATCTTGGTTCATCCTTGATTTGTATAAGTTATGACATGTACTGTTTTAGAAAAGATCTCGGGTAACAATCATGCAAACCTTTATTTCTAATATCATTCACTGAGTATCCAAGCTCACCCTCTTTATATGTATGTAGGTGACGAGCAAGAAGGTGGTGACGCCTAGATGTGTTTGCCGAAGTGTTATTGGATTCATGTTTTGTAGCATCTTGAAGATTATGCTTCTTAGCCTTAGAGATCATTTATTGTTTTTGTATATATCGGCTTGAGAAGCCTTTTGATCAAGATGTATTTCGTACTTTATTTTATTCGCATCCAAGTTGTAAACCATGTTATGTATGTCATTCCATTTGACTTATGCACCGCTCTCGTGGACCATTTAGATTCAAATTTATTGCTTCCGCATATGTAAGCCCCATATGTGTACTCTGATTGTGTGTGAATCTTTGTAAGTCAGCCTTTGGTAACCTCGGATTACTGGCCCTCATGGCACCATTCTATTAGGGACGGAATGGGGTCGTGACAGATTGGTATCAGAGCACAAGTTTCTTATAATACGTTATTCACACACTTTGAGTCCTAAAGAGCATAGGATTTCCCCTAGAATTGATGTTAGGATTGCATCATAATGCTTGCTATTTGACAATGTGTGCATCATCTCGGCGTGACCATTTGTTATTTGCATATATATTATTTGATCGTTTGGTTTTAAAGTCACATTTTGCATACTCTTAGCATCATGAGAAGGGGTAGACCACCAGTTGGCCGGGATCATCCCAAAGACAGATTGGACAGATTAGAGAGATTGGTCGAAGGTTTGGCCTGTGAGTTGAGACAACCTAGGCCACAAGACACTAGTACTACTTCTAACCAGGCCGAGCAGACAAACGGCTGACATGCAATTCCACCTCCACCTCCTCTAGCGCCACAAGTGCCTCCACAACAAGCTTTATATGGGGACGGCACCATAGCCCTGATCCGGGAGTTTAAGAAAATGAAACCGTCGAGATTCTCTGGGGGTATTGAACCGATGAAAGCCGAAGCGTGGGTCTTGGAAATAGAGAAGCTGTTTGAGATTTTTCCGAGCACCGACGCCCAGAAGGTGTCATTAGCAACATTCACGTTAGATGACGACGCACGAAGATGATGGATGATGACCAGAGAAAGTAACCCAGGGTTGACTTGGGCTAGATTTTTAGAGTTGTTCTACAACAAGCATTTTTCCCTCAGTGTCCGAGATCGAAAGACCACGGAGTTCCAGAATCTGACACAAGGTAACAAGACAGTGGCAGAATACAACCGTGCCTTTACCGAATTGGCGAGATATGCGCCTCACATGGTTGATAACGAATATAGAAAGGCGAGGAAGTTTGAAAGTGGTTTGCGTGAACCGATACAGGACCGAGTTAACATGCTCAACATGCCGACTTACGCCGGGGTGTTAGACAAGGCCATCCTGGCAGAAGCTAACTTGAGCCGATACCAAAATTTAGGGGAGAGTCAGAAGAAGAGGCAGAATTATGATAATCGCCGAGCACCGTTCAACACCAAGAAGAGGGCGAATGTGGGCGGTTCCAGCAACTCAAATTAGGAGGGAGACACTAAGCCGATGTGTACAAGTTGTGGGAAACTACATTTCGGGGTTTGTCGTCGAGCGTCTGGAGCTTGCTTTGAATATGGCGAGATGGGCCACCGTGTGAAAAACTGCCCGAAGGCAAGGACTGACGATGGTAAAAAGAATGGGAGTACCTCGGGCTCTGCACAAGGAAACAACGTCGGGAGGACACAGTTGAGGCAGGGTAGAGTTTTTGCTTTAGTACCAGGAGACATCCAGAACGCCGAGACAGTAGTGTCAGGTACCCTTCCAATTTGTTCTCAAGATGCATACATATTGATTGATTCGGGTTCTACGCATTCATTTGTATCTGCTAAGTTTGTCGAGAAGTTAAATAGAGAACTAGAACCGCTTGAGTATGTGTTATCTATATCTACTCCATCTGGAGAACTATGATTGTTACATCCATTTATAGAGCTTGTGTTATTGTGATTGAGAACGTAGAATTATTAGTTGATTTGATGCTGTTGAACATAACTCACTTCGATGTCAAATTGGGAATGGATTGGTTAGTAGCAAATCATGCATCCATTAATTGTGTTTCAAAGAATGTCACACTGAAATCCCCAAACCAAGCCGAGGTTATTTTCCAGGGTAAAGGAGTAGTACCCCCACCTTACTTAATCTCATCCATGAAAGCCTATAAGTTGATCCAAAAGGGGTGTCAGGGGTATCTGTGTAGTATACTAAGTGATCTGAATGGTAATGATGAATTAGCCGACATCCCAGTTGTTGATGAGTTCCCCGATGTCTTTCCAAATGAATTGACTGGCCATTTAGTGGATAGGGAAATAGAATTTACGGTTGATGTTATGTCGGGAACCCAGCCTATCTCTAAAGCATCCTATAGAATGGCCCCAGCCGAACTCAAGGAACTGAAACTACAATTACAAGAATTATTGGACAAGGGATTTATTAGGCCGAGCACTTCACTTTAGGGAGCACTAGTTCTATTTGTCAACAAAAAGGATGGTACACTTCGTCTTTGTATCGACTACCGAGAACTGAACAAGGTAACCATTAAGAATAAGTTCCCATTGCCAAGGATCGATGATTTGCTTGATCAACTACAAGGGGCACGAGTCTTTTCTAAGATTGACCTCAGGTCGTGCTACCATCAGCTGAAAGTTAAGGCCGAGGATGTTGAGAAGACTGTTTTTCGGACAAGGTATGGCCACTACGAATTTTTGGTGATGCCTTTCGGAGTGACCAATGCTCCTGTAGCATTCATGGGTTTGATGAATAGGGTCTTTAAACCGTACCTAGATGAGTTTGTGGTTGTTTTCATCGATGACATACTGATCTATTCCAAGAGTGGTGATGAGCATGAGAAGCATTTGAGACTAGCCTTACAAACCCTGAGGGACAGGAAATTATATGCCAAGCTTTGCAAGTGTGAATTTTGGCTTTCCAGAATCTCATTTCTGGGCCACGTGATTACTGAAGAGGGTATCTCTGTTGATCTAAGTAAGATTGAAGCCGTTGTGAATTGGCCGACACCGACTAATGTGTCCGAGGTTCGTAGTTTTCTAGGTTTGGCAGGATATTACAGAAAGTTTGTGAATGACTTCTCAAGGATTGCAGTACCCCTGACACAACTAACTCAGAAGGGAGTGGCGTATGAATGGACCGAGGATAGAGAATCAGCCTTCTAAGAGTTGAAGACGAGGTTAGTTACAGCACCAGTTCTTGTACTTCCATCAGGTAATAAGGAATTTCAGATTTATAATGATGCTTCACGTAAGGGTTTGGGTTGTGTATTAATGTAAGGGGGTAAAGTCATAGCATATGCATCTCGTCAATTGAAACCTCATGAAAGGAATTATCCTACCCATGATTTGGAACTAGCAGTCGTGGTTTTTGCTTTAAAGATTTGGCGTCATTACTTATATGGAGCTTCTTGCCAAGTTTTCACAGACCACAAGAGTCTGAAGTACTTGTTCACTCAGAAGGAATTGAATATGAGGCAGAGAAGATGGCTTGAACTATTGAAGAACTATGACATGCAGATTCAGTATCATCCAGGTAAGGCAAACTCCGTAGCCGACGCGTTGAGCAGGAAGTTAGTGGGAAGTTTGGCATGTCTGGCAATGATTTCAGTGGAGCCGACCATTATTGAGGAAGTGAAGACCAGACAGATGGAGGATGAATTTCTCAAGAAGGTAATTGATGAGTTCGTCACCAAGCCGAGGCCAGGATACACCATTGAAAATCAGGTGCTTAAGTTTGAAGGAAGATTTTGCAGGAAGCCCATAATTCCAAATTTGTCGTTCATCCAGGAAGCACCAAGATGTATCAAGATGTGAAGCGGACTTTTTGGTGGCCAAATATGAAAGGAGAAATAGCCGAGTTTGTATCCCAGTGTCTATATTGTCAGCAAGTGAAAGCAGAACATCAGAGGCCAGCAGGACTTCTTCAACCTTTGTCAATTCGTGAGTGGAAATGGGAACACATCTCCATGGATTTTGTGGTTGGTTTGCCGAGGACGCAAAAAGGTATGGATTCAATTTGGGTTATAGTTGACAGATTAACTAAGTCAGCACACTTCTTGCCTGTTAAGACTACATTTAATGCCGACCGACTTGCTTCGTTGTATGTGGCCGAGATTGTGAGACTTCATGGAGTGTCGATGTCCATCGTGTCAGACCGAGATCCGAAGTTCGTTTCTAGATTTTGGCAGAGTCTGCAAAGAGCCTTGGGAACCGAGTTGAGGTTTAGCACAGCTTTTCACCCCCAGACCGATGGGCAAACGGAAAGAACGATTCAGACACTTGAAGATATGCTTAGATTGTGTGTATTGGATTTCAAGGGAAGTTGGGAATTGCATTTGCCATTAGTAGAATTCGCATACAACAACAGTTACCAAGCCAGCATTGGCATGGCGTCGTATGAAGGTTTGTATGGAAGGGAGTGCAGATCGCCGATATGTTGGACCGAGGTAGGAGACAAAGCTTTGATTGTCCCGAGTTAGTTTAAGTAACAACTGAGAAGATTAAGCTCATTCAGCAGAGGATTAAAACCACACAGAGTCGACAGAAGAGTTATGCCGACCAGAGGAGAAGGGAGTTAGAATTTGAAGTTTGGGATCATGTATTTTTGAAGATCTCGCTGATGACAGGAGTTTCAAGATTTGGGAAGAAGGGTAAATTAGCACCCCGATATACTGGGCCGTTTGAAATTCTTGAGAGGGTTAACCCCGTTGCCTATGGAATTGCTTTACCACCAGAACTAAGTCAAGTTCACAATGTGTTCCATATTTCGATGTTGAGGAAGTATATTCGGGATCCACTGCATGTAATTGATTATTCCGGGATTGTGGTTAATGAAGATTTAGGCTACGAGGAGAAGTCGATGAGAATTATTGATAGACAAATGAGACAGTTGAGAAACAAGTCGATACCGATGGTAAAGGTTGAATGGAAGGAGCATTATGGCAAGGAAGCTACATGGGAAAACGAAGAAGAAGTGAAAATCCATTATCCGGAGTTATTTGTAGAGCAAGGTAACTTAAGTTTGGGGACCAAACTTCTTTAAGGAGGGTAGACTGTAGTGACCCTCATCCCCGCCTTAGCCTTGCGCATGAGCATCTACATGATCTTGTTTTGCCATGCTTGCATTAGTGAATTTTGACTTGTTTTACCTAGAGTAAGATTCTAGTCTTGCTTTGTACTTATGTGAAATTGCTTGTTAGTCTTGTTCCTTTCCTGGTGGGTCTAACCGAGGTCATCTTGAGCCTAGGTTGCACCTTTGAACCTTTTGCACCTAGGATCACCTTGAAACCACTTTGGTTGGCCCCCACCTTCACCCCGACATATTGGCCGATATGTCATCATCTAGGCCGAGGTGTTCATCACCAAGGCCGAGATGTGTATTATCTAGGCCGAGATGCTATCCTTGCACCTAGTGATCTTGTTCCTGGACAGGTATGACCTAGACCGAGGTGTGGCACATTTAGGCCGAGGTGTGGCATAGTTAGGCCAAGTGTTGTCCTTCCTAGCCGAGATCACTGAGAACTTGCTTGCCGGAGCCGATGATTTCACCCGATGTCATTGCCTTGCCAGAGAGCCCATACCGCCTTACTTGTTGAAAACTCATTGTCATGTTCTTGTCTTGTCTGTCAACCACCTTTTTGAGAAAACCCAACCAGTCGCTGCCACGTGTCCCAGCAGAGGGTTAAGTCTAGAACTAGCCGAGAGAACCTATCATTTTGTATCATATCTTTGTCTTTTAGAGAGAGAAGCTCTAGGAAGAAGAAGAAGTTGTAGAGTGAGAAAGTAGATTTTCAAGCTTGATTCTTAGAGATCAAACCATTAGATTTGTATCTTGAGGTTAGATTCTTGATCTACTCTTGTGATTCTTTATGTTCATCTAGCTGCATTGCATGATCTAGCATGATTCATGAGCCATGAATTGGTTTAAAGTTTGGTTTTAGAAAGAGAAAATGGTGTTCTTGAGTTCTTGGAAGAAAAACCATGTTTTGATCCGAAAGTTATAGCCAATCCTTATGTTTTGTGTTTGTTTTCTTGAAACCTTCAAGTGTGGTTACTAGGTCCATGTTTTTCGAACTCATCCCATGAAATCTCAGATTTTGAATAAAGGAGTTATGATTTTAGCCTTCATATTATTCATGTTATGTTCTTCATGATCTTCAAAGAGAAACCCAGATTTTCTAAACTTCATCTCCTGAAGGTGGTCGTCGAGATCACACCTCGGCTAAGAGGTGCGGGACCTCGACATAGACCTGACTGGTACCCAGTATGTTTTCCCGAGATGTAAAACAGTGTTTAAACTCCCAGCATGTTTTACTTTGTTCTGACTTGGTTTTGGGAAAGAAAGGATGCATTTCATATCCATCTTTGAGCATTCTCTCTTGTTTTCTTGAAATGCATTCAATAGACCTTGCCATGTGTTGTAGGATTTGGACCCTTGCTTTGACCCCGGCATCCGAAGAACTAAGTGAGTGGTATTTTTAATAAAGTTATGTTATAAAGTTTTGATAAAGCTTTGCTTCGTTTTGAAAAATATTTGTTAAGCATGAATGATTATCTTTATTTTGTGTATCAAGTATTAGCTTTGTTTTGGATGACATTCTTGGAAAGTCCGTACGTGCTATGGGACTCTAAACCTTTGTAGCGCAAGTCCTTACGTGTTAGAGGACTGTAAGCCTTTGTAACACAAGTCCGTACGTACTAGGGGACTCTAAGCCTTTGTAGCACAAGTCCTTACGTGTTAGAGGACTTTAAGCCTTTGTAACACAAGTCCTTACGTGCTAGAGGACTCTAAGCTTTTGTAGCACCTTTGTTAATGTCATCCCTTGTATTATATTGATGCTAGTAAGCATCTCTTGAAACTTTGAAGGATTTGATAGATGATCTTGGTTCATCCTTGATTTGTATAAGTTATGACATGTACTGTTTTAGAAAAGATCTCGGGTAACAATCATGCAAACCTTTATTTCTAATATCATTCACTGAGTATTCAAGCTCACCCTCTCTATATATATGTAGGTGACGAGCAAGAAGGCGGTGACGCCTAGATGTGTTTGCCGAAGTGTTTTTGGATTCATGTTTTGCAGCATCTTAAAGATTATGCTTCTTAGCCTTAGAGATCATTTATTGTTTTTGCATAT
Organism: Camellia sinensis; assembly: GCF_004153795.1. NCBI lineage: Eukaryota > Viridiplantae > Streptophyta > Magnoliopsida > Ericales > Theaceae > Camellia > Camellia sinensis. The sequence continues at coordinate 167,673 of NW_021028553.1, forward strand.
GTCGGCTTGAGAAGCCTTTTGATCAAGATGTATTTTGTACTTTATTTTATTCGCATCCAAGTTGTAAACCATGTTATGTATGTCATTCCATTTGACTTATGTACAGCTCTCGTGGACTATTTAGATTCAAATTTATTGCTTCCGCATATGTAAGCCCCATATGTATACTCTGATTGTGTGTGAATCTTTGTAAGTCGGCCTTTGGTAATCTCGGATTACTGGCCCTCATGGCACCATTCTACTAGGGGCGGAATGGGGTCGTGACAGTGCAACCCTCAGAACCTCACCTCTCTCCGCACGTGCGGCCTAGGGCCCCGCATGTGTGGCCCTGGCCTAGCAGCCCAGAATTTTCTGGTTCGATTTTTGGGCACTCCGGACCTGACCCCGCACTCTCTGGAACAAGTGAAAATCAATCACCAAAAGACAAGAACAAGGTTTTTGTTTGAGAACCAAAACTTTCGGACACTATAACCCAATGAGAAACAAAAAAGAACGGAGCAAATAATTATTCCCGATCATCACATGTCTCGTGACAATCTAACACCATGCAAACTCTGTCTCATGATTGTCCATCACCATTGTTGTGACAATAAGATTTAGATCTACTGACACTCATTTAGATCCATCACAAGCCTTTTTTTTTTTTTTTTTTTTCTATCTTCCTCTTTATGTCTCCTCATCTCTATTTTTTTTATAGAAAAATTAAAATTTGTGGAGGCAATTGTCAAAGGGTTCAAAACATACTTTTCTCTCATTGAACTCATGATTCTTATGCGATTATACGTCATTGTAGGCCTCTCTTCTGCTATACGAAAATGTCCTACACCTCCTATATTATTTGACCTTCCTAAAGCTATCCTGAGATATCAATTTACTCCTCTCCACTAAAACTAGCATGAAGTCTCACTTTACCTCTCCTTCTCTGAAACTATTACGAAGTATTACTTTACTACCTAAACTATAAAATGATACAATTAAACCCTTCAATAAATATACTAATCTATTCGTTATTTCATCTTTGGCATTTAATTTTATAAGTTCTACTCATTTACTAGAAATTTCACTTTGCTAATAATTAAATTACACCTAAACATTAAGGCTAAATGTCACTATTTTAAGAGAATGAAATTTCACTAGTTGAAGATAACGAAATAATTATTACTATCAAGTTTTAATTAAACAATATTAAAATTTTGGTAATTACACACATTATAGAATTAATTAGATAACAAATTAATTAAGAAAATTAAATTATCGTTAGCCAATTAAAAATATAGTGACAATCACATGTTGCTCCAACGAAACCACTAGTGACATCTCTCTTTAACTCATAAGTCTTCCATTTACTCGCTAGTTCGTCTTTGCCTTTAATTTTATAATTTTTACTTCTTTAGTAGAAATTTCACTTTTTTAATAATTTCACCTAAATATTAAGGTTAAATTTCACTATTTAAAGAGAATGAAATTTCACTAGTTGAATTAATGGTATGTTTTATGATAATAATGACAATGATAATGAAGGTGGTGGTAATAGCAATGGTGACCGTGACAGTGACGGTGATGATGGTTGCAGCAATATTAGTGATGATTGTAGCGATTGTGAGGTAATAATGGTGTATATTAATGCTTGTGTATAAATATTTTTAAATTCAATTAGCATTAAATAATTATGTAATTTTATGTCAGAAATTCATCATAATTTAAATGACTTTTATCTTACAAACTCAATTATAATTGGATTCAAATGGATTGGACAAAGGGTACCGCCTCTTATACCAACACAACCGATTTATGAAAATGACTTTTAAATAACATATACTTTGCAAAAAAATATAAAAATTTTCATTTAGAATTATCTTAAGACTCTAAAGCATGGGTATGTCAACAAACATGCCATACCGAATTATGAAATTTTTTCCCACTCAATTTTAAAATTACTATTAGTTAATCAAGTCTATTGAAATTAATTAGGATAACAAACTCGTTACAATTGTGCGCGCACACACACATAGTACACAAGAAATTTTCACCTCAATAAGTTTTCACTAAGGTATGATACGGTTTGGGTATATACTAGATATGTTTCGGTACACCAAAAATTAAGAAGAAAAAATTTGAATGTTTGTGTACCCTATACTTATGCAAAAATACAATACATCGGTAAGTATTCGGTACGGGTACTATAGTGATCCCAGTTTTGCCACTTCGCTGAGTATGTCGGAGGTCGAGCTGCCCGATTAGCTCGCGGGGTTCCAGGGGGTCGCACGTGCGAAATTCAAGGGAGAGCAGCTTGCACACTACTAAAAAGACAGGTGCAGGAGTGAGGTAAGGTGGGTTGTTGAGATCCGAAATTTTTCCCTTTTCTTCTCTCTTTGGGGTAAAGTTGAATCACTTTTGTATATCTCTCTCTACAAACATTTCATATCCCTTCTCTCTACATTTCCTACCAAAAACCTCACAAGATCATTGATTTCTTCAAATCCTTTGAGATTTGGTCCTAAGTTCTTCATCAAAGTTGGTTAGCTCCTTGAGGGCTTCGTTGTGTGCGATTAAGATCGAGTTTGGACACTGTTGATTTTGGGAGTTTTAACTCATTTCTTCTTCAAAACTTGAGGTAAGGATTTTCTTAGAGTTATATATATATTTTTGCAAGATCTAGATGATTTTCGAAATCATCCTTCGATAGCTTTGAAAATTGATTGTTAATTTAAGAAGTTGAGCGATTTTCAAAGTGAGTTTGTCTCTTGTTCTCTTAAAATGATCTTATAGGTTTTGATCTTAGTTGATTGAAGAAAAGATGATTTTGGAAAGTTTTCTTTCAAAAAATTTGAGTTGTATAGTTTTGGTGAGAAAACCGAGAATTTGGAGATTTTTTTAAAGAGACTGAAAATCCATGAATGATATTGTTATATTTATTTTGTGTGTCAAAATAAATGGATGTTTGGAAAATTTCTTATTTATATTTATATAAACGATGAATTTCAGGCAATATGAGAATTGTTGTTTATTTTGCAAATTATTGTTCAAAACGTTGAAATAATCTTGAAATGACTAATTGTTGAGGATACTTGAGAAGAGGGAATTGTGTTATTCCTTGGATGATGAATTGGAATAAAAGTATTTATATTCATCTTGTGTTATTGGCATATCAATTCATTTGATTACATTAAACTTTGAAAGTTGATTTGAAAATTTGCATTGAGAAAAGAATATTGAGAAACAAGTTTCCATGAATTGGTTTTGGGGTAAATACTGTGGTAAGTCTTGACAGGTGGTGTAGATGAAATTGAATAGGTGTCGAGCCTTCCAGTTAATACTGGTAAAAATGATAGATTATAGGTGTCGAGCCTTCCAGTCAATGCTAGTAAAAATGACAAATTGGTAGTACTTGTATAGTCTACTTCCAGACACCGACCTAGAGATTACCAGAGTCGTATTTACCACCATTGAAATAAATTGTTAAGTTTTGAACAATTGAAACTACATGATATCATTGAGCATGATGATTTTCAAAAGATGAAAATGTAATTTATCTTCAAAAAGGACATAGCATGGCATGTGCATTCCATCTCTTGAGACTTGTATAAAATGTATATACTTTGTTAAGAATTTCCTACTGGGCTTTATGCTCACCCTACGGGAATTTTGTGCAGGAAAAGATGTGGTGATCCCACCTAACTAGGGGTGTGGAAGTATGTGTGTTGGGAGTACAATGCTCTCATTTTGTTGTGACTCTGTATGTAAGCCAAGGACTATGTTTGTATAGGTTTGAATAACCGTTTTGTGTAACTAAGCTCAAGCCTTGGAAACTTGTAAACCCCTTGGGGGTATTTATTTGTTTATTTACTTGTTGTTGGATTAATGTATTGTTGCATGAAGAACTATTTTATCATGTAATGTAAGTTTGGAGATTTATATTCGGTTTTCCTTGAAAGAGCCATGATTGTTGTATTATCATTTGGGCTAGAAATTTGGGGCGTTACAACTTGGTATCAAAGCTACCGGTTTGAATACTTGGAGCTCGTGGGAAGTGGTTGTTTAACCACAATGGGTTCATTTAGCATGCGTAGGAAGTGTTATGCATTTTGTGACTATATGATAACATGTTTATGTGACTAAATGGGTATGCGATTGGACTTTTGGGATGTTGTTTGCGCCTGTTAAATTCCTTGAGGTCTTATTAGTAGGTTACTTGATCAATACTCATTCTACTAAGAATTCTTAGTTTTTCATGGGACGAATCTCATCAGAAGAGTATAATCCGTATGTGTTTACATGACTAAGTGCTTATATGGAGTGAAATTGAATTGTGTATATGGTAGAGAAATATATGGAATTGTTGTAGTCGAACGTGTGAGTCAAGTTACGAGCATATATGAGTTAATGTGCTAAATTATTTCTCTTGTGTCCTTTATTAGGATGTTAGGAAGGGATCAAGTCCGTGGTGGTAGAGGCGGGAGGCGTGGTAGGGCTCGCCGAGGTGTGCATGAGGTACCGGTCCATAGGGTTCCGGTGCAAGAAGAAGGGTTCAGCCAAGCTAATATGGCCGAGCAAGCAGGCCAAGCTAATGTGGCCGAGCAGGTGGGACAAGCGGGTCAAACCGCAATGGGGGCCCTAGCTCGAGAAACGGCAAGGGCTTTAAGAGAGTCTATGAACTTGTTGAGGGTGGAGAATCAAGCCCGAGAGAACACCGCGGAGTCAAGGGCAAGTTTCCTAACTAGAGAGTTCTTGCGGGCCAAACCGGATGAGTTCCATGGTGGTCCCAAGCCCAAGAAAGAGGATGAGTGGCTCGAACAAACTGTGAAGACACTTAAGATGCTTCACATCGAAGCTAGTGAACTAAGAGTGACTCTAGCGAGTTACTACCTTAAGGGAGACACGGGTCAATGGTGGAAATATGCCAAGGGTAGAGTGGAGCCGACATGGGAAGCCTTTGCGGTTGCTTTCCAAGATAAGTACATACCTCCCACTGCTAGGGAGAGATTGAGGCAAGAGTTTAAAGACCTCAAACAACTCGACATGCCCGTGGCCGAGTTTGAGGCGGTCTTCTCTAGTTTTTCCAGATTTGCACCAGAGTTGGTGGCAACGGAAGAGCGCCGTTGCATTGAATTTGAAAAGAAATTGAAAACAAAAATTATGCTCAAGCTTGTCGGAAATATGATTTGGGAATATGACATCTTGTGAAGACGACGACACATGTAGAAATTTCCATACAAGCCGAGGAGGAGAGGCTTCGGAGTTCGAGGCCTAGGGGCTAAGAGTCTCAAAGAGACTATAGGGAGAATAAGAAGAGCAGGAACACCTATCCATCCTAGTCCCAACCACAGCAGTCTAGATCCACTTTTCCTTTGCCTAGTGCGGATCCTGGAAAAAGTGCATCAAGTAGCTTCTCATGTTTCAAGTGTGGCCAACCGGGTCACAAATCCTTCTCATGCCCACAGAAGGGAGGAGGGCAGTTAATGTTACCACCACCTAACCGATCTCAAAGTCAGTCTCAGTCTCAAAATAAAGGTCAAGGGTTCAATTATTATCAGTGTGGTCAGCTGGGGCATATGAAGAGAACTTGCCCACAGTTGAGAGGCGCATCTGGCGCATCAGGGTCAATGCAGACTCAGAGTCACCAGCAGGCTCAATCAATCCAAGCTTCATGAGTTAATCAGAGAGCCACTTCAGCTGAGTCAGTACAACAGGCCTATGCTCCGAGATGGGAGCAAGTTAATCAGCAGCCACAGGGGCGTGTGTATGCTATTACCGTGCCAGAGCAGTTGCCAGAATCCTCAGTTGTGAGAGGTTTTTTTGTTGTGTGTAATTCTTTGGCTAATGTATTGATAGACACGGGTGCGTCTCATTCATTTATATCTACTGCATTTGCTTCTGCATTGGGGTTAGATGTAGCACAGTTAGTGCCTCCACTCAGAGTAGAGTCACCTGTTGGGGGTACAGTTGATTTAGACTGGGGTTGTTGTGATTGTGAAATAGAAGTTCCCAGGCGTCAACTTCCGTTTTCTTTTGTGTTGCTAGATATGTCGAGTTTTGATGTCATTTTAGGCATGGACTGGTTGTGTTCTTATCAAGCTGTGATTGATTGTTACCGTCAGAGAGTTACAGTGTGCACTTCAGGTGGTGATCGTTTCTATTTTCTGGGAAACCGAGTTAATAGAGTCTTGCCGCCAGTTGTTGACACTCTTAGTAGGAGCAAGCTTAGTGGCCTTCTTGCAACTCTCTTGGATAGTAAGAGTGACGGGGCTCGTGTTGAGTTACCATGGGTAGTTTGTGAATACCTGGATGTCTTTCCAAAAGATCTTACTAGTTTACCATCTCACCGGGAGATCGAGTTCTCCATTGAATTAATTCTTGGCACGGCACCGATTTCCATGTCACCGTATAGATTTGCACCCACCGAATTGCATGAGTTGAAGATTCAACTCCAGGAACTTTTAGACAAGGGCTTCATTCGCCCTAGTACATCGCCTTGGGGAGTGCCGGCTCTTTTTGCGAAGAAGAAGGATTGGTCATTGTGGTTGTGTATTGATTACCGCAAGTTGAATAGAGTTACAGTTAAGAACAAATATCCTCTACCCAGAATAAATGATTTGTTTGACCAACTTAGAGGGTCTCATTACTTCTCAAAAATAGATTTGAGGTCGGGGTACCATCAGTTAAGAGTCCGGGAGGAGGACATTCAGAAGACGGCCTTTCGTACTCGTTATGGCCACTATGAATTCCTTGTAATGCCTTTTGGTTGACCAATGCACTGGCTTCCTTTATGGATTTGATGAACATAAACTTTCGAGAATACTTGGACCATTTTTTGTGATCGTCTTTGTGGACGACATCTTGATTTATTCAACCTCTAAAGAGGAACACGAGACTCACTTGCGGGTAGTGTTGGGTTTACTTAGTGAGCACCAATTGTATGCCAAATTTGAAAAATGCGAGTTTTGGTTAACAGAGGTGAAGTTTTTGGGGCATGTAGTTTCTAGAGAGGGAGTGACTGTGGACTCCTCAAAGATAGATGTCGTACATGATTGGGAACAACCTAAGAATGTTTTTGAAATCCGGAGTTTTTTGGGATTAGCAGGGTATTATCGACGTTTTGTAAGGGACTTTTCTAGACTAGCTGCACCTTTGACTAGGTTGACTAAAAAGGGTATCAAATTTGTGTGGAGTGAAGCTTATGAAAAGTCATTCCAAGAGCTTAAGACTAGATTGACTACCACACCGGTTTTGATAATTCTGAAAAGAGGTTTGAATTACACTGTCTATTGGGGTGCGTTCAGGGATGGACTTGGTTGTGTCTTGATGCAAGAGGGAAAAGTTGTGGCCTACGGATCACGATAATTGAAAACTCACGAGAAGAATCACCTCACCCATGATTTAGAATTATTGGCGGTGATTTTTGCCTTGAAAATTTGGAGGCATTACTTGTATGGTGAGAAATTTGAGATTTTCTCCGATCATAAGAGTTTGAAGTATTTGTTTTCTCAAAAAGACTTGAATTTATGACAACGAACGTGGATGGAATTTATGGAGGATTATGACTTTGAGTTACACTATCATCCGAGGAAAGCCAATGTGGTGGCCGATGCTTTGAGTCGAAAATCTGTGAGTAGTTTGGCAAGTGTGGCCATTCGGGAATGGGATATGCTAGATGTTATTGGCAAGTTTGATTTGCACTTGGGTGAGTCTGGAGAGAGTGCTACCCTGTTTACTTTGAATGCTCAACCTACCTTGGTTAGTAAGGTCATAGAGGCACAACAAGGAGACCGTGATGTGGAATCAATTCGTGTTAAGATTTCCAATGGGAAGGAAGAGAAAGGTTTGAACGTTCACTTGGATCTGACTGTACGTTACCTAGACCGTTTGTTTGTACCAGAATCTTGTAGAGAGGAAGTACTTCGGGAGTTCCATCACTCACGCCTTGCGGTACACCTGGGAGGCACTAAAATGTATCATGATCTTAGTCGTCAGTTTTCGTGGAGGGGTATGAAACGGGATGTCGCTTTATTTGTATCGAAGTGCCTTACTTGTCAACAAGTGAAGGCCGAACACCAAAGACTAGCGGGTTTGTTACAACCCTAATCGATAGCCGAGTGGAAATAGGAGCGTGTTACCATGGATTTTGTTGTTGGGCTTCCTAGAACACAACGAGGCAATGACGCCGTTTGGGTGATTATTGATAGGTTGACTAAGTCTACCCATTTCATTCTAATGTGCACCAGCGACTCAATTGAACGCTTGGCAGAGTTGTACATTAGAGAGATAGTTCAACTTCATGAAGTCCCTGTGACTATTGTGTTGGATAGGGGTCCTCGTTTTACTACCCGGTTATGGCAAAGCCTTCAAGAAGCGTTGGGAACTAAGTTGACTCTTAGGACCGCTTATCACCCTTAAATCGATGGACAATCGGAACGTACCATTAAGATTTTGGAGAACATGTTTAGAGCTTGTGTCCTTGATTTTAAAGGGCCTTGGGAAAGACACTTACCATTGATTGAGTTTGCTTACAACAACAGTTACCATGCTAGTATTGGGATGGCACCATTTGAGGCCTTATATGGCCGACCTTGTAAATCACCGGTTTGTTGGTCTGAAGTGGGTGATACACCATTACTGGGTTCAGAAATTGTTAGACAGGCAACTGAGAAAGTTGTTCTCATTCGGAAGAGGTTAGCTACGGCCCAAAGCCGACAAAAGAGTTATGCCGATAAGAGGAGACGACCTTTATCTTTTGAAGTTGGTGACCATGTGTTTCTAAAAATCTCACCAAGGCAGAGTTTGATGAGATTTGGTAAGAGTGGTAAATTATCTCCAAGGTTCATTGGGCCTTTTGAGATCTTAGAGCGAACTGGGAAAGTTACATACCAGTTAGCTTTACCGCCACAACTTTCTGAAGTTCACAATGTATTTCATGTATCTATGCTTAGGACGTATGAAGCCCGACCCTTCTCATGTTCTTGATTGGGTTGACTTGGAGGTAGATGAGGATGCTTCTTACGAAGAACGACCGGTTCAAATATTAGATGTCCGGGAGCAAATGCTACGGGACAAAACTATACTGTTGGTAAAGGTGTCGTGGAGACACCATGGGATTGAAGAAGCGATGTGGGAACGGGAGGCGAAAGTCCGCTCCAAATATCTGGATTTATTTGAAAATGCTTAAGTTACTTTTCTTTGTAATATTCCCTAGTGTTGAGGGAAACGTATTTAAAATATTAACCACATTTTGGTATGTGCGTTGTTATTTTAAGCATAAGGTTGTTTAGAGTTGCCATTGCTTTTTGGGAAATTTTATGTTTATGCGTATTTGGGAGGTTGTTATTAATGAGATAACCATGGTGGAAATGGTGGAATTTGGTTGAGAGTTAGTATTGTGATTTGAAAATGAAATAGTGTGGTTTTGATCGCTAGAAACCCTTTGTTTGGGTAGTTTGATTTGAAATTTTGGGGACGAAATTCTTTAAGGGAGGAAGGTTGTAGCGATCCTAGTTTTGCCACTTTGTTGAGTATGTCAGGGGTCGAGCTGTCCGGTTAGCTCACGGGGGTTCAGTGGGCAGTGCCCCTTGGTGGGTCCTAGGGCAGCGCCCTGGCGGGGTTGAACAAAAATGCAAAATGCATTCGAAGTTGCTTGTCTGCTCGAGCGGGAGAACAAGTCGCACGTGCGGATTTCAGGGGAGAGTAGCTTGCACAATGCTAAAAAGGCAGGTGCGGGAGTGAGGTGCGGTGGGTTGGTGAGATCCGAAATTTTTCCCTTTTCTTCTCTCTTTGGGCTGAAGTTGAATCACTTTTGTATATCTCTCTCTCTCCAAAAACATTTCCTTTCCCTTCTCTCTACATTTTCTACCAAAAATCTCACAAGATCTTTGATTTCTTCAAATCCTTTGGGATTTGGACCTAAGTTCTTCATCAAAGTTGGTTAGCTCCTTGAGGGCTTGGTTGTGTGCAGTGAAGATCAAGTTTGGACATCGTAGATTTTGGGAGTTTCATCTCATTTCTTCTTCAAAACTTGAGGTAAGGATTTTCTTAGAGTTATATATATATATATATATATTTGCAAGATCTAGATGATTTTCGAAATCATCCTTCGATAGCTTTGAAAATTGATTATTAATTCAAGAAGTTGAGCGATTTTGAAAGTGGGTTTGTCTCTTGTTCTCTTAAAATGATCTTATGAGTTTTGATCTTTGTTGATTGAAAAAAAGATGATTTTGGAAAGTTTTCTTTCAAAAGATTTGAGTTGTATAGTTTTGGTGAGAAAACCGAGAATTTGGAGATTTTTTTTAAAGAGACTGAAAATCCATGAATGATATTGTTATATTTATTTTGTGTGTCAAAATAAATGGATGTTTGGAAAATTTCTTATTTATATTTATATAAACGATGAATTTCAGGCAATATGAGAATTGTTGTTTATTTTGAAAATTATTGTTCAAAACGTTGAAATAGTCTTGAAATGACTAATTGTTGAGGATACTTGAGAAGAGGGAATTGTGTTATTCCTTGGATGATGAATTGGAATAAAGTATTTATATTCATCTTGTGTTATTGACATATCAATTCATTTGATTACATTAAACTTTGAAAGTTGATTTGAAAATTTGCATTGAGAAAAGAATATTGAGAAACAAGTTTCCATGAATTGGTTTTGGGGTAAATACTGTGGTAAGTCTTGACAAGTGGTGTAGATGAAATTGAATAGGTGTCGAGCCTTCCAGTTAATACTGGTAAAAATAATAGATTATAGATGTCGAGCCTTCCAGTCAATGCTGGTAAAAATGACAAATTGGTAGTACTTGTATAGTCTACTTGCAGGCACCGACTTAGGGATTACCAGGGTTGTATTTACCGCCCTTGAAATAAATTGTTAAGTTTTGAACAATTGAAACTGCATGGTATCATTGAGCATGATAGTTTTCAAAAGATGAAAATGTGATTTATCTTCAAAAAGGGCATAGCATGACATGTGCATTTCATCTCTTGAGACTTGTATAAAATATATATATACTTTGTTAAGAATTTCCTACTGGGCTTTATGCTCACCCTACGGGATTTTTGTGTAGGAAAAGATGTGGTGATCCCACCCAACTAGGGGGCGTGGAAGTATGTGTGTTGGGAGTACAATGCTCTCATTTTGCTGTGACTCTGTGTGTAAACCAAGGGCTGTGTTTGTGTGGGTTTGAATAACCGTTTTGTGTAACTAAGCTCAAGCCTTGGAAACTTGTAAACCCTTTGGGGGTATTTATTTGTTTATTTACTTGTTGTTGGATTAATGTATTGTTGCATAAAGAACTATTGTATTATGTAATACAAGTTTAGAGATTTATATTCAGTTTTCCTTGAAAGAGCCATGATTGTTGTATTATCATTTGGGCTAGAAATTTGGAGCGTTACAGGTACGACATGTTTGTCGAATTATCCATATTTCATTGTCTTGCAATATTTTGTAAAATAAAAGTGTTTTCCAAAAGCTAACTCGTATTTGTGATCGTTGACGCATTTTTGCGAAATCAATTACGTCAATTGTAAAAACTTACGTATTTCTGTATTGTTAAGAAATTTCAAGAACAACTCAAGCGTAATTTTGTGTTAGACACCCTGAGTTTGGTGACACAGCTTATGTGACTTTGTAAAAATTTACGCAATTTTGTGAAATAAAAATATTCTTCAAAGACTTATTCGTATTTGTGATCACTTACATATTTTTTGAAAAATCACTTACGTAAGTTGTGAAGAGCTACATAATTTTGTGAAGAAAAAAAAAAAAGTGTTCTCTAAAGACTTATTCATATTTGTGATCACTTACGAATTTTTTCGGAAATGACTTACGTCAATTGTGAACACTTATGCATTTTTCTATTGTTAAAAATTTTTAGGAACAATTTTATGCGTCATTGTGTTAACTACCTTCAGTTTTGTGACACAATTTACGTGACTTTGTGAAAATTACGCAATCTTGTGAAATAAAAGTGTTCTTTGAAGACTTTTATGCATTTATGATCACTTACGTATTTTTTTAAAAATCACTTATGTCATATATGAAAACTTAAGCATTTTTGTGAAATAAAAATATTATTCAAGAATATACACATCACAATAATGCAAAACATTAAATCTGATAATCCAAAACAATAATGACGGTAAACATGTGCACATTCACATTCACAAAAATACCGAATCAATAAATATATATATACACAAATGTATAATACCATATTAATTTATCTTGAAACAAAGAGTCAAATCCAACTTTAATAAATTATTGGGCAATTCTAAACATTCATCCTTCCCAACACATACCTATATGCAGTGACTCTCTCTCTCTCTTCTCTCTCTCTCTCTCTCTCGCTTTGTCTCCATAGGCGTCGAGTACAGGAGCATCACCGCCATCGCACCAACGTCAATCCACAATTGGAGCATTACCCCAGGTATCTCTCTCTCTCTTCTTCCATTCACATGCCTTCACACAAACCCAGCCCCAAATTGACCCACGTACTGCCATTGAGTTTAATACATATTCCTCTTCCACCATGAACAAATCCCTGCTTCTCTCTCTCTCTCTCTCTCTATATATATATATAAATGTTATATAAATTTGGCTATGGTGAGAGTATGCGGATGACCTGTTCGATGAAATTCCAAAATGGGTTTTGAATTAGAGAAATCATGATAGTCTGTTGGATGACCTGGGTTTGGACTGGTTGTCTTTTGATAGTCCGTAGAGGACTGGTTTATCGACATCCTTTGTTGTTGGAGGCACTAATTTGGCCTTCCCAGCAAATTCTTCAAACTCGTCCTGTCAATTGCCATATATATAGTATATATAATTTGTGAAAAATGCAATGTTAATTAGGGTTGATATCTTTCCAGATACAAGAGGAACAGAGCACAAAATTTTGTCACAATATAGGGATTGCACACACTAAAGATTGCCAGAACATTTAAAATTTTCAAGTTATACATGGTACAAATGCTACAACAACAAGCCTTCCAGCAAAAGAAATATAACATAGTAGGAAAGGATGTATAATCCAACTAAAAGAAACAGAACCAAAAACTCCCACCAAAATAATGTTCTACTGTTATGACATCCTTTCCCCAATCATTAAAAAGTGCCCAAGACTTTTGGGTTTTCTTTGAGCTTCTATTAGTTGTTAGAAAAAGAGTAAGAGACATGGACGCAGAGTTTTGCTTTGAATTTGACTTATTGTGCATGTGTTTGATTTTTGTAATGGTTGTGATTGAGGTGTTCTAGAACTAATTTCGTAGAAATAATTTAAAACGAAAAAATTATATGTACTAAACATGTAAGCTCTCTGATTTGGGCATATGGACAGAGAAGTTAACCATAAAAACCATCACATGATAGAGCATAGCAAGATCAGATGCCATGTTGCCTGGATTTTCTTAATCGGTGCAGTAAATGCATGACCATGGTTCAATCCCAAGTTACTGACAAGGGCTAGTTATACCTTTCAATATCAATGGCACAACTTATGAATTTTTCTGCTTGTAAAGTGCACTAATTAGTTGTATGTTGCTTTGTGAGTTTTGATTGCATTAAATAATTCTATAAACTCAATGTGCTGATATGCAATAGTTTGTTGATAAATTCCACAACCATTACAATTCAATAATTTCAAGTACTTTATTCATTAGTTATAAATCTATTGACTGATCAGTAGTTTTTCATTGGAAAACCAGAACCATGTTAATAGAATATGTTTCTGAATTCTTTTATGAAAAATAACTACATGCGGTAGCATCTTAGCACTTTATTAATAGCTTTCAAATTTTCCATTATATGTTTTATGGTAAAAGCTTTTATATTTTTGTACCTTATCATTGTTGCTTCTTTTGTATTGAGGATAGATTTCTAATGTTAGTTTCATAAGATAAAATGATTTAGATAATTCAAAACATATGGATTTGAGAGGAAACAAAATAATGAAAAAAAAATTGTTCTAAGAATTATGTTTTGACTTATAGGTTAGGATTAAATTTCGATTGGGAAGCAGAGGAACATTTGAGAAATGACAAAAAAATAAGAGAAGGCGAGAAGTTTATCCTAGGAAGAAACAAGGTAAACTGGATGAAGCATATGAATTGTGGCTAATACTATCATGCCCACAACATAGTTGATATTTTGCTTATGAGTTAAATAAGGCATTATAAGATCTTCTTTGATACTTTTCTTTTGAATTTTAGTTAGCATTCCATTTAACATATTCATATGGCTATCTGGTTTGGTATAATTGATTGGTGAGATATGATAGTGAGGATTCGTGGCGTATAGTATACATAACTTGGAATGATAATTAATGCTCTATAGTTTTCTTCACAAATATTTATTTTGATTCCCGTTTTCGAAGTCTTAAGACTTGTAATTTCATTTATGATTTTCCTAAAATTGGAGCAGGGTGGTGGCTTTTTCCCATTTTCATGATACTCTTTAGTGCTTTATAGTGCAGTACCTTACCTTTCTATATATAAATCTATGAAGGTGCCTTCAACTCCTAACTTTTGTTTCATTGGTTGTTGATTTTTAAATATTGATTAAATTTATCTAGGGGATATGGATAGTTGTTAATGGATGATATGCCTTTATTACAGAGAAGATTCCAATATCTACTATGAAACAACTAAACATTGGGTAGCGTTGGTAAAAGCAATCTGGAAATCATTTCCTGAGGTTAGTTTTTTCTCAGCTATTTCCTTTTTCTTTTTTTTTTCTTTTTTTTCTTTTCTTTTTTTTTTAATAATATATTGGGGGTCCATCAAGATGAGTTGGCCACTGCCAACTCATTCTTTTTTGATCAGCTCTTTGTATTTACTAGTGATATATATATAGTTTTATTAAGCAAAATACTCTTAACCCCCTAGACTGTTGTGATGGCGAGTAAATATACGAACGGTGAGTTGGTCCGTAATAATAATCTTGTTATGTAGATCTTTGAAAAATATGTGAAGAATTGGATAGCAATTGTTGCACCATTCCAGGTGACATACCAGTTGACAAAGATATTAGCTTTGAGATTGCAACTTGATATGTCCTGAGAAGTAGAATCAAACATTTTGGAAACTTTGAGTCTTAACTTTTGTAAAATTTTACTTTTGTAAAATTTTACTTTTTATATACTCATTATGGTTTTAATTTAGTTATTGCAGTTTGCATCATGGTTCTTGGCTTGAAGACTGGTCGGTACTAATGATTAATTTTTTTTTTTTTTTTTACAGATGATTTTTGGCGTGCAATTGTAGATACAGTTTTTTTTATTTGGGGTCTATAGAGGACATTGTTTTTTGTCTATGGATTACTATTGTTCGTACAAATACTTATTGGACCGGTACAAATTACTTTTGGCATGGTATAGATTATCCTTTTGGCATGATATTGTGGATATTACTTTTTTGTGTATAAAAGACATGGTTTTTGTATAATCCTCTTTTTTGTATGGAATTACATTTTTTAGGTTGGATTTTACTTGGTTTGCATGGAATTTTTATTAGATTTGTAATTTGACATTAAATATGATTTTTTTGGATGATACAAAGTGAAATGTGTGCAGGTTGTGGAATGGTTGATAATATAATCGGTATATGTATTGTTTTCTTTATATACAAGATACAAGTTGCACTAATAATAGAACAAATATAGGCTGTGGAGAAATTAATTAAAAAAACACTAAATAAAGATTGTGGCGATTAAAGATTTGGCAGTCAAAAAAGCAAGCAAAGGTTTTTTGTGACTAAATATTTAGTACCCAAAAAAAAAGACTTTTGCCAACTAAATAGTTTGTAGTCAAAATAAATCACGATGAGGAAAAAATCCTTTGCTGACTAAATATTTTAGTCATGAAAAAACATGACATGATCCTTCAGAGACTAAAATGTTTAGTCGTAAACAACAAGGGCGACCAAAACATTTCGTGGCTAAATGTGACATAAAATGGTGACTAAAATATTTAGTCACTAAATGTAGTACTATTTGCGACAAAAAGTTATTGGCAACTAAAACTTTTAGTCACCAATAGTTAAATTCATTTTTATGTGGTACCTTTAGGCAACTAAAATTTTGGTCGCCAAAAGGTTGCCTTTGGCGACTAATAAATTTTTAGTAGCCAAAAGTTGTAAATTAGTGACCAAAAAATTTTTGGTCACCAATACTATCACCGACGAGGTATTCTTGACTGACTAGGCGACTAAAATATTTTGTTGCCGTTGACTTTCAACGACTAAAAATGAGGCTTTGGTGACTAATTTTTTAGTAGTCAAAGGTGTATTTTCTTGTAGTGTTAGTTTCCTAAATAATTTAAAAAGTGGATTAATTCTCTAAATTTTTTTTTTAGAAAGAAGAAAAAAAAGAACTCTTTAAAGTTGATGTGCCTGTCATACAAAAATGCTTTAGACCACTAATTAGTGGTGGCTCTAATGATGTGGCAGTGGGTCCCACTCA
This sequence comes from Camellia sinensis, assembly GCF_004153795.1. Taxonomy (NCBI): domain Eukaryota; kingdom Viridiplantae; phylum Streptophyta; class Magnoliopsida; order Ericales; family Theaceae; genus Camellia; species Camellia sinensis. Next base: position 184,126 of record NW_021028553.1, read on the forward strand.
CTGCCACATGTGTTTTGTGCCTTGTTTTTTTTTTTTCTTTTTTTTTTTCAATTGCCACCTCACTAGTGGTGGTATTAGTGATGGTAAATTAGTGGTCTATAGCATTGTTCGCCTGTCATATGTGGGGTTGAGAAAAATGCTAAAAAAAAGTCCCACCCACCCCACCTACGGACAAGAGAATACAATTGTGCTTTAAAGTTGTTGTGCCTGTTGATATTGTGTCGATTTAAATTATTTATATTGTATGATTAGATTATTTATAAAAATAAAATAAAATTAAAAAAATTAAAATTAATAAGAGCATATAAAATGTAAAGGGAATAAAAAATAATTTTTAATTTTTCTATATGAATTTATTTTTTTAATTTTTAAAATATTTTTTTAATCTTTTAACTAAAATCCTTAATTGCCAAACAACCCCTTAATGTGAATCTCACCTTATTTTCACTCTTTTCTGTGTGGTTGGAAGCTCACTTGGTTATTCTTTTCTACAGACTTTCTCCCTTCCCTTCCTTACAAGTTTCACTTATTCTCTCCTACAGACTTCTTCCCTTCCCTTCCTTACAAGTCTCTCTTATTCTCTTCTACAACTTCCTCCCTTCCCTTCCTTACAAGCGTCCCTTCCTTACAAGCCTCTCTTATTCTCTTCTACAACTTCCTCCCTTCCCAAGCCTCTCTTATTCTCTTCTACAACTTCCTCCCTTCCCTTCCTTACAAGCCTCTCTTATTCTCTCCAACAGACTTCCTCCCTTCTCTTCCTTACAAGTCTCTCTTATTCTCTTCTACAGACTTCCTCCCTTCCCTTCCTTACAAGTCTCTCTCTCTCTCTCTCTCTCTCTGTGTGTTTAGAGTTAATTTGCTTCCAGGTACTTCTCGTTTTCCTTAATTTATCTCTTGTAATTTTCTCAAACTTTGTATTTGAATTATGAATTTAAATAGAGATTTGAAAATAAAAAGAAAAATAAAGAAAATTTTAACTTATATTTTATTCACATTTATCGCATTTTTTAATTTTTTTTAAAAATTTATGATTCAAACACAACTTAAATATATGTTTGTATATTGTTTGATTTATTTTAGGAAATTAATATGTAAGGATAAGAATGATTTCCCATATTGGTTTGAATTTTAAAATTTGAAATCATAAATAATTAGAACTTTTTATTTTTATTTTTTTAGTTTAATTAACTAATCAATAATTTTTCTGTTTACATTTTAAATTATAAAAAAAAAAAAATTAGTTTAAAAACTTAAAACTCACATTCATTCTCATTAAAAATCTTTTTTTTCTTAATGTATATAATTAGTATAGATGTCATGGTCAGTGGTTCAATGAGAACAGGGATAGGAGAAAGACAGTGATGAGAAAAATGCTAAAAAAAAGGGGCTTTTTCCCAAACTAAGCCTCTTTTGCCTCCTATTTCCTTAACTAGGCCTAGTTTTGATGGAATTCCCAAACTAAGTTAAAGCGCTATTGCAAATCGCGCTTTAACTGTTTGGAGTCCAAAATTTGATGAATAGTTAAGGTGCTATTGTGAATCGCGATTTTAATTAAGAAAACGCTGTTATGAATAGCGATTTTAAACCTGAATTATAAAACGCTATTATGAATAGCGCTTCATTTGCTGATTTTTGCGGATTTGTTTTATAAAGAAAACGCTATTACAAATAGCGAGTTCAGTTCTGAATAAAACGCTATTGTAAATAGCGATTTTAATTTTGAATAAAACGCTATTTAGAATAGCGTTTAAACTGTTTCAGTGCCCATTTCTTTCCTGGTGTCATTGTTTTGGTGATAACGTGATTCATAAAATTTTATTGGATTTAAAGCCATTGTCATGTTAAAATTTTTTTTTTCTTTTGTTTTTGTTTTTGTTTAGAAGGTGTAATTCAGAAATTTTACATAATATGAGAAAAACCTCTTTTCATATATTTATTTTACATAATATTTTTCATATATATAATTTTAAAATCATATTCATTTAGATATTATTAAGCCAATCAAGTTCATTTACAAAAGTCATGGTTTCACTGTTCACTATTGTAAGCATGGATTGAAACCACACTTTCACTGTTCATTTAAATTAGATTTAATTTTTTTTTGTAAATATTTTTTTTCTGTTGTCATTGTTTCGGTGATAATGTAATTCATTTATTTTGTTTGGCTTTACTGATGCCGTTCTCACGTAATATAAAACAAAATGAATGGTATTTTTATTGTAAGCGTAAAGTCCAACAAACGTGGTTGCATACCGGGTCCTCCCATATACTGTCAGCCCGATGTGGATGACTAAAAAGTGGGTCTTCATCAGGTAGATGTGCCAATAAGCCTGTACAGTTGAAACAAATATATTTTCAAAAACTGTATTGGTGAGCATGTAATTTAACTGTAACAATTAAACTCAAATTATTTCGTACATGACAACTTGAAAAACAAATGTGGTCGATTACTTTAAGAGTATAAATTTGTGTGCCATTAACATGGAAGTAATTTACTAAAATCTAAATTTATCAATTTATGTGCCATTAAATATGATAAGCAATTCAACAGAACCTATCGTTATCTATGCTATAACTAATATAGAAATCTTTTACAAAATCATTTTAGGGTCTCAGTTACATAAGCTTAATAATGACTAGTAACATGTGGATAGTTTTTCTATATAAATATTTGCGAGAAAATTGAATGAGAAATTTTTTTTTTCAATAATAGGTTGCTAATTACATTTATGGCATATTTGACAAAACTTAATTATTGATTTTGTAATGGTAAAAGTTTCAATAAAGTATAAAATTTGTAAATTACGTAGATCTGATTCATAAATTGTAAATGTAAAAAATGCTTGCAGCAGATGAAATATTAAAATCTTAAAATGGTAGAAGAACTATGTGATTTTCACTAAAATTTTGTAATAGGTTTTTAGTTACATAGGTAGTACAGACATAAGTCTCCGACAACAATACATTCTGGACACCATGAACTGAACGAACACACAATACATAAACATAACAGTTAGACAGACAAACACCTAATTCATGACCTAATATTGCATATTAATAGTCGCAACATTTGACAAACACAACACATAAACATAAACATAACATAACATAACAGTTATACTTACCCTAACACAGACATTACATATTAATGCATGACCTAATATTGCCGAAGTGTAGACATTAACACCTAATTCGCGCTTAAATCGGCAGGTGGCTCAGAGTCTGAATAATCCGAAAGCTCATCATCAGAGACAAGCTCAGGATCCTCCATGATACCGTTGATAGCCGCAACATTTGGTTCTGTTATGTTCTTCTGGGCATCCTTCTTAACTATGTATAGCTGCATATCGCGGGCTAACCTACGGCGCATTTGAGAAATCTCACGTTGTAGTCTTTCACATAGTCGATCAACATTATCAGGATCTTTTAGATCTCAACAGAACGTGCTTTTGGCACCTTCAGTCGATTTTCCCGACATAATCTTTCCATTTACACTTGCTCTATAAATAGTGCAGGCCACTTCAGAAGTCTAGCGTTTGCTAAACCATATCCTGTTTGATTATCTGATGGATCCTCCACCAAACCACATGGATCTCGATAGTATTTGGGCATGACAAAATGTCGCTTCCCAAACCTATCATGATAAGCACAAGAGGCATCTAACAAAGGAAATGGTGTTTCATCTTCAGCATTGCCACTTCCCATTTCCCCTCCTCGTCGTGAACTGTCACCCCTTTGCAAGTTCCTACCACCTCTGTGATTCCCACTCCCTCCCATGAACCATGTAGCCATACTAATTTTTTAAAACAAATAAATGACAATTTCGTAGAGCGAAATGAGTTGTAAGGTTGTGTCTTCACCTTTAGCCGTTTATATAGTTGGTTATGAACGCCTTTAGAAAGATGCCTCTGCATCACAATCCCACATATATGAACAAGGTATGAGTGTCACTAGACTGAAAAAACAGAGAAAAGCAAATACTGTGTATGAAGTCACGTGACTTGACAATCCATCTGCATATACGGACAAAATAAAGGCATGCTGACTGTAAGGTAAATCAGTGAATTCACTGTTGCCATGTGACATTCTGAATTGAGAATCCCACATATATCAATAAGAGATGAGTTGTCACTGTGTATCAAATAATCGAGCAAAATATCGAGAAAACCAAAGCCTATGCACCAGGTCACATGACTTCGCAATGATAAGTCTCTCCACGATTTGACTGCTCAATGTTTTAAAAAATGAAGCTTATGTAGGCAATGTTGTGTTTCACTTAGCTATGCATCATTCGTTGTTACGACCTACTATTTCTATCAACGGGAAAAGTATGACTATTTGAATTTCTGTTGTCATTTGGAATTATTTTAAAATCAACTTTTGAATATTCAATTTGTAATATTTTGGGAAACATTTACAATCTCAACTTTTGAAATCAACTTTAAAAGAATGGTGAACCTTGTGAGTGAAACGTGGGTTATGTAGGAGTACTTGGCTAGCAATGTTTATGAATATCATGGTGCATTCAAATCTGTCCAGAAAAGTGGTGCATTCAAATCTGTCTGGAAAACTGGTGTTACACAGTAATTTCGGAAGTGTTGTTCTCTTTGGGTATAAATCCGAAAATTAACAAATCAGCTTCATTAGAACTGATAACAATTCTAGTTTCTATACTAAGAGAATCGTCAATTTCTTCAAAAATGTGCAGAAAACAATCTGTTTGGGTATAATTAATTCTAAATAGTGATTCATCCCAACCAAATCAAATAAAACCAATTGGGTTTCAAAATTAGTCCCCCAACTAGACCAACCACTTGGGTTTGAGCTTGTTGTCCAGCCCCCGAAGTTTAGTTTTCTGTCAACCTCTCATTCCTTACCAGAGTCATCATTTGTACTGGACTTACAAGAATTGGAAGGTGACTCTTTCTTCTTTCCTAATGGAGATTGAAATTCTTTACGTAGAGGATCCCTATTTAACAAGGCGCAGTTAAGGAAAGCTTTTCACCGAGCTACCTGTTCTATTTTATGTGTTATTGAAGGCGGTAGTTCATTTGTCTAAACTTTATTAGTCCCCCAACTGGACCAACCACTTGGTTTTGAGCCTGTTTGTCCAGCCCCCGAAGTTTAGTTTGATGTCAACCCCCCATTCCTTACCAGAGCCATCATTTTTACTGGACTTCCAGGAATTAGAATGCGACTCTCTCTTCTTTCCTGATTGATATTGAAATTCTTTACGTAGAGGATCCGTATTTGACGAGGCCCAGTTACGGGAAGCTTTTCACCGACCTACCTCTTCTGTTTTATGTGTTATTGAAGGCGGTAGTTCGTTTCACCGAGTTTAATTTTCTGTTAACCCCCCATTCCTTACCAGAGTCATCATTTGTACTGGACTTACAAGAATTGGAAGGTGACTCTTTCTTCCTTCCTGATGGAGATTGAAATTCTTTACGTAGAGGATCCCTATTTAATGAGGCGCAGTTAAGGCAAGCTTTTCACCGAGCTACCTGTTCTGTTTTATGTGTTATTGAAGGCGGTAGTTCGTTTGTCTGAACTTTATTAGTCCCCCAACTGAACCAACCACTTGGTTTTGAGCCTGTTTGTCCAGCCCCCGAAGTTTAGTTTGATGTCAACCCCCCATTTCTTACCAGAGTCATCATTTTTACTGGACTTCCAGGAATTAGAATGCGACTCTTTCTTCTTTCCTGATGGATATTGAAATTCTTTACGTAGAGGATCCGTATTTGACGAGGCCCAATTACGGGAAGCTTTTCACCGACCTACCTCTTCTGTTTTATGTGTTATTGAAGGCGGTAGTTCGTTTCACCGAGTTTAATTTTCTGTCAACCCCCCATTCCTTACCAGAGTCATCATTTGTGCTGGACTTATAAGAATTGGAAGGTGACTCTTTCTTCTTTCCTAATAGAGATTGAAATTCTTTACGTAGAGGATCCCTATTTAACGAGGCGCAGTTAAGGCAAGCTTTTCACCGAGCTACCTGTTCTATTTTATGTGTTATTGAAGGCGGTAGTTCGTTTGTCTGAACTTTATTAGTCCCCCAACTGGACCTACTACTTGGTTTTGAGCCTGTTTGTCCAGCCCCCGAAGTTTAGTTTTATGTCAACCCCCCATTCCTTACCAGAGTCATCATTTTTACTGGACTTCCAGGAATTAGAATGCGACTCTTTCTTCTTTCCTGATAGATATTGAAATTATTTACGTAGAGTAAAATGCCTTTGAAGTGGCGATAAGTCACTTCGTTCAATACCCATTAGAGAGAATTAAATTGAAGTTGGTGGTTAAATGTATGGACTAAATTTTGAATAGTTATCCATGTGAATCTATCGGGCCCTCCGTACCAATTATTTGGTATTACGAAACACAGGCTTACCCATCAAAGTGCCATTTTTTTTTTCCTTCTTCCCTACGAAATTGCTATGGACTATTAATTAAAATAGTTTAAGACTCTTTTCATGCATATATTATAACTAGTCTAATAATGACTTCTAATTATATAAATAAAAATAAAAATTATTAAAACATAATGTTTAGATTTTCCTTTTCAATGGTGGTGGACAGTCACAAAGCGGAAGTGGCGATAAGTCACTTCGTTCAATACCCATTAGAGAGAATTAAATTGAAGTTTGTGGTTAAATGTATGGACTAAATTTTGAATAGTTATCCATGTGAATCTATCGGGCCATCCGTACCAATTATTTAGTATTACGAAACACAGGCTTACCCATCAAAGTGCCATTTTTTTTTTTTGTTCCTTCTTCCCTATGAAATTGCTATGGACTATTAAGTAAAATAGTTTAAGACTCTTTTCATGCATATATTATAACTAGTCTAATAATGACTTCTAATTATATAAATAAAAATAAAAATTATTAAAACATAATGTTTAGATTTTTCTTTTCAATGGTGGTGGACAGTCACAAAGCGGAAGTGGCGATAAGTCACTTCATTCAATACCCATTTCAAAAACTTTTTCAAATTTTCTTAAGTTTTCAAAAGAAATTTTAATTTGTACTATAATGCTATTATATGTATTACAAATTCAGCTCATTAACTTTTTTAATCATATTCTGGGTGCCTGACCCCAAATATAGTAAAATAAACCAAACGAAATTAAACCAATTTTTTTTTATTTAAATAAAATAGAGTCAAAATTAAATATTTTCAGACAACATGATATTTTCATTTATTATTTTGAAGTCAATAAAAATATTTTTTTTGAATAAAATAGAGTCAAAATTAAATATTTCAGAGAACATGATCTTTTATTTGAGAGAACATGATCTTTTCATGGATTATTTTGAAGTCAATAAAAATATTTTTTTTGAATAAAATAGAGTCAAAATTAAATATTTTGAGACAACATGATATTTTCATATATTATTTTCAAGTCAATAAAAATATCCAGAAAAGCAGGTGGTAACTGGGTGGGTGGGGTAACAACATCATGCATGAACCGAGGCGGTGTCCAATCAGGGTCAGGGTCAGGGTCAGTATGTTGGGTAAGATGTACGTGTGGGGAATCTGGAGAAATGTATGGGGTATCATGCGGTGGGGTGACTAAAGTCCAAGGACCTGCTGTGGCTGGCGCTGAAGTGGGAGGCACTGACGTGGACGGGACTGATGTGTCTGGAGCAGCTGCTGCACTGTGTACAC